>JAMXBB010000002.1:97573699-98052632 GCA_024138015.1 Lumnitzera littorea | reverse complement strand
TCAAATTCGCAAAAAAAGAAAAGCAAAAATAGCACGACTCAATCAAATTTTTTCTTTGTTATTTATTTTTTGTTTTAGGTAGCCTAGAGTGGTTGCTAGTGTTTAATCGAAATTTAGCCTTCTAAGATAGGGAGTAGTTAGATTTCTTTTTTTTTTTTTTCTTAATATTTTTTTGCTTTTTATTTTTTTTTATTTTTCAAATTTATATACATTATATAAGTGTATATATATTATGGTATAATTTTTAATTTCTATATTTTTTATTTTTTTATTAATTTTCACTATTTTTTTTTCTATATTTTTTCATATTTTAATTTTTTTTTTAAATTTACACGTAGACCAATTTAATGTTGCAATGTATCTTGAGTAATAGAGAAAATGAATGAAAGTAATAGAAGGATTTTTTGACAAAATTTTAAAACATTGAGGAATGAAATAAACTTTTGAAATGTTAAGAACTGGAATTAAAAAAATAGGCAAACATTAAGGACTTTTTTTTATACTTTTTCCTATTATATTTTACATAATCAAAATGTGTGATTTAGGTAAGAAAAAATTTACTAAGGCTTAGAGATAAATTATTTAGTCTACAAAATTTTAGAATAACCTAAAATAATGTGTAAAAGTAATGTATGCACTTCAATTATAATTATTATATATAAAAATATACCCAAAATTACTTAAAATACCCAAAAATACACTTATCTAGCTAAAAATTAATAACTAAAATAGTAAAAATTAATAAAGAATTGCTAAGATAATAGGATTAGGTAGCTTTAGCTGTGGCTTTAAGGTAGGACGACTGTTGCTAAATGAAAATCATTCAAGGATGCTTAACAAGGTAATTTGGGAGATGTATAAGATACATTA
Organism: Lumnitzera littorea; assembly: GCA_024138015.1. Taxonomy (NCBI): domain Eukaryota; kingdom Viridiplantae; phylum Streptophyta; class Magnoliopsida; order Myrtales; family Combretaceae; genus Lumnitzera; species Lumnitzera littorea. The sequence continues at coordinate 98,051,762 of JAMXBB010000002.1, read as the reverse complement.
GGAGAGAAAATGATGGTATTACACCTTGCAACTTTGGAAGTATCACCATGCACTTTATAGAAGTTCCTTAGAGTCTTGGAATTATAAGAAAAATTGTAGAAGAAACAGAAAACTTAAAGGAAAATTCTAGGAAAAATCATAAAAAAATAGCATAAATTAAGCAAATTTGTAGAGTGTAGGTTCAAGGGAGTTCTGGGTGTAAACCACCACTATCACCCAACAGTAGGCACTTAGTTGAGCTGACATAGGGGTAGAGTAGGTGGTCGGATGACCAAGTTTATTGGTGAGTCTAAATTTCAAATAATTTTTTTATATTTCTAAAAATATTAAAATAAATTCAAAAATTATGAAAAAAATTATTCTAAAATATACTTACATGTATAATTTAAGAAAAATATCTGTTTCTGAAAATTTTAAGTAGATACATAATATTCTTAAGAAATTACCTAAACTTGTATCGATTTCGAAGTTATTTTAAATAACTTTACTATTGTAGTTTCGAGCCCAAATTTTTTTTTTTTTGAAATATCCCTTTATTATATACAAGAAACCTATGAAGAGATATTGTACAAAAATAATTTATGTGATTTTTATAAATTTTTAACTCTTTAATCATGAGAAAAATGCTATTTTTCAAAGTTTTCACATAATTATTTATGAGGAAAGTAATTTGCATGTGTTCTGGAGTTGATTTAAATTGTATTATACTATGATGGATGATTGGGAGTTAAGGGGATGGAATGTAAGTTGAGATATTTGAAAAGTTGGTAGTATTGGATTTGATGCATTAAAAGGAAAGTATAAAAGTTGGGAAGTTTAAGTGATATAGTAGTAATAATGATAAACAAGTTGAATAGCTATGTATTAATGTGTTTAGAACATGAAGTGAGATGCCAAAGTAAATCACTTAGTGTAAAATTGTAAATTTAACTTGGTTTGTAGGTTTTCAGAAGGTTCATCAGAGGATTTTCTAAAGGTCTAATCTAGAGAAAGAGGGATTTAATCTTAGGATCAGAGAATTGATCAAAAGGTTGGATGGTATAAGTAGCTTAAATAAAATAACATTGGAAAGTTGATTAGAAAGTTCCTAGTTAGTAGGGTTGCTGTTAGATGCCTTATTAGAGGGTTCCAATATAAAAACTATTAAAAGACTATGCCTTTGGAGCTTTATTTAGAGACTTCAACAATGAGTTGGAATTTAATAGAAGACTTAATAAACCTTCTTAAACTAAATCAGAACCATACATAAAACCTTAAAATAAATTTATATATATTTTATTTAACAAAAATTGAAATATTTTTGTTGAATGTTTAAGGATTTGCGAAGGGATCACACACAAGATGCAAGGCTAAAGCACAATGACATCAAGTAAGTTATTATTAGTACTTCACGGCATGTTAGAGTATCATTTTAGGATACTTGAAGAAATAAGAGTGCTTGTTTATGGTTGTAGATAGATTGTTTGTGCGCATGCTATGTGTATGTTTGTGATACTGTCTTGTAATTGGGAGATGATCTCCATGTATTGTTTTCTAGTTGATTTTACCTTGATTGATTTGTCTTGAACTTGGTTGCTTTCCTTAAAACCAAACTAATCTTAGCTTGACTTAATACCAATTGGACATTGATAACCCAATAGGGGTAATGAAGAGAGTATTAGACCAAATACCAACACTTCAATGAGGATAGTAGAAATGATTATTTTTTCATCTTTAGTTAAACTAAGTGACAGAAAAAGAGGTCGCAAAAAGATTAGGAATTGTAGCTTGAATGTTGTTTAGGGAGGAGGATGTTCTCCAATGAATAGGCCTGAATTTGGTCTAATAGTATTGCATTGAAACTCCTCAATCATGGTTAGAGGGGATGCAGTTTATCTAACTTTACAATGGACTGGTTAAACATTTTATGATGAACTTTCATTTACTTATTGCATTTCTATCTAATTAATGACTTGATGACCTTGTTTATCTGTTGCACTCTTATGACTTCATCCCTTCTTACTAAGCTAATTGTGCTCATATTCTAATAGATTATTTTGCATGTGTTGATTAGAACTTGAAGATGCCATTCTACAATCATCTACAGGTTAGTTTTTAGCGATTGGAGGAGTGGGGACTTGAAGCCTAATGAACGGATCACCCTTTTCTTTTGTTATCTTGTCTTCGTTTTGTAAGAAAACTATGAGTGTTTTCTTACGAGGCTTTATAGTTTTCAGTTGTTCACTGATGTAATAAGTATATGTAAATAAGTCTACTTGTGGAATTATACAAGTTCTTTTGGAAATATGAACTTTTGATGTATATATGAGTATGTTGGAAGAAATGAACTATCAATATTACAAGAAAAAGTGTTTTGCAACAGTTACTCCACAGGTTCCATAATTCATAGGTACCTATCTAACTGCTTCAAAGCTAATTGAGTCGAGTGTAAGAGTATATCTTATATAAGCTACACTAGTGTTAGTGGTTAAGAGGTTAGCTTCTAACTTGAGTTAGTTTACACGGTGAGACTTTTGCAACTTCTCAAGTTTGGGCATAACATACAAGTTGATGAAATTTTGCCAATTTGCTAAACCACTGCCTTCTTACATAGATTTCTACTCTTAAGAACACTTAGCCACTTTCATGAGTGTTTAGACTGATCTAACCACAAAGGAAATTGGGGTTGTAAAAATAAAAACATTTCAAAGTTTCTTTACCCCAAAAGCATTTGGATTTGAATTATAAGTTGAATCGGTTGTGAGAAAAGGGCTAGGTTGAAAATTTCTATATTCTCGAAACCTAAATGATCATTTTCTTATGCATGTGGTAATATATCTTAACTTTTCCAACATATGTTTCTCCAATCTTACCTAGTTCTACCAAAAGTTAGCTATCATGGAATTAACTATCTTACATTGCTTTTTAAGGAAAAAGAGAAGATTCTTATAGAAGATGTTTAGATAGAAATGCTTTCTATACCCATATGATTGAGTGTTTTTATTTTTTGGTGGGTAGGGGTTGTTGGTGGGGTGAGGGGTGCGCGGCATGGAATGGAGCTAATATGTGATCATGATAGTACATTGATGCATAGGTCTCTTTTACGGCCTTTTGATCATGATGTATCATGAACATGCTAGTATGGTGGTGGGGGGTTGTTTTGGGAAGAGAAGCTTCTCTCTTTCTTATATTATCCTACTAACCTTATCATATGTTTTATCATGTTTACTTTTGTGGTACACTCTTAGTTTTCCCTTTTTTTGCTAAAGTTCAAATGATAAAAATGTCTCATGTGTAATGATAATATTGTTCTATGCACAATGCTTATGAGAGACAATAGTATCTAAGAGAGGTTGAAGATAATTAATTAGAAATTTTGAAATTGCATTGGTTTAAAAGAGACATGGTGAGGACACTAATGTTTGTGTATTAAAACAATATTAATTTCATTCATAATACAAGGGAACTATTTAATGACAAAGAAATTTAATGGACATCATATTTAAGGTACTTCTAACGTTAGTGAGTGAAAAATCAAGCTTCCTTTAGTAAAATAAAAAAAAATTGTATAAAAAAAAATCTATATCAATGGATTTATCTAGGTAAGTTGATGGCACTACTGTTGCTCTACTCATTGCAATTCTCACCGCCTCTTGTGGATCTATTCTATCTTCCTCATAGATGGATCATGCCTCACTCCTTGACACAATCTCTAGTGAGATATTATATTATTGGAAATCTATGATGTTGTTGCTTATGACATGTGGTCATCTCTTAACTGTCATTTCTTTGAGAATTTCGTGGCTCGAAAGAAGGGACTAAAGTAGTGGTTTGTAGCCTTTCACCTAAATCAAAGCTCCATTATTTGATATCTCCATGAGCTAGTAGACCATTAAGCATAACCGACATCATTACTGATGTCTTTCTTGGTCTCCCTTGTAAGTGTGGTGCTTTAGTTAATATACTAACTTACTGCACTCAATATTCAATCTATATCCCCTGTCTTTCAAAGCCAAAGCCGTAGTTGTGGTTGATTAGGAACCTTAGGGCTTAGTTGCCCCTCTAACTCTAATTAGTGCTCTTCTCATCATTAGCACTTGTGTCATGATACTTCCCATCAATTCTCTAATTAGCAATGCCTAAAGCCACTTGGTCATACATCTAGCTCCTCTACTATTTTTAAAAATCTCCTTGAAAAATTTTCCTAAAATATTGAAAAATAATTCTTGATCATTGAACAAGAAAGAAGCTTATCTTAATGAAAAAACTTAACTTTTGTGCATAAATTGGAGAGTTAAGCAAAGTAAAGCATAATTAATCAATGAGAATATCAATTTTTTGAGATTTCTAACATAGCTTATGTATTCTCGACAAATTTATCTTGTTTGAAAATTATTGTGTTTTAAGAATTAAGTGACTCTTAGATAATTTTTATAATGAGATCACATTCTAAACAAGGTTTTTTTTTTTTTTTTTTTTTTTTTTAACTTTAATCAAAAGTGTAAGAAGTGGTTAGAGCTGCGTATGAGAAAGTTTGAGGGTTAAACAAAGGAGACTTTTACTTATGAATTTGAGAGTTGGCTTATGTTACAAGAGACTTACAATACTAGTTCTTAATTTTACCCTTAGTGGAAGAGGTTGGTTTCTCCTTCAACAGTTCATATGTTCACTTCTCACCAAAGCAACTGCATAATCTACTACCATGCACCTTGCAAACTAGCAATTCTCTAAGGGAACATATTGAAATACATAGCTTTCTACCTAAAAACAAATACCTTTCTTTATTGAGTTTAGAGATCAGTGAATAAGGTATGCCTTCTTGATAGTGCATTAGTAACAACATTGGTTTTCCCTTTCTTGTAATTGATCATGAAAGAGAATCCCTCTATGAAATCTATCCACTTTACTTACCTCTTAGATAATTTAAGCTAAGTTCCTAAGTACATCAATGACTCAAGGTGGGTGTATATGATAAATTCATCAGGTAATAGTAATGTTACGTACAATCAATGCTTGGATTAACGAGTAAAGTTCCTTGTCATATAGCAATTGATCTACCTTCTTGCATCAACATAGCTCTAATGCTAACACCTGATGCATTACTCCCAACCTCGAAGACCTTATTTGTTCAGGGGTAGAAGTTAGTTTCTCCTTTACCTCTTCAAAGCTTTTCTACTCTTTTTCTCATCTAAACTCTAAATTCTTCTTGGTCAGCTTAATAAGCGGTACCACAATAATATCGAAAGTCCTAAGGCTTGTTTATTGCGTTGAGTGGAATAAGAGGGGAATGGAATTGTAATTACTATGAAATGGAATAAAGGTGTAATAAGATGGGAATAGATATTACAGTGTTTACTTAATTGCAATGGAATTGAACTTCCATTGTTTACTTGGGTAAATTGAATAAGGCATAAGTTATGAATAAAATTTAATATACCAAAAATGCCTTTGATTAATTAATAAATAATAAAAAAGAAGAAGAAACAAAAAAAAAAAAAATGGAAGCAACGTATCCTACCTAAACTCAATACCTGCATTTGAAACCCTAGCTTAAACATCTACATTTGTTTCCCTTTTTATAATTGTTGTTATTGTAACAATGATGTAGCATTGAAGCAAAAGTTATACTACTTGTATATAGTGTGAAGTTATTGTAATATTGACATATGCTATGTATAATTAGCCTTGATGCAATCGTGAAAATGAATTACTGTGTGTTTGTTTTACCTTCTATTTTCGCACCAACATGGTGTACTTATTTATTTCTTTATTTTACTTAGGCAAATAAGAACAGCAATTAATATACTTTCCAATGTTAATGAAGCGTTAGTGACTATAAGTGAAAGTTGTTTGGTTGAAGTTGGTGAATGGGTTGGTATGTTTGCTGCCTTAGTTTGTATATATGCAATGTTATTGTTATTTTGAGAGAAGTCATTATTTGGTCACTAGAATAGATTTTGCATGAGTGAGAGATTTAAGTTGCTTTTATCTATTGTTTGCATTACTAGACATGCAACCAATTCTCATTCTAAAAGATTTTAATATAGAGTAAGAATATCTTAAAATTTTATATGGAACTGTGTTAAATGACTCATTCATGTTGCTATTGTAATGATATATTTATGCTAAGTAGGTAACCAATCTAATTTTTAAGCCCAAATCTACTCCTTTCCATGTCTTTCATGATGTTAGATATATTTAACTTTGAAAGTTCCTTTCTTTGCTTCTTCCCTTCTCTGATTATTCATATAAAGGTAACAATTATACCATATAAATCTCTTTCCTTTTACCTTTCTTGGCCTTTTCTTCTATCATTGTATAAACTAACCATAAAAACAATGAGGAACTTAACAATTATGTTCTTGTCTTGGGGAAAATTCTGGACATAGTATGTTTCTTTTTTCCATTAATTAATCATATTGACTATTAAGTAACAAGAGCATTTTGATAGGAGGAAATTATCATGTGATATTCCTACAATAATTGTAATCACCTACCATGATATCCTTGTAAGATGTGGGAATTCCAATCTCCAGAATAAGAAGAGAAAATGAAGTCTTTGTCATTTTGGATTGTGTCAATTTGCAGGTCCCTTGTTTTCTTATGTAGATGGAATAAGTGACAAAATATTAGATCTTTTCTACCAAGGGACAACAAATTAAGTAAGCAAATAGCTCGTTATAGTTGCTTTTTTCTATTAATAGAGACTTTTTGAAGTTGTTTACCATCAATTTCATGAAAGTAATCTGAAAAGAGTTCGAATCCAGTAAGGATCTCCAATTAGGCATTTTACGGAAATTTTCTTATGAATGTGAGTTGTTTTGTTTTATGATTTCTTACATATTTGCTACCAAAAAAAGGCACAAATTGTATACAATTATAATACAATAGCATGTAACCTTCTATACACACTGCCAAAAGTATAACCTGCTACCATTTAAAAGCTCATGCCATTTACAAACCAAAATTATGATCTGAAGTAAGTACTGTACATGAAATTAAAAGCTGCTACCCTGACTGTATTATTACCATAGATGATTTGACTACATTCTTGCCATTTATACATAATATTACACAGTGAAAATTAAAAGCTACTGCTCAAAAGTTAAAAGTTATCATTTAGACATTAGCAACAACCTTTTTTACAATAAGGAAATAAAAACAAATAATAGAAAGTACAACTACATGTCACCTCCATTAATCATTTGAAAATTCATTTAATTGGCAATTTCATTATAACATATCTGGATCCAATTGCTAATTACAACTACACATCAATTGCTATTTTATTGCATATTTTCTTCTATAGCCTATTTTTTTCCATATATCATCTCTTCCATCTTGTAAGCTTTTGATCATTTGATTGGTACTTTCAGCATGACTTACATTAGTAGCATCAATCAATTAAGACCTAACATCTTTGTATCATTGCCATGGTTTATGTAGCTTAATGGAAACATTAGAAGAAATAGGATCAAATCAAGGAGGTAAAATGATTTCTACAAATGCCATCCACCACCTGAAGTGAAGGTTAAAATTAAGCAAAAGAGATTTCTATGGAAACTAAATCCATAGATGCAAGCAAAACTCTTACAAAAAGAGAAGCATACCTCTTCCATTATGGGCATAATGAGATAGTGAATGGCACAACCCTCACCAAATATAAAGTAAAGAACATCTTGTATATTTTCAAGGTCACTAGGCAACATAAAAGGTGGCAGGTACTACTTGATTATTATAATCCAAACAAAAGGATCAAAGCCTACATTAACAAAAAAGAGTCATGAAATATAAAAAGAAAATGAGCAATGCTCGAGCATTGCTACAAAACTAAGATAATGCGATAGCAGGCTCATTTGCAAAATGAAATGTTAACATAATCAATATAAGACAAAACATTAAAAAAGAAAGGGAAGATACTTCATAGTTTTTTTTTTTTTTTTGGGATAAGTAAACTTAGTAATTCTTGCAAACATGAGATAAAAATCTATAGTAAGAGTGGAACACCAACGTATCAAATTTAGGACAAGAACTTAAAACCAATACATGGACATACAACAAACTATTATTCATTGATTTAAATAGACTGCATCTTCAACTAGCATTTTAACAAGACAATAACACGTACATTATAGGATTACCTAAAAGAGATGTACCAATGAATGGTAAAACCAAGAAAATATGCTAATCAATAGGCTGTCATTTCTTTAACACCTAGCAATTAAAAGAATGGGGAGACAACTAAGCAATTCAATAAACTCCAAAGATGTTTCATCAACTCTACAAGTCAACAAAACACTAATCCCTTTCCACCTCTCTTCATACAAAATGTTGTGGGCACTTTACATATCAATGGCTAAAATCCTTGATGTTACTAATTTTTGGTATATTTTCGAAATTAACCATTGAAATATTGATAAAAAAAACACAATGAGAATTTGTACCAATAGGTGCCACATAACATTTCTTTTTCTTTTAGAAGAAACTTTGAATAGATAGGTCATACTTGTCCATTTGTGCACACTTTAATGATTATTCTTTACCAATAGCACTGCATAACCATCACTTGAGCAATGAATATACTTAAAAGCGGATACATAAATTCCAGAACTTGATGCTTATGTAACATATGGAAAGTTTGAAGATGTACGTAATATTACTAATTAACAAGAATGATATACCATTAGTCAATCATATTACAAAGTCTCCTGAATCTCATCTTCTATAATTCTTTATTGTTTAAATTCTAACCTTCAAAGAGGTGAAATACAGTGTATAAGTGAATCACTTTTCAGAAACCTCAGCAGATCTTACTAACACTACAAACACAATCAATAATATACTGATGCAATCATTAATATTACATGGAAATATAACATATTCTTATTCAATATTACCAAGAAACAACATCTTCTTATTGAGATTTTTTAAGAAAGTAACGATTGGCAAGGATAATGCAGATTGGGATTTTTTTTTTCTCTTTGAATCAATACTGCGAATCGAACGTAAGAGAGATAAAAAGAGAAGAAAAGGACAGAACCAGGGTCATTCTTCGCTTCTTTATTTTTAAGTGGAGTGAATGATATAGAGATCAAGATGGAGGAAAGGAAGAAGACGATAAGGTTTGATTAGGTTCTTCACTTCTCTCGCTTACTTAGTTACATCTGTAAGCTTAAGGGTAAAGTGTGTAATTTTCTAATTTTTATAAGGTTATTTTGAGAATAAAGAAAAGAATGTAGCTTTGAATTCTAATTCAGTTGATGAAGTAAAGAATCTCCATTCCCTATTTTGAAGAATTTGAATTCCTTGTCGCATTTCAATGTGGGTGTCAACAAGGTAAGTAAACAAGGTAAAAGGAGCTCCATAAGGAATAAAGAGGTAATGGGAATTTCATTACTCCCAAGTGAACGAACCATTAATGAATCTATGATAAAATGAGGCTAAGCCATGAAAGCTTTGCATGTCGATAGTACAAGTTGAAGTTGGCCATTCTAAGATAACGTGTACATTCTCTTCAAAAGCTCATACTTCTCTTCTACCAACAACAAACCTAAGAAACACATCTTTCCCTTAGTAGAAATTACATTTTTTGAGATTTCCAAATAACTGTTCAGCTCATAGAATCTAAAAAATAACTCGGAGATGCTCATAATGGCTCTTTAAATTTGGACGACGTACAAGAATATCATCAAAACAAACTACCATAAGTTTAATAATTAGATCTCTCAATATGTGGTTCATCAATTTTATGAAAGTACTTGGCGCATTGGATAGATCAAACGGCATGACCATCCATCTGTACAAACCATGACACTCTTAGGTCTTCCACTCATTGTGGGTTCTCATCCGATCTAATGATACCTACTCTTGATATCAATCTTTGAAAAGTTTCTGGCTTCATGTAGCTCATCTAACATATTTTTGAGCCTTGAATATTTGTACTTGATTGTAATTTTTTTGATAGCTTGACTATCAACATACGTTCACCTAGTTCTCTCCATCTTTAGCATTAACAAAGCTAATACAACACATGGGCTAAGGCTTTTTTGGACATAACCATAATCTATGAGTTCGTTCACTTGTCTTTGGAGCTTGAGAGCTTACTCAAGGTTGATTTTATAGGCCAGCTTGTTAAGCAATGTAGATCTAAGTTACAAATCAATGCAGTGCAATTAATGTCTTGAAACTTAGGAAGCTACAATCCTACTACGTATTTAGCCTTAAGGACGAAAATGCTAAGGCATCTAGAATCATTTAACTTATCTAAAATCTACAAAAGTTCATGAATACGCTAAACTCTTCTTAAATAGTCTCCACTTTATTAAATATGGAGTACTATAAATGTCCACTCAACCTCTAACTATAATATGATCTTTTCGGCCTACTCATAAATATTGACAAGAACCTTATAATGATAGTAAACTTAGAACCAACAACTCTTAACAAGAAGTCTCATTGCTCTAAATAAAACACATGAAATAAACAATAGAAGTCATAGGCAATTCCACCCATAAGTCTTTCATAAAGCATAAAGGACATAAAATAATCAATTTCAAAGAATGGTCAAAACTCCTCATCATCCATTCCTAAGGCCTACACATACCCGACCCATTGTCAAAATAATTGTAGTCCTCCTCTTAATCATAGTAGTAATAGTCATAGCTAATCCCATCACAATATTTAGAACCATCTTGTAATTGAACCTACAACTAAAAAACAAGGGTCATCGAAGGGTGACCTATTCCCTAGTATGGAAATATAGAAAACACATGTGCATGATATACATCGCTAACAAGTCACATGCACAACTAGTAATAACTAATGTGACAATCACCATTTATTATCTTGATTATTAGCTGACAAACAATACAGTCTTGATGTCCTAAAACTTGAGATAACTTACAACCTTTAGGTAAATAGATATATTATTACTATATAAGCGTTGGTGTATGTCCTACCCACCATCCAAGTAACCCTTCTTGGTATTTAGCTAGGTTTTCTTGATGTGAAACTTCTCTTGGGACAAAGTCATGCATCGATCACTAGGTGCCTCACCAACCACGTTAGACCCTACCAAAGGGAGGTTGAAGCTAAGAACAAGCAATATACATTTGTTACAATTCATGTTCACATTAAGTTAGGCTAGATTTTCTATCCTAGCATACATAATCAAACAATCATGTATCCCACACTTGAATTGTTGTAAACATGAGAAGCTAAAGGGGTCTTAGGCTTAGAAATTGACCATAAGTAACACCACTCTTAGAATTTCCTTTGAACAACCCATTACGCTCTCACACCATCTCCTTAAACACTAAACTATACATATGCACTCTTAAAATAGATAGAATTTAATCCTTATTAAAAGTAGTTAATGAAATGTTAGTTTTTGGTAAAAAACTTAAATAGGTGTAACAAATCATTAGGATTATGATGTTGAAATAAAGGGGAATAAAAGATTTTGTGCATATAACTTAACTTAGAGCAACTGGCTATGCTCCTCAACATAACCATTCCAAGCAGTTCTCTTTGACACAACTTAGAAACTAACTTTGTATGGTCATGCTTTAACTATGTACAACCTTCCAACTTTGATCCTTCTACAATCTAGCACTTCAAATCACCCTTCTCACATTAACACTCTGAAAACATCAACACATAATCAACCATGGCCTTTTTTAATGTTCTCAACCTCAACAACAACAAATCTTACAAAAAGGAGTAAAATATTGAAATCAAACAAGGATTAGAGACAAACTTGTTTCCTTGATGAGAAAACACCCAATGCTTGATTTTCTAACCCTTATATTGCTATAAAACGCAAAATCTTCATTGTTCTCTCATCTTTCCTCAAGAAAAACGAAAATAAAAATAAGAAGAGGGATAACAAGGGGGTTCTCTAGTTTACAATATGCAATAAGGAGGAAAGAGGGTTTCTAAAATTGAAAAAAAAAAAAAAAAAGAGGGATAGTAAGGGGTTTCTAACTTTCTAAAAGACCATATTGCCCCCATTAGTTTTGGTTAATTACATGCAATATCGGCTTTTAATGCCTAATAATATTTTCTTACTTTCCCTCTTTCTATTTTATTTTATCTAGTGTTTACGACTTCATTCCTTAGAGTGGGAGCAATCTTTGATTAGTTTCTACACTTCGATAGGTAGCAAGACTTGATATCGGATCTCCAATAGTTGTTTGATTAATTGGAATGTCGAGGCATCTAACTTGAATGTTTGTTCTAGATTAGTTTAAGTCATAATTAGGCTCTTCTTTAGTGCTAGGCTCAATTGGAATTAATCATCTTCAACTTAGCTTAGAGTAAATGGATTCAAGACGATTTTCTTGTCATTTGTAGACATTTTATTTTTGCCCCCATGTAGTTTTAGAATTTTTTTTATAGAAAAAAATGGTCCTAATTCAAAAATACAAAAATTAGAAAATTGAAAGGAAAAAAAAAATAAAAAAGAAAAAATTTGTAAAAATAAAAAATTGAAAAAAAAAAGAAAAAAAAAAAACTAAATTTCTTTAATGAAAATAGATTTTTTTTTAAGAAAATAGGAATTTCTTATTTTTAGGAAAAATAGCTTTTCAAGAAAATAATTTGTTTTTAGGACTTTAGTTCTTAAGAAAAATAAGATTCTAGAATCATGTTAAGTCCTTGAGTAGATTAACTCATTTTAGGTCTTTGTTTTTTTAGAATAAGTCAAGTTTCTTTTGGTTTAAATATATTTTAGTTACACAACATATTGGGACATAGGCCAATAGCCTATATGGTTAAGCACTTTGTCTCATTTAAGGGAATAAGGAAGAGATTCTAGATTCAATTTTTACATGGCGCAAATTGTACTTTTTATTTTTCAATGCCTTGCCTGCTACGTATCTTGATCCTACATGGCCTATTGTGATACGTGAAAACATTTAACTTGATCACGTGGCTGACATGGCATTATGTCAGCATCCTTTCCCTCTTCTTTATTTTCCTTTCCTTTCCCAAATTTCTCAATGCATTCCCAGCTTAGTCTCTCCTCTTGATGGCCTTTTTTAACCCAATTTTCTTCATGATTTCATCAAATTAATTGTGAAATCACGAAGAACACTTAAAGTACTTTGTATTATGCCCAAGAACTCGACTAGATTCACTCATTTTGATACTGCAATAAGCTATAGTAAATCAAGGAAAACTATAAAACTTGGATTTTCCTTCACATTCCTTTTCCTTGATTTGAGTTTTCCCAATCAAAATTAAAGCTTCTAAGTATGTTTTTAAGTAACAACGAAGATTAAGGGATGTGTTTTAACCTATTATTCATCTAAATTGTAGCAAGTTGCATCTAACTTTGAATTAAATTTCAGTCAAAACCCATTAACTTGAGAATTCCAATTAATGGCCATTGTTGACATTCTAATCTTAAATTGAGCTAGAAAAGTATAAAAGGGGAACTAGGATTTAGTTTTCGATCATTAACTTCCATTAGCAAGCCCTTCAAAGCACCCATTCAACACATTCTCTCTCTATACTCTCAATCCACAACACACACACACATACATACATACATACTCTCTCTCTCTCTCTTTGGCCACCTCAGGAGCTTACGACCACAACTGCGAGCCTCCCCATTTCTTCACCTCACTAACCCAACTAGCCCCATCCTCAACTATGCCATCGAAAGTGAGAACCACTACCTTGGTTTTGATATAAATCGTAGTTGCGGCCTCCTTACCACAACTTACCACCACTGCTCCCTTATGCCCAAAACACACTCTACGGCTAGACTCACTACACTTTAAAACCCTTGACCTAATTGCTACTTGATGCCTAATAAGCCTTATGTAGATCATGTAACCATCATTGTTGTTGCATAACTTTGACCACTACTTAAGCTAACCCTAAACATTGTAGCACTCTCTTTATGCTCACTATCTCCAATCTAAAACACATGAATCCCCTGTCAATTATTTGATTTTGTTGCTAAAATCATCCAAATCGTGCCCCCTAGGTCGTCTCCTTCCTTCTATTGCACCAACTTGACTTCGAGCTCCAATCTGCCTCTAACTCGATTGACTATAGTTTGACTTGCATGCAATCTCAAGTTTGGTCCTCAATTCTTTCCTTGGTTTTGTATTTTGTTGTATTTTTTTTTTTTTTTTTTTGCTTTCCTTTCCTTTCTTAATTGTTTTTCCCAATTGTAAAAAGGAAAAAAAAGAAGAAGAAAAAATCCAAAAAAGAAAAACAACCAAAGAAAATAGAAAAAAAGAAAGGAAGGCCCTTTTTATTTTTATTAATGCTTCGATAAAAAATAATAAGAAATAAAAAAGTAATAATAAAAAATAATTAACTAAATAAATAAATTTATCACTTAGAAAAACCTATTTTTCAAATAAATAAAGCAAATAAATATTTTTCAAATTTAAGGCTTCTTTTAGAAGTTTTTTCAAAAAAAAAATAGACACTTGAAAAAGCTAGGACCATTTTTAGAAACCTTTCTTAAAATGAAAAACAATAAAATGGCTAAGAGAAGTAAACTTAGCCATTTTTCAAAATTAAAATAAACTCATACATTAAGAATTATATAAATGAGCTACGAAAATTTGATCTTGAATAGTAGATACGCAGGAACCCCGGGATGACTTAAAAAATAAAAAAGTTATTTTTCCCCTTTGTAAATATATATATATATATATATATAGTTTCTTCTTCTTTTTCTTTTTTTTTTTTTTGTAAATAAGTACATTTTCTTTATTTTTTGTGAATATATATTATTAGCAAGGTATTTTGAAAAATAAAATTCGGAATGTTTTAGGTAGAACCCAATTAAGGTTTAATAAGGTAACTCTTGATACGTAGATATCTTGTTTCTTGAAATCGTTTTTAGAAAAGGTTTTCAAAATTGCAGGTTATTGGCTAAATTATAATTAATCCATTTAATTGGTTCTAATTTGATCACCTTTCTCAATTTTACTAAGTAGCAACTCCATTTATTTTCGAAAACAAGAAACTATTTTCCTTAATTTCAATCAAGGATTTAAACTAAATAGACATAGGGTTTAGTCTAAATAAAATTAAGGAAAGTGAATAAAAATCGAAAATCTCGAGCTCAACACCATCCCTTTTGAAGGCATATATATTTCTATAGTTGTCATAAAGTACTTGCCTATTAGATCATTAAGGTTAACCTAACAAACGAGCAATGAACACATGGACAAGATGTCACAAAGGATGTCATCCTAATACCTTTCATCCATTGTGATTGGCACTTGGACTTGTTAAGTAACATGCAATTCTCCCTTTTCATGCAACCGATGGAGCTTATAGGGCTTTAAATGTTGGGTGGTTGGCAACTTTAGCCTCTACACCATGGATGCAGCAGTGACGTTTGTGTAACTTCCGTTGTCCATAATTACTGCACATAGTTGACTCTTCACTTGACAGCAAGCATGGAACAAAATCTCCCTTTGCTCATCTTCTATCGAAGGGGTTACACATATTACTCTTCTCAACACCATATTCAAGAATAACCCTTGCTCAGTTTAGGACACTTCCCCTTATTTGATTTCCTTCTTTTCCCTTAGCTCTTCTACTTCTTCCTCATAGGTATTGTCAACTTTAATGGTTGGAACATCACCCTTAATTACCATGGTTCAGGGATTGGGACGTTGAGCGGTCTCGAGTGCAAACCCTTAACACTTGAAACATTTAATCTCATTAGTCTATTGACTTGAAGTTTAACCCTTTTCATACTTCCGAAGTTCTCCCTTAGCAATCTTGCTTCTTACACCTATCCTCCTTTCCGTTGGTAGTCTCTTTAACTCGTTTCAATTCTCACTAGCCTCATGGAATTAGTAGGAACAGGTCATCTAAGTTAAGCTCGGTTTGAGGGAGCTTGGAAAAGACTTTAATGTTCATTCCTTTCAATATGTTGAGTAGCTTGGATAACATCATCAAGGATGTCAATTTTCCGTACTTCTAGTATGGAGCTTATCTTGTACTTTAAGCCTCCAATAAATCTTGATATAGTTCAGGCATTTGGTTCTCCAACTTCACATCTAATCATGAGCATTTAGAACTCTTTCACATGTTCGTCTATGCGACTTCTTCCTTGTCTCAAGTGTTGTAACTTTCAAAATGCATCTTGTAAATAGTAATCAGGTATGAACTCCTTCACATAACTCTTTTCATCTTGTTCTAAGTTCATATCTCATGTTCTCCTTCTCTTCTTCTAGTCGATTGCAAGTTTTTCCACCAAAGCGTAACATACATTGTCAATTCGAGGGCAACCAACCTCACCTTGATGTCCTCACAATCATGGCATTGGAACAACCTCTTGACCTTATCTTTTCAATTAAGGTAGTCATTTGCATCTTTGCTACTAGTGTAGGTTGAAATTTGTAAATTCATATTTTATAGGCTTTTAGGAATTCGGATTTCTCATGCTCCATATTTCTCAAAATCATCCCAAGCCTCTTTCATCTACTTCTTCAAGTTTAATCTTTCTATGTGCACTACCTCCTCACCTAACTTCATCAATTTGCACATTATGAGTAGGATTCATACGTTTGTCTATCACAAGAGGTCATCCATCTTCAAGGACAACATTTAAGGGCATGTATTCCACCATTTTCTAAATAGTAATGCCAAGTTTGCAATTATAGTAGTTAAATCTCGTATTTGTTCATTAGAAATCCTCGGTATTTGATTGCCTTATTTTCCACGACTAGGTGCATCACTCTCTACGTCTCCATCTCCACTATGTACACTAAGGTTAGACATTTTCTCATTGCTACACTTCAAAACTCATATGCTTTACAAGAACAATTAGGAACAACACATACAAAAAACAAATGCTTCATACACAAGTTTACATTGAACTTCAAACTAAACACAAATATTAGCATGCAAACAACAACTTCTTCACAAATAATGCTCCCATATCATTGTCAAGCTCTAATAATAAGATGATATGCTTCCTTTAATGAACACACAAAAGTAATATCACATAAAACCAAACAAGGGTAGGTTCAACTAAAATATGGTCGAAAACGAGAATAGGTTCAATGAAGGTATTAAGCAAAACTTGTGCACAACCAAATTGGTATGACGTATGACATAGCCTACATAAACCTAACTCCTTGATATCACACACAAGCAAGAAAATAGGGATATTAGCTATAGACTTTGCTCAAGGGCTTGATAAGAGCATTACAATGAATTTGGGAATGCTTAGGCTTTACATAAGGACATGGAAGAAGATGAATATTCTCCAAGTTGATGATTTCAGCCATGTATAAAAGAGGGTATTTATAGTTTCCCTATGGGTTTACAAAAGAAGAAATCAAAATGAGTAAACTGGATAAATTTCTTAAAGAAGCAAGTCATATAACATGAAATTTTTTCAAAAGGGTAAAATAGAATGATGACAAAAAGAAGATGCATTGAATTCCGTACGAAAGAAGCAACTATATCAGGTACATGCGTTGGGTAGATAGTGGAAGCTTCTTTAGGCATTGGTGGTTGAATGGTACAGAACAGGAGTAGAATGGAGGTCTTCAAACAGGTCGGTAGCACTCACGAATAGTCTAGATTCAACTTGGACGAGCTAATAATGTGAATGACCAAGCTGTTTAGGGCAGCCAACATTTCAACCTCATCTTCCCCAGAGAAAAAACTGGTAAGAGCTCGAGCACCCATGTAGCTCGGTCTTTCAGATGATGTTGGCTTCCTCCTTGGTGGGTTGGTGGCAAAGAGCTCAGCAGGTCAAGCCTAGTAATCCTTGAGCTTAGGATTGATTATTGGGTCCTCCAACCTAATTCCTATCAAATCCCATATCTCCAGATTTTTTAATCATGGTTATGGAGATATTGAGAAGATTTATTCACTTGTTGAGAAAACAAAATTTGGAAACCATTAAATTGAGAGGCACCAACTTGAAATTCTCTCACATTTTCTTCATTGATGATATTTTGCTCAATGGAGAAGCTTCTGAAGTAAATGCTAGAGTAATGTTGGATACCATGACAGCCTTTGGGAAGATGTCATGATAGAAGGTTAACTTGACTAAGTCTTGTAAGGTCTTCTCTAAGAATGCTAATCAAGAACTGAAACTAAGGAGTAGTGAAGTTTTGACCATTAACATTTCAAATGATATGGGGAAGTACCTTAGAGTCCCCGTAAAAGAGGGTGATAAATTAAATGGAGCTAACCTTAATTTTATAGTAGAGAAAGTGAGGATTAAATTGATTGGGTGGAAGGCGAAACTGCTAGGTATGGCAAGTAGGAAAATTGTTATTTTCTCGGTTTTTTGAAAGTATTAGTAATTATTACTTGCAAGTGTTGCCTTTCCTAGTTGGTTTAGTGAAGAAGCTTGGAAGGATGAATAGAGAGTTCCCTTGGGGAGACTCAGAGGGAGGAGAGAGATCCACTGGGTTTCATGGGATAAAGTGAAACATGAGGAAAGCGAATTTTGTAAAGCTTGCTTGGAAGGTGAGAAAAGAAAAGAAAATGTGGGCTGACTTATAAGACGAAAAATATAAATTTAAGGATAATGGTTTCAACATATGCGATGGTTCTAAATCTTACAAAAACATAAAAGGCAACGGATCAGTGGCTGGGAGAGCATCTCACTATTAAATCCAGCAGCGGCAAAGGAGTTAGCTTCTGGAATGACAGATGGAATCCTAATGGAATCATCAGAAGTATTCAAGTTGGTCCTCTAGATAGAAATATGGATGAGCTAACACTGGCCAACGCTTGAAGAGGATTAGGAGACTAGAATGAGGAAAAGATTGGGTACACTTTAGACGGGGTTTTACATAGCCTGCTTGGCAGTGTCTTTTTACAGCAAACGAACTAAGAAAGAATAGATAGAGTTTGGACTTGTTACAACAGTTGAGAAGTTCCTACGAAATCAACATATTGGCCGTTATCAAAGGAAGTCGATAATGAACAGAGGTCTGATTGGGGATGGATTTGGAAGTTCACCACCATAGCAAGAATTCAAATCCTATTTTGGAGGATTTATGATGGACTTCCAACAAGGATAACGCTAAGGAGAGGAGGTATTGGTGATCAGACAGCCTGTGTTTTTTGGAGGGAAGAGGAGGGGAACTCACAATATATTTTTGAAGACTCTCAAATAATAGAACAAGCATGGAAAAGATGTAACTCTCTAGAGTTCTTTTGGATAGGAAATGATTCTTTAGAAGAATGGACGAGGAAAAGCGCACATATAAAGAGGGCAAAATGGAGTGTAAGAAGACCTTGGTAGGTAATTTTTCTCTTCATGATCTGGGAAATTTGGAACGAGAGAAATACATGTATTTTTTAAACAGAACAACCTAATCCGGAATTGATCAATCAAATAATTATTAGAGTTAGGGAATGGTGGGCGGTTACTTGTAGGTTTAAAACGAGGAAGGTGGCTGCTATTGAAATTACATGGCAGAGGCTGAAGATGGGTTGGTATAAATTCACTTGTGATGCCACAGTTGATGAACAAGGTAATCTTACAGGAATCGGAGGAATTTGTAGAGATAAGAATAGAAAAGTAGTGTATGGATTTTCGAAGAAAGTGGCTCCTGCATCACCAACTGAAGTTGAGCTCTGGTGTATTGTTCAGGCACTCATTATAGTGAAAGGTCTGTGTTTAAAGAGAATGATTGTGGAAACGAATTCTATAAAAGCTTGTAATTAGATTAATGATGATAATATCAATTCTTTTTATTGTATTCTAGTTCTATCATATTGTCAAGAGCTGGCAAAAGATTTTGGTGACCTTTTTCTTCCTTGGATTTTTTTTTTTTTTTTTTTTTGCAGAGTGTTGCAGGAAGGGAACTGAGTTACTGACTTGCTAGCCAAAAAAAGAACATAATAAGCAAGGAGACGAGATTTGTTTGTGCAGCTGTAAGTGGAGCTGTAATCTCTTTTACATTATGATTTTTCTGTTTCTTGTATTAATGACTGTAATTATGTTATGAAACCTGGTTACATTGGTACTCTTTTGAGTTTCTACCAAGGACCTGGTCTTATTTTGAGAAATAATATTAATGGCTTGACAAAAAAAGAAAAAAAAAAAAATTAACCCGCACGACATTAAGAAAAGATAAAAAAGATCTAAATATCTGACCCCAAATGGAAGAGAGATATTTAGTGAAAAAAAAAAAAAAAACTTAACCAAGCAAGTCCCTCCTTAAAATCTTTTGTCACTTTCAATATAGATATTATCTACCATCATAAGCCTCCAATTGTTCCCAATTTCCGTACATACCAGCTCTAGCAATTAAGCACTATTAGTTAGCACAACTACTTATACTATATTATATTATATTTAATTACCTTATAAAATTACTGATCGATGACGTAGAGGCTTTTTCGAAGTTTTTAACATGTTGCCACTCGAATCGACAAGTGAATACCTCCAACAAAATAGTAACAAACAATGGAGTTATCAAAAAAAAAAAAAAAAATTTGTTAAAAAGATCAATGACTAAAATAGAATAGTGGACAAATATGGAAAATTATTAACATATGTCTAGGGTATGAATTGATGAAAAAGGTTTCTCTAGAAATGATTATTACGTCGATAGTTTAATAGTATATACAAATAAAATGAAGAAGTTTTTATTATCACTTATAATAATTCTCCTAACATGATGGGCAACATCCTAAAATTTCATTTGTTAATTGATAATTGGTATCACTAAATATTCTATATGACATACAACACTCAATAATCAATTTATGATGCTTTTTAATATTGATTATATGCTTTGAAAAAAAAAAAAATACAAAAACATGAAAACTTATAGATTTAGGTGTTTAACAATTGTTCGAAAACTCATAACATGTAAAAATGGAAAAATAAATAGGTATTTCTTAAACTATCTATCTCCAGAAACATATTTAATTTAGACGGTGACACCAAAGAAAATCATCATACATGCAAATTTCATGTTTTTATGTGTAAACATATCATTTTTATATCTTAATGGTTGGGCAGGGTTTGATTTCATTCAACTTTCTCTTCAAACCAAATCAAGCAAAAACATAAATGTCTGATTTGCATTTTTATTGCTATAGACCAAATTGTACAATTTGGTTTAGCAAATTGTTTGAAATTGTAATATGTATGGATTGAATTATAATTTACAATTTAAGAAAGATTAAATGCATGATATATAATCTCATAACACAAGAAAAATCTTTTTTAAATAATATCCTACGTTGACATACAATGTAGAGGTTGATAAATTATTCATACAATTAAAGAATTTCAAAAATATCATGACAATTGTTATTGATAAAGTTAGAGTATAATATAATTTTTGACTCTATTTATATACGTATTCCAATAATTAACTTAATAAATATAAACTTAAATTCAGTTCATATTACGTTATAACAAAATAATTAGGCAAACATAATATACAAGTAAAATGCCATTTTATTCCTTTTTTTTTTCTTTTTTTTTTTGCCAAACAGCAACCTTAGCTGAAATTTATTCTTAAGGCCTATTGTTGTAGGCAACAAAAAACAAAGTTCAAACAAACAATGCTAGAATCGGCAAATAACAAAGATAAAAGGGTGATGAGGGTACTGAAACCCAATTAACTGAACATATCTCATTTTTATTTTTATGATTGACTACTATCCAGTCAGCAACTTTATTCATCGATATCCTAACCACAGATAAAGCAATAAAAGAATGTCTAGCAAGCAATTTCTTTGTTTGTTCAACAATTAGAATCGTCATCTAAGAAACTATAGTATAATATGAAACTAGGCTTGTGCAAATGTTTTGAGCATCTATCTCAGCAATAAAGCAAATTTTATAGCACCTAGCACTACAGTAGCTTCCGCCATTTTTGGATCATAAACAAAATCACTTAAAACAGTACCATCAATCAATTGACCTTTATAATCTCTAGCAAAAACAGCCATAAAAGCCACACTCTTTGCTTGATAGAAAGATCCATCCGCATTGAGTTTAATAACTCTAAACTGTGAAGCTAGCTAAGAAACCGAAGGACAAAATTCAATAGCACACTCATCCAACGAGAACTTATTAGCTTCCAGTATCTACAGCTGTTTAAGTCCATTTTGTACACACCATTCACGACTTTTAAGCTGTGTGACAAGACCAGCTATAGTAGCGATTGAGATCCTCCAAAAAGATTCCTCCAGAACTTCTAATTCGTCAGTTAAAGGAACCAGAATTTTGAGACCCACAATTGTGAAATCCTAGTTTTTGATCGACTATCTTGAAGCCGGGATAGTGAGTTACTTTTATTACTAATAAGACTTAGAAGTTATAGCTAAGAAAATAATGGAGTAAACTTATTAAAAGAAGCTTTAAAAACAAGTTTAGTTATGTGACCACTATTTAGTATTGATATGAATTAAAGTGTTTGGTATGATTTAAAGTCTCCAAAAAAGGTTATTTGACTTGAATGAAAATTTTAATATGGGATTATAAAAATTAGATAAAGAGTCTTAGTAAGGTTAATTCCACAAAATAAAATATATATAATATTTAATTTCAATAAAACGTACTTTTATTAAGATCATTCGATAATTATAGGGAACTGAAAATTTGAGCATTGAAACATAATGAACCTTTAGAGATAAATTATTTGATTTGTAAAAATAATATTTGGAGTCAAATAGTATGCAGGGAATTATATAATTATATTATACGCATTATATGTACTTGATATGTATATATATTAATATAATATATTGAATAATAGCTAAAAATTACATTTAATTATTAGAAAATTATTAAAATTTAAGAAACTAACCTGTAAATGGCTAAGATGGTGTGACATATAGTTGTTGTGGGAAAAAAATAACAAATATGAGTTGTCTATAAAGGTAGTATATAATATTATACAATGCTATTCCACTGGCTGGAGATTTATAAAAGGACACTTAAGGTAAGTTTTAGATGATTTTGGGTAGATGAAAATAGCAAAACACTCTCAAACACATCAAGTTTAGGAATTTAACAAACAATAGCAAAAATATTAGGAAAATAGGGGAAAACAGAGTTCTTAAAGCTATACATAACCTGACATAGTAGTGTTTTGGTGATTGAAGACTAACATTAGGTGTAGTTCAGCCGACCACTCTTCTCCGGTGAAAGGTAGCCAACTTTGAAGACAACATGATGTTACTTTTAGCCTTTAAACTAATTTATTTTACTTAAAACAACATTAAAATATTATGAAACTTGGTTTTATAAGGTATTTTTGTGTGTCGAATCTAATTAATATCAATTTAGAATTTTGAAATTAAAAATGCTTATATGGGTTCTTTAAAAAATCGCTCTATTCTAACGAATTTTAAATTAATTTTTTGAAATAGTAAATGATGTTATTTTGAGCCAATTTACATTTCTTATATGATATATTTAATTTATATAAAAATAATTTTTGATAAACTCTATGTTTAGTATTTATTAAAATTAGTTTATTAAATTTCCCCTATTTTTCATATGAAAGAAATGATATGTTTTTAATTAAAGTTCTTAATAAATCTAATTTGTAATGATTTATGGAGCTTAATTATAATTTTGGAAGTATTTATTTTAGATCTTGTAATTTTATTTTTTTAATTACCCAATTTAAGCTAATTTTTAGTGAAAT
Organism: Lumnitzera littorea; assembly: GCA_024138015.1. Taxonomy (NCBI): domain Eukaryota; kingdom Viridiplantae; phylum Streptophyta; class Magnoliopsida; order Myrtales; family Combretaceae; genus Lumnitzera; species Lumnitzera littorea. Next base: position 98,028,144 of record JAMXBB010000002.1, on the reverse strand, counting down.
TGTGTTTAAAATCAATATTTTAGAAAATATATGTAATGGCCATATTTAAGAGTTACAATAATCATACCTTAAACTATATATTTTTATGAGTTTACATTATTTTTTGTGGATGTAAAAGTATGGATAATAATGATTAAGTATTTTCCTATTATTCATGTATATATATATATTGTTAAATACGAATAATAAAGTAATTTGTACAATTAACACCTTAGCAAGGGTAATCCTAGTTACTATTATATATGATATGTTTATTACTTGTCTTAATTTGGCTTGATTGAAAAGTGAGAATTTTATAAGTGAATATAGTGTTTTTCTCAAATTAAAGGCTAAAATAAAAAAGGAATTAGAGACTATACTTAGGGGATCTTGTGTAACTTAAGCTTATGACTAAGTTAGGTAAAGTATTGGAGATACTTAATTGGTAGAATNCAAATCGCACACCATGCAATATCCAGTAAATCCAAGCAAGCTTACTTATTATTTTTTAGCCCAACCTTTACTTTGTTTCATTGTCATTTCTAAGACCTCAATATCAGGTTCACTTAAGTGAACCTGATATTGAGGTCTTAGAAATGACAATGAAACAAAGTAAAGGTTGGGCTAAAAAATAATAAGTAAGCTTGCTTGGATTTACTGGATATTGCATGGTGTGCGATTTGATGCATTCATGGCATGATAGAAAAGGACTTACAGGTCAAGTTTTCTAAAAACTAAAATTTCGCGAGGTTAGATTTCATATCAAAAGTTAGGTTTATTAGGTGAACCATTTGATTTATAAATGTTAGGTTTTTGAGCATATAGAAACTATATTCTATCTATTAGGCCAGCTATATGCTGGATTTTCTAATCACTTTACGTGGTTATTGCTAGATTACTGGGTTTTGGCCATTGATTGTTGCTTGGCTAGGTTCTTGAACTTTAGTTTATGTTCAGATGCCTGGTTGAAGTTGACTAACTAGATGTGTTACTAAACTAAGCTAAGATATTGTTATTGATGCATTTTACTTACATAAGCATGGCTCGTACTTGCTATATTTGCATTGCTTAGTTGGACTAAAGAATCTTGTGATTAAACTAATAACTTATTAAGTGGTTGTTATATGGTATTGCTTGTATTGTGTGTTTATTTATCTACCCTCACTCAGCTTAATAGCAATTAAGTATATAATTTATCATATCTCGAGGTTATGGATGAGTTAAACAGAGGATTGTATAATAGAGGAAAAGAGACTTCAAAGTACAAGTTGAAGATAAGCTCTTGGGAGAAGTCATTGGCCATAGGATACGATTTAAGTTTATGAAGGCAATTCTTCAGGGAAGATGGTGTTATCTCACAAAAGATGTGGTGTAGTAGTTGTAGTCAAATGTGTGTACTTATAAAGGATTACTCTATTGTATATAAGTATATAATTGTAATACTCTGAGTACGGCTCACTTTTGTAAAATTTCTGCAATTGTTTGCCATGTTAAATAAGAGATAATTTGAAATCTAATGTTATATGAAGTGGAATAGCAAGTTGGATATGCATTTCTACCTTATCCTTAACTTAGGGATGATAGTAACAAACCGTCTTTAAACACCAAAAGTTTGAGAAAAATTTTTAAGTAGATACTTTAAAAGTGGTATGTTATAACAAACTTGTCTTTATCAGCATAAAAAGGATTTATGCTTGACTCTGTACCCCTGCCTTCCTTATGATCACCTGTACTAAAATGTACATAGGAGAGATTAGCAATGGCAGCATTCTAAAATTTAGTGAAGGTCGAATCATCGTATTCTCTACTGTAGCATTGAGTGATAGTCCATCACTTTCTAACCCCATTCTTGTATTGTTTGGAGTAGTATTAGGTAAAACTGCATGGACCTTGATAGTATTAGCAGTAGGCATTACAATGAATCTCAATGTTACCCTAATAGGCTCCACTACTCTGGAAACTCCTACATTACCACCATCTATAGTAAACTCTTCACTTCTATTAGCTACAGTAGTCTCATTTGCCTTCACCAAATAAAAATTCCTAATCATTGCATAGGAATTTGGTAAAACATTATTAAAAACTACTCTATATTGCACTTTCTGTAAACACCGATAGACTAACATAACATTTACTAAAAAACTTCTTTTATCATCGATTGTACTTACCTTTAGCAGATCACATAACCACTTATCTAGTGTCTATACCCTTTTGAAGTCTATGAGGAGACCAAAGCACCCGAACCAAGCCAACCTATCCAAAGACATTTAAATAGGAGATGTTTGATTGTTTCTCAACTTCTATGAAATTTACAAGAGTTAGAATCCACAACCCCTCTTTTAGTAAGATTGGCATAGGATGGTTGATAATTGAAACTTGCTCTCTAAATAAAATGTTTTATCTTGGGGGAACATTAGCTATTCTATATAAGCTTCCAAAAGGACTTTAAGATAAAAAAGAAGAAGATGTACATTCTTAAAAAGAGTTCCCTACATAAATGTATGCAGATTGTACTGAGCAAAAGCTATCTCTTAAGTAAGGCCACACTATCCAATCTTCCATTTCTCCAAGTGCTAGTCTAATTTGCTTTATAGTCACCTCCTCCTCCCTAAATAAAGCATGAACAATACTTGATAGATTCTAGGAACTTAAGTTTAAATCAATCAAATTAGCAACCATTAAATTATTGTCCACATTATCAACAATAGGGTGCAAGATGTTATCAATTGTGTTATTTAGCTATTTATCTTGCCAAACTTTAATCAAACCGCCATTCCTGACCCTTCATATTGCTCTTCTTTAATGATGTCTAGTCCATCTAACATACTTCTCTAACACTTGGAATTTCTAGATCCTTTCTTTGCTTTACTAATTGGGTGATTAGCAAAGAGTTTGTTAGTTCAAAATCTGAGCCCATAGTGCATCTAGGTTTTGAATAAGCCTCTAAGTTTGTTTTGCTAGGAGGGTAAAATTGAATTTATGCAGGTCTTTAAAACCTATATCACCCTAATATTTTGACTTCATCACAATCTCCCACTTTGCCAAATGTATCCTCTTTTCATCTCTTATTTGACCTTACCAAAAACATGCAAGGAGACTATTCATGTCATCAAACTATTTCTTTGGAAATTTAAAAATGAGTACATTGGTATAACACTAGCCATAACTTTGATTAACACTTCTTTACCTACATGGGAGACAAACTATTGTTTCTAACTATTAAAACTTCTCTTAATTTTGTCCTTCATAAAACATAGAGCTTCTAATCTAGATCTTCTCTAAGTAGAAGGCAAATCTAAATATCTTTTAAGACCTTGAGTAGCCTTTATTCTTAGTAGTTGAGAAAATCTATGTTTGACCTCTTGGGAACTATTTTCGCTAAAGAAAATGGTTGATTTATTATAGCTCACTTCTTGTCCCTAAAGCTAAGCAATACTCTTTCAAAATGGACTTCAACACTTGTATATTGGATTCATTAGCCCCTAAGAAAAAGAGTAAGTCATCTATAAAAAAATAAATGGGACAAAGTTGGGTAAGAATGCCTTAGCTTCACTCCATGTAATGCACCCTTGCTAATTGCATTCAAAATATTTCTAGATAGGCTATCTAATACTAGAATGAAGAGATAAGGTGAAAGTAGATCTCATTGCCTAAGATCTCTAATCAAATAGAAAGACCCAACTACTTTTCCATTAACTAACACTTGGTAACTAATAAACCTCATGCATAACATTACCCACCTTACCCATTGCTCACAAAAACTCAGATGATAGAGGATTTCTTCTAGAAAATCTCATTCTATCCTATTGTATGCTTTATTCATATCAATTTTAATAGTACAGTCACACCTCTTATACCTCTTATGGGTCTTTTGAATAATGGAAAGCCTCATGGGCTATAATGATATTGTCTTGGATTAGCTTACAAAAGATGAAAAATCTTTGATTCTTAGTTACTATGAAGTTGAGAAAAGGCTTTGACCTATTTACAAGGACTTTTGGACACAATCTTATACGTAAATTTACAGAGACTTATAAGGCAAAAATGAGAGACTGACTCTAGACTTAACACTTTTGGGATAAGAACAATGTTAGTTTTATTAAAAGAGGAAGGGAAAGAACCTAACAAAAAGATAATCTATACTATAGTAGTTAAATCAAAGCTAATATATTTCTAAATTTTTTGATAGAATTAATTAGGAAATTGGTCTAGGTGCCTTATGGGGGCCCATTTGAAAAACCACCACCCTAATTTCCTCTATAAAAACATCACCTCCTAGTTTCAAGTTCATATCTTTAGTTACAAGAGTCTCAATATTAGTTAGCTATCTCTTACTATCACTCTTGATAAAAAAAAAAAATTTATTTTTCTATCTTCTTTGGATAGTATTATTATGAAAAACAGAGTTGTTGCAATTCCCTACTCCTAGCCATTTGATTTTTGATCTTTGACTCAAATATTGCTCCTCCTTAAAGTAGAATTCATCAAGCTCTCTTCTTACCTACATTTCTTTTGCAAAACAATCATTAACCTTACCTTGCACTTTGCCCTGCTCCTCCATTAGCTCATTAATTTTTGCAACAAAGTTTGTGATGTGAATCAAGCTACGGGGCCCTTGACTTGCAACTGAGCTCGAGGACTAGAGGGGCTGGCATGACAAATCCTTATGTTCTAACCAATCCTTGCTGAGGCCGAGTACCTCCTTGTCGAATCACCTCTACTACTGTATTATATGATCATCCATTATTGTGTGGTATGCCAAGTTAGTGATTATTCTCTATTATCGAATCAACTAATTTCTCGGCATCTTTCTTATCGAGAAGTCGAGAGAGAGAGCCGGATTGATTAGATCATCCTTGCTTGAACAAACCCATCCATTCATATTTTTTGTTCGCATTTCCTAACAACCTTGCCAATGTGGCATTCCCACGTGTACAATATTGTGTGTAGAATCTGTAACACTAATTATTATTTTCCTTGTATATTCATTTTTACCCTTTTGTATCATGTTCATTGCTTCTTTAGAAAATGTCTTTTTTGTCTTTTTCCCTTTGGGCAAGTTGCCCTAGTTTGCAGGTATAAATACCCCTGTACTTGTAAGATTATCAGATTACCTTCAATATACTTGAATACTTTCTTCTTTGTGTAAATACTGCTTGTTTACTCTTGGCATCACTCTTATACTTTCCCTTAAGTAAGGTTAGGTGGCGAGTAACCTCATTGGATCAATTCATGCATCATATCGAATTGTGCCGTGAGTCCTTGGAAGTTCTATTGGTGCATCATATCCTCTAGAGTTGTTTGTGGGTTTGCTTATTATTTCTCATTCTTCGTTTCTTACCCTTTTCGCACCTTTCCTCATTAACCCTTTTCGAGCTTTTTACAAGTTTAGACCCGTCCAGCGATTGGCCTTGTTTGTTCTTGGTCATGATTCACATCATCTTGGTATCAAAGCAGAGGTTTTGTGTGGGTTGTAGTTAGTTCTTCCTGAATTCTGTTATACTCTATTTTGTATGTACGAAACAGAGCAAGTTACTGTGTTCATTTAATTGCTATGTTGTTAACTATTCACTTTATGAAGTGTTTGTTTGAATTTGAATTTGTAAGGAAAAATGACAGATCCAAGTATGAATATTAATATTGGTAATGATAGTGGAGTTATCCACTATGGACGATAATCTTAGGAAACTCCCAAAAGTACTGACGGGAGACTTGATGAGGTAGTTAACCTCTTGGTAAATCTGACCTAAGCTGTTCATGCCCCTGTCTTGCCGACCCACTAAGGCTGTGCAAAATACTCCACAAGCTGCTCAACCTGTTAGAAGTCAGAACCTAACTTGACCTGTTCAAGATGGAGGAATTGGTAGACAAGTAAGGCAAAGGATAGACCCGAGAGAGCTAGATGAGGAGGAAGAAGAGTATTTTGAATAGGAGCATGTATAAGTCCCTAGGGCATTCGACCATATGAAGTTTTGGATTTTGAGTTTTAATAGATTTGGGAATGCTGATGAGTATCTGGATTAGGAAGAAAAGGTAGAGCGTATATTTGATTACTATTAATATGAGGATTATGAGAAGTGAAGACTGCTGCTGTTGAATTCTCCAGATATGCCACCATGTGGTGAAAGAATTTTCAGGCCATGAGAAGAAGAGAAGGGTATCGAGAAATTAACACTTAGGTTGAGATGAAGAGAGTGCTTAGAAACCGATTCGTACCTGAAACTTATCTCTAAGATGCATTCACTTGGCTTCAGGAGCTGAGACAAGGAGGCCAGACTGTTGATGAATATGTTCAAGAATTCTAAATACTTATGATAAGATGCGAAGTGGAGGAACCACCCGCTTGAACATTCTCAAGGTTTGTTATTGAGTTGAGAGGAGACATCCAAGATATTGCGAAGCCTCAATGATTTGACACAATGGATGAAGCTGTTAGAATTGCCCAACAAGTAGAGAGGTAGAACAGGAGCTAAGTAACGACTAGAATGTCGGCTAGCCGACTCGGATAGGCAACTCATCAAACTCTACTAAGTATTGAGTTGAGCAGAAGGGTTGATGTCCGAGCCAAGTAGAAAAGCCAACCTAAAGATGTACTGTCAACTTGAACATATGAGAAGGGGCAAGGATCAGGCAGGAAGACCAAACAGATCAAGTGCTTCAAGTGTCAAGGGTTCAAACATATGGCTGCTTAGTGCCTGAACTAAAGGATGATGGTCATCAAGGGAGACATCCTAAAGTTAGACGTAGAGAGTACATATGAGGAACCCGAAGAAGAGGTTCCTGCCAATAATGAGTTGATAGAGGAAGACATGTATGCCAAGCACTTGGACCAGCTACTCATGGTTGTTCGACTTACTATGAGTATGGAACCCTTACGAGAGGAGGAGCAAAGAAAGAACTTATTTCATATCACCTACAAGGTAAATGATCAGATGTGCACCCTTATCGTGGATAGTGGGAGCTGCACCAATGTGGTGTCAACCAATCTCGTTTCAAAACTGAGGTTGTCGACTGTTGCACACCCGAAGCCATATAAGTTATACTGGTTGAGTGAGAAGGGAGCCTTACACGTCACTTGGCAAATACTACTACCGATCCTCCGACCATGTTCTTTGCAACGTATGGCCTATGTATGCATCCCATGTATCGTTAGGGAGACTGTGACTGTTTGATAGGAGAGTTATCTACGATAGTTATAGAAATACCTACATGTTCGAGAAGGATGATCGGAAGATCATGCTCAATCCGATGCCATCAACTTGCTCGTAGATTGAAGAAGGCTCTGGTGATGAGTAAAGTCGAGCTCTAAGAGGTCATTAATGCCAATGAGCTAACCTTCCTATTGGTCAGGCAACTACTGGAAATGAAGAAGCGGAATGATTTACCCCAGGAGGTGAAGGAACAATTGGATGAATATGTTGACCTATTCCTAGAACAGTTACTAACAGGGGTGGTGTTGGAAGATTGATCAAATATCAATTTTTAGTTATTATTATCTATCATGATATAATTTATGAGTTATGTCACTTTTGTAATGAAGTGCTATGGTTGGAAAGGAACTTATGATCCTTTACGTAAAGTATATGCCATTAATATATTTTTTTTCCCTAAGTAAACTGTATGAAGAATCCAACTTTCTTTCTCTTATCTTTCTATTCTATTGTAAAATGATGTGTTTTGAACATGATGTAGGAATTATGGCCAAAACAAAAATGATGTAATAATGAATAGAGGAGAATCAATAACCCAAAATATGTTAATTAACACTATATTGACATATAAGGAAAATTAATATGTCTTTCTATATAATGATATTTTATCTTATAGAAGATATCTCTATTAGTAAAAATTTACTTAATTTTCACACACCACATTAAAAAAATAAAAAGAAAGAAAAAGGAACTTTTTAAAACTTGTTAGTAGTGCATTTTGGTCTTGAGCTCTAATACAAGCTCATCTCATAACAAGGGCATGAGTCCTTAGGGCAAATTCCATTCACCTTCATAATTTTGCAATCTGTTTAATATTCTAGAATGTATGTAGAATCAAAGCATTTGACTCTATGTTTCATTTTGTACATGTAATGATCTAATTACCTACTTTCTCTTATGAAAACCCAAGTGAAATTTGAGGTAAAGGATTTGAAACCCTAGCCCTCTATTTTGATATTATTGCTATTCTCTTATATTCTTTATTGACTTAAGCGTCAAAATGCCCATGCGAGAGACAGCTTTGACACCCCTTAGCCTATTTCCTTTTATAGATTCTTACTTAGAAAATGTGAGAACTCCTCCTTAGGCTTAAGTCTACTTCCAATGAGAAAGGAGAAATAACATTTGGTGTCTACCATTTCCAGTTGTATGTCAAAGCCATAACAAACACAAGAAACACCATAGTAAAGACCAAAACATCTAAATACATACTTAGAATAATTTCAACAATTGCTTACCTCTACTACCACAATTAAAGCAATAGGTGAATGAGGATAAGCACCTTGCTCATTTGAGGTGCAATTGATTGCAATCCTTTTTGCATAATGAGTGCCTCATGGTACAGGTTGCTATGCTTGATGAGTGTTCGCAACATAATTTCATACCTTTTGACAAACACCATGATGACAGTACCTCTAATGGACTACTGACCTCATAACCTCTCACCTAAGCTAATCTTAAAAGGCTACAAGGTCTTGTAAAGAGAGCCCAGTCTTCTCAACTCACCCAAGACTAGTTGTTCTACCAAGAAGGCTTATGGTTGACTTCTTTACAAGATTGGCTTAGCCAAACCTTACTTTATATTGAGGGCTACGATACTAAGCTCCTAGCTTAGACTCCTACATCCGAACTCTAGATTGTTTAGCTCCAACTGTCAACTTGATCAACTAACCTGTTTATTGCACCAATAGCTCAATTTCAGCACAATGTTATCCTAGTGTACAGACTTACAGTAGTATGCCACCTATTCTAACCTTTTTTTTGATACTGTACTACATTCCTTTTACTTTGTTTATTTTATTTACTCCTTTTAGCTAGTACTAGGTACCTTTATTTTGTATTACCCCTTTATATAATTTTATTCTTTCCTTTATTACCCTAGGAATTTACTATAAATAGTCTCTTATCTATTGTAGCCGGAATCAATCAACCTTTTATTAATGAATATTCCCTTATCTTATTTCTTACGAGAAAGTCTCTCTAAGTTACAACCTTCATACTTTTATCTAATCCTGTTAATAGCTCGAGATTAGTGAAGAGCGGACCTTACTCCTTTGCTTATGCATCATATCAAGCTAAGGCTAGTTGTATTGTGCTCATTGGTGAGTCATATCTAGTGAACAACTTCATGAAGCTACTAGAAGTTCTAACCCTTTCTATTGCCTTTTTCTTTGATATCTTAAAGGACTCATTCTAACCTTACGTTAAGTCTTAGTCATAACTTAGTTTCTAGGTACATCATATTTTCCTAGTATTGGAGCTTGAGGTTGTGACTGAGAGTTCAGTAGTGGCATTGTAAGACTTTTTTGTAAGTGTTATACATATTTTGTTTTACTCTATTCCCACAACAGTTAAATAGAGTAAGTTGTTGTAGCATTGTACGAAGTAATGTTTAGTAAAGTTGTGTGGAATCTCTTATTGGTTTGTGTAGTCATTGAAATTTTGTTGTGGAGATGTTGAATCCAAATGTGCAAGGGGAGATAGGTGATTTTGAGAGTGATACACTTGGGCATGGTTGTATTGAGTAACAAACTCTTTGAAGTAATGATGAATAGATTTAGAACCTGATTACCATTGTTACCAACTTAGTTGTGACCATATAGAGGTTTGTAAATAAGCAACCTTAAGATAGAAATGCTGAGTATGGTTGAGGTATGCGAGATAGACTAAGAAGGTAGGGTGTAGGAATTTGAGCTCTTAATGCTATGAATACACTAGAAGTACGACTCAATTGAGTTGAAGGAGTCGTTTGACAGAGACTTGAGTTGAAGGAAGTTAAAGAAGGAAAAGGGGATGAACTGTTTCATGGGTTTGATGGTCGAGAAGTTCGAGCACCTAGAGGAACTGAGAATATTAATTAAGGTTCAGGTTCTAAGCTTCTCTAGCACAAGCAATGTTGATTAATACATGGAATGGGAAGAAAAGATTAATAAAATACTTGATTTCTATGATTATGAGGATGTAGTGTGCATTCATGTGGTTACTTTGGAATTTTTTAAGTATGTGCGAGAGTTGTAGCTATTGATGATTTGATGTGATGTTAACAAGCCAAAATTTAGGACCATAGCTAGATTCGTATATGGACTACGACTTGAGATTGGGAACATAGTAGAAGTATAGAAGATTAGGACTCTGGATAAGACTATCAATATCTCTTAGAGAGTCAAGCGGTAGAGACAAAATCAACTCAGTCGAGCATTGAGTAGCTGACCCTTGTATTGAGCTAACATGCTTCAAGTAGACTACACCATAGTTCTAAGGTGGATCAATGATGACCGCATTCGAGCTAACCTAATGATAATTAAGGAAAAGTTAAGGTTGAGGAGCTTGAAGCCAAGAAAGACAATGGCTTAGGCTCAAGACAAAAGACAAGAGATATTAAATGCTTCAAATGCTAAGGTTTTAAGCATGTAGCTAATCAATGTGTAATAATTATAATAGGCGAAGACCCATAGATGAGGTGGAAAGTACAAGTGAAGGACAAGAAGAGACGATTGTTGAAAATTTGTTGGGTGAATTTCAAGAAGATTTTAAAGCCTTAACCTAACCTGAAGCTAGGCAATACTTCAACATGGTCGTTAGATGAATTCTTAATATTGTTGCCATAACAAAGAGTAAGTAGCAAGAAAATATTCTCCACACCAACTACCATGTGAATGGAAATCTCTGTACCTTAATCATTGATGGAGAGAGTTATATTAATGTAGTGGCATAAGGAGTAATACCTACCTAAAACTTGCTGACCTATCCTTACACTAACCTTACAAAATCCATTGGCTGAACGAGAAAGGTAGACTTTAGGTCATTGAGTAGGTGAAGGTGTCGATCTTAGTTGAGGATAGGTATAAGGATGAGGTGCTATGCGATGTCCTACCATTGTGTGCTTCACTTATACTTCTTGGATGACCTTGGTTATTTGATTTTAGGGTACTCCATGACAGATACTAAAATACTTACATGTTTCAAAATGATGACAAGAAGGCTGTACTCACTCCTATGAGCCTTAAGGAAGTTCAGGGATTACAGGATAAGGTCTCTAAGTCGTTATAGAAGAAGCCCTTGCTAATCTCTTAAGCTACATTCATTAAGATAGCCAAGGTAAGAGATGGTGTCTTTTTATTAGTAAGGAGACTACTTGAACTGTAAGCCCTACTCTTAAAATATGCCGACTTGTTTCCTAACAAGCTACTTAAGGGGTTACCCCTTATTAGAGGTATTGAGTACTGTATTTATCTCCAACCTAGAGCAACTTTACCAAAATGACTTGCTTATAGGCTTATTCCCCAACAGGCAACTAAGCTTAAGAAGTAAGTTGATGAGCTAATTAGCCACGGATATGTCAGAGAAATCATGAGCCTTTGTATTGTACTAGCTATTTTAGTACTAAAGAAGGATGGCTCCTAGCATATGTGCATCGATTGCTAAGTTGTTAACAAAATCACTATCAAATATAGGTATCCAATACCCCGATTGGATGACATGTTAGACAAACTACACGATGTATTGATCTTTTTAAAGGTAGCTCTAAAGAGTGGCTACTACTAGATCTGAGTGAGACTAGGAGACAAATGAAAGTCAACTTTCAAACCAAATGGTAGTCTCTTTGAGTGGTTAGTGATGCCTTTTGGACTTACAAATGCATCAAGCACTTTTATGTGACTCATAAATCATGTTTTGAGATCATTGATTGGTAAGTATGCTATAGTTTATTTTGTTGACATTCTCAAATATAGTATTAAGCTCTCATCTCATGTTGAGCACTTAAGAATTGTGTTTGATATTCTTCGAGCTCAACATCTATTTGGCAACTTGAAGAAATGTGTATTTTGTTAAAATGAAGTCGTATTTCTTAGGCATGTTGTATCCAATGGAGGTATCTAAGTTGATGATGAAAAGGCTAAAGCTATCTTTAATTGGCTGACACTAACCTATGTAGTGGATGTGAGGAGATTTCATGATTTAACTCCATTTTATTGGAGATTCATTTGGAACTTCAGTGCTATAACCACTCCATTAACTGAGTTGACTAAGAAAAACTTTGAGTTTAGGTGGTTAGAGAAAGCTTAAAGGAGTTTTGAAAAGATCAAATCCAAGTTAGCTTATACCGTAGTGTTTACATTGCCAAACTTTGATAAAATTTTTGAGTTAGAATGTGATACCTTAAGAGTGGGCATTAGTGCTATTCTCTTGCAAGAGTGCTGACTTGTTGCATACTTCAGTGAAAAACTTAGTGGAGCTACACTAAGCTATTTTACATATAACAAGGAGTTCTATGCTCTTATCATAGCCCTTTAGAATTGGTAGCATTACCTGCTATAGGATTTCATCATCTATACGGATCATAAATCCCTAAAGTGTTTGTGAGGTCAGTAGAAACTTTCCTAACGTCATACCAAGTAGGTAACATTCTTAGAAACCTTCTACTATGTGATTAAATACAAGAAAGGAAGTTCCAACACTGTAGTTGGTGCCTTATCATGTCGGCATTTGCTTGTTACAGCCCTACAAGCCTAGATACTTGGATTTGGTACTCTTCCCAATTAGTACAAGTGAGATCCATACTTTAGACCTATAGTGATCAAATGCAATTATGAAGGTGTCATGGATGGGTTTTATCTAAATCAAAGATATCTTATGAAAGGTAGATGTGTATGTATACCAAATAGCTCAACTAGAGAACTACTAGTTTGGGAAGCTCATGCAAGAGGCCTAATTAGTCATTTTGGGGAAAAAAAAAAGAGCACAAAAATTGCTAAAAGAGCACTTCTATTGCTTAAGGAAGGTGAAAGACAAACACAAAGTTTTAGAACGGTGTGAGGTATGCAAGCAAGCTAAAGGAAAGAAGGAACCTTATGGGGAGTATATGCCTCTACTTATACTTGATCGGCTTTAAATCGACCTAAGCATGAATTTCATGCTTAGACTACCATGAATAGCTCAGAAGTATGACTTCATCATGGTGATGGTTGATTGGTTTAGCAAAATGAGCTACTTCATTCCTTGTTATGACATTGATGATGCTTTATACATTGTTAACCTCTTCTTGCAGGAGATTATGTGGCTACATAGAGTTCTAAGAAACATTGTTTTAGATTGGGATATAAAGTTCACAAGCTTCTTTCGGCAAACCTTATGAATGAAACTCAACACAAAGTTGATCTTCAGTACTTCTTATCACCCCCAAACGGATGGTTAGATCGAAGTGGTGAATAGAACAATTGGTAGTCTACTATAAGCTATTGTAAGAAGAATCTACATAATTGGGATTTATGCCTACCCATCATAAAGTTTTCCCATGATTACTCCATCCATAGCTTGATAAGGAGATCACCTTTTGAAGTTGTCTACAGACTCAACTTGAGCTTACCATTAGATATGATTGCTAACCTGACTACTTAAGGAGAATGTTAGTTTGGCCTACAGTGTGTAGAGGAATTCCAAAGACAAGATAAGAAAGTTGTTGAATAACTAGCTATAAGAGTAATCTGACAGCAAGAACAAGGAAGTAGAGGTTAAAGGAGCATTGTTTATAACCCTGGATTCCTTGTTTGGGTTTGCTTTAGTGAGGAACGGTTCCTAAGAAGGAGAACGAACAAGCTATCACTCAGGTTGGATGGTCCCTTTAAGGTTCTGTGATGGATTAATGACAATGTCTACAAGCCAGAATTACCAGAAGGATACAACATGTTGCTGACCTTTAACATCTAATCTAATACCCTTTGTGCCAAAGGAGGAAGCCAACCAAGATTTAAGGGCAAATCTTCAACACCCTTAAGGAGTTGATGGACTATTAACCTTAGGGCCTCTCACTCGAGCTTGTCTTAAAGGGCTACAAAGTCTTGTAAAGAGAGCCCAGTCTTCTCAGCTCGCTTACGATGACTTGCTGTACCAAGAAGGCCCATGGTTGAATTCTTTGTAGGATTAGCTCAGCCAAACCTTACTTTATATTAAAGGCCCCAATACTAAGCTCCCAACTTAGACTCTTACATCTAACCTCTAAATTATCGAGCTCCAATTGGTAGCTTGATCAACCAACCTATCTACTACACCAACAGCTCAATTTTAACATAACGTTATCCTAGTGTATGGACCTTATAGTAGCATGCCACTTGTCTTAACCTTTTTCTAACACTATACTACATTTCTTTTGTTTTATTTGTCTTATTTCCTCCTTTTAGCTAATACTAGGTATCTTTATTTTGTATTACTCCATTTTGTAATTTCGTTCTTTCCTTTGTTGCCATGAGGACTTACTATAAATAATCCCTTATCTATTGTAGTCAGAATCAATTAGCCTTCTGTTAATTAATATTCCCTTATCTTGTTTGTTGTAAGAAAGTCTCTCCAAGTTACAACCTTTATACTCTTATCTAATCTTATTAATAGCTTGAGGTTAGCGATGAGTAGACCTTAGTCCTTTGCTTGTGCCTCATTTCAAGCTAAGGTTAAGTCGTATTATGCCCATTGGTGAGTCACATTCGATGAATAATTTCATGAAGCTACTGGAAGTTCTAACCCTTTCCATTGCCTTTTTCTTTTATATCTCGAAGGACTCATTCCAATCCTACTATAAGCCCTAATGATAACTTAGCTTCCAAGCGCATCAGCCTCTTACCACAACCAACCTATTATCTCTTAGCACAATGCCTTTACCGTCTTACGTAATAAGTTAATCAAGGCTCCTTGGCTAATCATTTTGAGGCTTAGTTGAAGAGATCATTTGTTGATGCATGCCATTGTAGATAAGCTTAATGATCTCCCCAAGTGATTTGATCAATTTGAGGAGTTGAAGCAATATAATGACCTATATGACATGTTCACTATTGGACAATCTCCATTCATTTAAGCAATCTGAGATGAGCCCCTTCTCGCTTACGTCAAGATCCCATAACTAGAGCTTATGATAGGACCACTAAGCTAATATTGTACTTACTTATTATTGCTTTTAGATGGGTCTGCTAGGTATCTTAGACACCATGGCATGCAAGGTTTTTACTGAAAGCCTAAAAAAGGCTACTTAGACATGCTATTGAGGCACCTTAAGCCCTATTCTTTATCTAACTTTGAGGAGCTTAACAAAGCCTTTGTCTAATACTTTATCAATAGTAAAAAAATTAGACAATGATGCCTCATCCCTCAGTTTTAGCCAACAATGTCTTGACGAAATACCTAGGGACTACATTACCTACTTCTCTACAGCCATGATCAAGATCCCTAATCTTGTCTAGAGTCAACTGAGCTCAAGAGTTGCATAAGTTACATCAGGAAGTGACAAAGTGGATTACTAAGTTTAACAAATAGCAAAAATAGATCGATAGTCAAGGCTGATAAGTTGAGTAATTAAACCCACACGACTTAGTATGGATCCACCTTAACAAGGAAAGATTTCCAAAACCTTCAAAAGAACAAATTATCTGCAGGAGATAATGGTCTATTTAAGGCCATGAAGTTGATTAATCGCAACACCTAACAGATTAAGTTGCCAAAAGAGTATGGGGTCTCCTCTACTTTTCATGTATCTAACCTAATACCCACCAAATCGAACAAGAAACAGAAGAGCATAAGGGAGAGCTTGTGGATTTTAGATCAAATCTTCCTATCCCAAAGGAAGATAGGAATCAAGTCTCTATACCAATCACTAGGAGTCGAGTTAGAGGATTACAAGGCCCTATCTAACATATTCTTGCTTAAGAGCCAATGTAATTTGAGACCTATTATACTATAGCCCAACTAAATATAGGACATTAATCAAGGTAATGACAATACTCAACTTTAGCTAGAGCTAGAGTTTAGTTGTCCATCCACCTGACGAGACCTAGGTTAGATCGACTAGTTTGGCCTACTTAGAGCTCCTACCATTTTGAGTTGTCCATCTAGGCTATTGAGCTAATTGAGGACCTGAGCATTAATTTCAACCCAAGGCAATTTAGACATTCCTTTCCTTTCGCTTTTGTTAGATGATCAAATCTAGAGTTGATGGGTGTCTATATGCATATCTTAATGATGATTCTTTAGCCATATTACTTTTTGTCTTTTCTCCACTTTATCCTCTTGGGTTGTATACTCGAATTTCCTTTATACCCTTATGGTATTTTATCCTTTTTAGTCATTTTCGATTTTTTATAGGGATCCCTAATGGTTGCATATAGAAAGCTACATGGTAAATCAACGGAAAGATGAACCTTCCATTAATAAAATTTACAAATTATTTTGAGAACATTTCTCTCTTGAACTTCTTTCTCTTGTCTAATTCCTTCAACAAGATTTAATGGTAAGTGGTCTTGATGTGTCTCCAACGTCGTATACATGGAGGCTACGCCACAATGAACGAGAATAAGGAAAAAATGAAAGGTGGTTTAGCAAATCTAGGTACCTACTAATTAGATATGACACACCAACTAATTTTACTTGGCCTAATCTTCACTTAATGTGATGCATAAGTGTTGATTAGGGTCACTTGCCATTGTTCTTTACTAAAGGGAGTAGATAAGAGTTAGGGAAGATAAAGAGAAGACATGATTAAGTACTCTACTAAAAAGAAAATTTCTATAATTCAATAACATTATGTCTGCGTACAATAGAATAGGGGTTTATATATGTTAATCCTTTCATTTTGTTTTGATGATAACAAAAAAGGATGATATTGAGATGTTTATATATAGTATGCATGTTTACCTTGATTAGATATTGCTATATTTGTTTATTAGTTTCTCAGGTATTTTGAACAAAGTTTTCTAAGATCAATCAAAACATCAATTAGACGACTAATCAGAAGGTACGGAAATTGGAAATAGGAAACATGTTTAAGATATAAAAATCATCGATTAAGACTTAAAGAAGACTAAACCTTCATTTAATGAATATATTTGGGAAATATGTTCAATATGTTCTACTAAGTAGGAATAAAATCCATGGGGATAAAAACAAACCTCTCTTATTATAAAATTTGCCAAAGATTGGAAAGTTTTGTAATTTATCTTTAAGAAGATTTTGATCAAGTTATCTTAGAATCAATCGTAGATTAAAAGATTCAAAAATTGATGGTAAAAGTTTACCTTACATATACAAACAAAGTATTTAGAAAAAGGAAAGGTAATCTCATCTCTTTTGCAGCATGTGTATTATGGAAAGGATTTCACAAATATGGAAGGTCAACAAGGAGATAATTCATGAAGTATTTTTGTAAAGCAAAAGCTTAGAATAATTTCTTTAAGGACTTTCCTTAAATCAAGCCTCTAGCTGTTGCAATTTCAAGTATACAAAGGAGGCAAGATCTTCACAAAAAAACACATAAAAAAAAAAAAAGATGAAACGAAATCTGCTATCCTCCTGAAGTGCTGCTATAATGACCCTAGGAGAGGCTTAGTAGTATTGTCTAGAATTTTCATATCACATATGTACCCATGATAAGAAAATCGCCTTGCAAGTTAGAGATTACAAGATTCTAAATAGTTATTCACTAGGGTCTTCAATTTTAGTTCATTGACTCATTATATAATATAAATAATTATGGATATCCATTTTTCCACAGTTCCTCAGAACCGCAAAGAATCGGTATCCCCTTCCAAAATAATGAAATAAGATAGACAATTTCAAAAAATTCTAAATTTTCTAAAGATACTAAACTTAATTGAGATATTAGTCATTTTCTAGAGCATTCCAAATTAACTACATAAGCCTTTCATCATACTGATTCAATGGTAGCACTCTACACTCGATTCTTGTCCCTATCCTAACTATTGATCGACCTGCAAGGAAAAGAACTATTAGGGTGTAAGCTTACGCTTAGTGAGATAATTACCTTCATCAATATTGCATTACAGAAATTTATTAGATGCATAATCGTATGAATGTATGAACAATCAGTATGTCAAATAACGCATGCAATGGCTTAAGAACTGTATACGACTTTGAATTACGCCCCTTATAGTCGGGGTTTAGAGATAATTAACTGGCCCAAACCAAAATCCGAGTTCTAGACCTTGGGTTTTAATTCATTTGTACTATTGTGCTTAAGTCAAAACAAAACTATGTATATATGCATATATATACTTTCATTACTGAATAATATATCATATTTTTAAAATCTTAAGTCTAGCGGTATGATAGCCTCCACAATCTACAAATACATGCCCTAAGCAGAAGCCACAAGACACAGCCCCTCGCCGACAATTAGCGTCTCCTGACACCTAATAAGCCCATTAGCTTAAGATAGAGACTCAATAAAAATGATAATATAGCTAGTGCCCAATCCTATAAGAGGCCTATCTTCCTATGAGTCCCTTCCCATCTTCTACGTGAAGTGGCAGCCAGTGTTATCCGAATGCAATTATGGGGAATGTATGATCCATTTAATTTCTTAATCGTATAAGTGATTAACCCAATTTTCAAGGTGATCAAACAATTTCATTCCATACAATCGTACGTATAAATTATCACAAATAATTCCCATTATTATATAATTAACAAGCCATAGCATTCATTCACAAATTCATACACATGTATTTTTCATATCCCACAAGTATCCAAATTTATATATGTAAGTTTAGGTGCCTTTATTCTAAAAGCAAAATTAAGTAAAGAGTCATTAGGAATTTACTCACTTAACTATATAGATCTATCAAAATAATTCGAGATAGGTCATCTCCTAAAAGCCGGGTTCCCTAGACATCGCAAATATAATACTATAAGGATTTGAAATAGAATTTTGGAAAACTAAACTAAAACCCTTTTAGTTATACTTTTGACTTAGCTTCATATTTTTCCCGATTTTTACTTAAATTTTAATCACGTATAACATTCTTGTTTTAAATCCGATTTTTATGATCTTATAGTCAATCTTTATTGTTTTTGAGTATACTTTAATGTGGTGATATTTTCATGATGAGGCATGCAAAACTGCCCATAGGTCAGAATAGTAGCGATACTCATGATTTAGAGTGCTTTTGGGCTTTGTTTGGTTAATGGGCTTTTTGGTAACTTGGGAAATTCTTTGGGCTTGGGCTTAGGACTTTATTCCAAACTTAAAATACTCCTTAAGGTCAGATTTTCAACTTTGCTTTACACTCTTTGTGCTAACAACAACTCTTTGGGCTTTTATGTAGGTTTAAGTTATCAAATGGGCTTGTTTTTGGTTTAAATTAAAGTTAGTAACTTTGTTGGGCTTATAGAGTCTTAGTTAGACTTCTTGTGGGCTTCAAAACAACCTTTCTTAATATTTTAAAGTGTTAGTCAAAATTTTAATGAAGGCCCAACTTAGAGTTTTAGGCTTTGTATACTTGCTATACTTACTTTGGTTGATCTTTTCACTTTGTTTACTTGGTTTTATCATATTTTTAAGTGGCTTTCACTTATGTTTCAAATTTGGTCGTGATGAATCCAAGGGGTTCTCACTTGGTTTTTCAACTTGTTTCATAATTTCCTTAAGTTTAAGGGTTATATCATGAACCTAGGTTACTTATATTCAAATTTTAACTTAAATTCTCTTCCATGGGATGATTACTTAGCTCATACTTTACATGAAAATAGTAGATCTCATACTTATCACAACTTCTATAACATAGTTCATATCTCACAAGGTTTGTTTCTTTATAAAAGCTTTATGTAATGGATTTTTCTTTACCTAAGGCTAGCTTTGAGCATCTTTAACTTAATAGAAATGGAAATAACATCTAAACGACTCACATACACTCTACGTCCAGCATGTTGTCTCCTTGTTCATGTACACATTTCATGATTTTCTTAACTTAAAGTCTTTCATTCTAAGTGTTAAACATATATCTTTATATAATACCAACTTAGCATGCTCATATCTCAACTTTCATGTAAAGGGGTTTATAAGCTTACTTCTTAAAGTGGTCTAGCTATGTTATCATCTTATGATCATGCTAATATCTTCATGAAAACATGGTCTCTAAACCATTAACACATAATACTAAACCACTAACACGTAATACTAAACCACTAACATAAAGAAACAACTTACTCGTCCTTAA
This sequence comes from Lumnitzera littorea, assembly GCA_024138015.1. Lineage (NCBI taxonomy): Eukaryota > Viridiplantae > Streptophyta > Magnoliopsida > Myrtales > Combretaceae > Lumnitzera > Lumnitzera littorea. The sequence goes on along the minus strand of JAMXBB010000002.1, from coordinate 98,007,959 downwards.
AGCAAAAACAAAGTGGTGGTACAACTAAGTATCCTCTTAGCTCGTTGTCTTCTTTCCTCTTCTTGTAAGTTCTTTTGAAACTAGAGTTTTGATCTTTGAAGTAGGGTTTTGAGGATATTTTAAAGTTCCTAAGAGTAGTTTTTGAAATTGACAAAAGGAGGCAACAAAATCAAGCTTTTGTGCCGTGAGTTATGAAGCAAAAAAGGTGGCGACAATGTGGGGTTTTGTAAGGTTAGGTTTCTTCTTTTGATTTGTGTTTAAAATGAGAGAAAAGGAAGTGAAAATGAGAGTGAAAGAGGGAGAGAGTGGCAGATTTTTGAATGGGAGGAAAAGTGTGTGCAAGAAGCTTTAATTAATTGTCTTTTAGTATGTACAAATGCCAACTTTTTGACAAGACTAGATGATGTAAACATTAAGGGGTAAATAGTAGATGTGTAAGACAATTGAGTGATTGAAAGTTGACAAAGCATGGCCTCCCTTAGGCTCTCTTCCCAACCAGCCATAAGGTGTCCTCTTTAGGCATTGAGTTGTCTTGTCACTTAATTAAAAGTTGAACACATAAAATAATGTGATAGCTTGTCCATATGTAGTATAAGTGAAGGGGTGATAGGGAAAGTGTCTTATTACTAGTTTTTGATAAGTTATCAATTAATAAATAATTCCAACTTTCAATTGATAAGTTATTTAGGGTGATTGGCTAGTTTACTTATTTATGTGCATAAGTCTTATGCATAAAGATAAGAAGATTGTCTTATATGAAATTCTTTTAGAGTTTATTTCTTAAATTGATTTGTATGTTATAATTTAATTCTTATAAAATTATAAAAATTTCTAGAGTTTGAATAAAATTATTCAAATTAAATTATCAATTAGTTGCTTAGGGTTATAAGTCTTTAATTGTTTTAGGGTTTAAGGTTTTGAGTAACTTAGAGCCCATGGTTCTCATAATTAAGTTTTATCGATAATAGACTTTTGAATCAGAAAATTAAATTCGTTTTTAAATACAAACTTGAATTCTTAACTTAGTTTATCCTTGGGAATATTTGGGAAGTACTCATAGTTAAATCACAAGTCCACTAAAAAATAGGGTTTACAACTTATCCATATGTAACATGACTTATAAGTGAAAATAAGGGAATTGTCTTACATGAAATTCTTCTAGGGTTTGGTTCTCAAATTAATTTGTAGGTTTTGATTTGCCTCTTAAGAAATTTTAGAGCTTTCTAGAGTTGAATAAAATTTATTGAAATTATATTTTTAATTATTTATTTAGAGTTATAAATCTTTGATTATCCTAAGGTTTAGGGTTCGAGTGAGTTTAAGTATGTTTTAGGATTTTTCACTAACTCAGAAGTAATTGACTTACACTTAGGACCTTGAGGTTCAATTAGTTTAATTATTTTGAACCATTGCCTCATTATGCAACATATATATATATATATATATATATATATACACACACATACATACATACACATATTGTGGGGCAACTTATGTACATAAGGAAAATAGTTTTTGTAAATTCATTAATTTATTACTTTTAACTAGCTTAGTTTTGTTGTTTATTATTACTTGAAATAATCCTTGATTTGTTCGTTATTAGTTTTATATGATTTCACAAAGTTAATGATAATTTTATTGATTTATGGCTTTTCAAGCATTAAGATAATTTTATAGAGTTTTAAAAATTTTTATAATTTAATATTTACAGTTTCTCTTAAGTTTAGGTTTACATTTTTAAAAGTATGCGTATGTAAGGATTGGGGTTTTCTTATATGATTAGGGTTTCCAAATCATATAATAGGGCCTTTCAAGCTCGTTTTAAGTTCCAAGTTTAAAATTTTAGTCAATTTTCATTTTACGTGGTCTTGTTGACTTAGGGAAATATCTACGATACTCGAGTCTAACACCATGTTTAAAAGGTTAAATTTACAGAGTTTACAGTTGCGAATATCCTATTCTAAGAACAGAAGATCGATTAAAAGCTTACATACTTTTCTTTATATCAGTTCTTATCTATTGAGGAACCATTTTGATTTTTTCCTCATTACTTTTTATACTCTTGATATAAGTATTGATTTAGAGAGATTTTTAATCTCCATAATTCTAAGTGTTATCTTAAGAGTAAGGCTAAGTAAGTTAGAGTAGAGAATATTGGTTATAACCTCTCAAAGTGTTGGATATTGTGAATAGTGAAACGACTTTAGAAAGTCAATTGGGTCCTTGACAATGAGATTGGAAGAGTGCAATAGGCATAAGGACCAAGCATTATAATTCAGTTGACTGTTTTTCTATCCTTCATCTCTTTACTTTCGTGCACTTTATTTATATTTGTTTATCCATTTATCTTCTAGCTAATAAATTAAGTAATCAAGGGGATAAGTTTTCTTTAAGTATTGCATTTATTTAAAATTTAATAGATAACCAATTCACCGCCCCTCTTGGTTACTTAACTAGGACCTATAATATACTAACCTTATTAGAGTTACAAGTGTATAAGGAAAAAGCAAAAATGGATAATGTGCAAGAAGTTTCCTAATACATACTAAAAAGAGGTTAAAATGGCAAATGCTATAGTGTATGGGAAAAGAAAGAATCCTTTTAGAAAGCTGTGTTGGTAGTAAAAGTTGGTGGGTGATGGGTGGTTTGTATTATGGTTGGTACCACGAATGTGAGCTCTTACCTAGCTTGCCATTTGTAGAATTGAGTTAGACGAAGAGCAGGAGAGGGTTTAGAGATTGGGAAGATCTGATCTGGTTTAAGTTGGAGCTCAAACACTTAAAGACATCGGGCTTCTCATCTGGTTGGGCAGTTTGGCAGCTTAGCTTGGATAGGATGCTAATGCTCATCAGTTTGGAAATCGATAGGGATTGAGGACCGATCACTAGCTCCTAAGCTTGAAGGCTTTCTTAGATGGTTCACTGAGTTGTCAGAGGTGAGTTAAGCGCTGGGAAGTAATGTTTTCCCTAGTTCAATCTGCCATGCTACTTTTCTCTCCACACGATCTAAGAAGCTACAAAGGTGATCTGTCGACATGCTGAGCCAACCCCTTTATAACTCCCCAATCTAAGCACCAAATCAGGAAAGTAGGCATCCCTATAGTACCGAGGCCAAGCTGACAATTGTTTGAAGCCAACCATCTGAGGCCAATTCGAATGTGAGTCATCCCTTGAGCCAACCCTTATCCAACCCAACAATTTGAGTACTGAATTGCCGATGCCGACCAAACTTGATCAAAGACCTACCCCTGCTTAGCTTGTAGTGTTATTAGGTCCATAGACTAAGTGCAATGCACATGCGTTGTCCTTTCTAATAGAGAATGTTCCTTTTGCACGATTTCATGCTTCTCCTATAAATTATTTCCCTTTTGTTTAGCAAGTATGGATCCATTTTTGTAATTTTCTGTAGTTTAGGACTTATCCTAATTAGGTATTATTAATACTCGCATAATGTAATAGCTACAATAACGTATAAAAAAAGAGTACACTGAACTTTTATTCCCTCTTGAGCTAAGTGTTTTTCTGCTTACTCTTGAGTTACTCTTATCTAGCCTATTGAGTGTAGACTAGTGGTAAGTGACCTCTAGCCATACTTGTACGTCATATCAAGTGTAACCCGAGCTCGCATGAGGTGTTAGTGCATCATATCCATTGTTGGTGCATGAGAACCCCTGCTAACCCTCAATTATCATTTACTTTTCGAGTCATCTTGTGTCTCGAACTCACTCTTTTGGTTACGCGTGATATTAGGATCATATGTTCATTTACGAATTCGTATCATCCTGGTATCAGAGCTTGGCTATGTTTGAAGCTAGATTCTACTACTGTTTTCTTTAAGTAATCTATTATGGCTCTCGTGAGATAATGGTTCTATTGTTAGCTTTGGAGTTTAGTAGTTGAGAAGTGTTATGTGCTTTGTTTTTCTCCTGTTTTTGATATGCAAAACAAAGTGTGGTTGACTGTTGGTTGTGTAGTTGTCGTGGTGATAGAAGTATTGGTTATTGATCTTTAAGTGGTATTATTAGACATCAATTTTGTGAAGTAACCATCAATATCAAACTCAAGTGTTCAAGGAACTTTGGGAAACCAAGAAAGTGGCACTTGACATGGCTAAGGGTAAGAAGGAAGCTTCATACCTCAGTAAGTGGATGATTGCTTAGATAGGCTTACTAACTTGGTAGCTAGTTTGGTGATTACTATCTAAGAAGATAGGCAATGGGCTAGAAATAGCCTCACTAGAGGTCGTAAGTAGCAAGAGTGAGGAAATGATCATTTTGGCTGAGTTAATGCCTTAGCTTGACTATCTTGAGTTGAAGGAATTGGTAAGGATGCTAGATAAAGGCTAAGGCTTGAAGAGATTGAGGAAGAAGTGGAAGGTGATGCTGACGTAGAGGAATACTACAAAACTGAAGAGAGACATGTACAAACCTCTAGAGTCAAAGGATTAAGGATGTGTATTCCAAATTTTTCTAGAAGTGGTAATGTTGAGGACTTCTTAGATTGGGTGGATAGGATTGAGAAGTAGTTTAAATGCCATGACGTGCCTGACAACGTGAAGGTTAAACTTGTTGTACTAGAATTCACTAGCTGTACTATAATTCACTAGCTATGCAGAGAAGGGAAGGAGAGTAAGAAATTAGGAGTTGGGATGAGATGAAGAGGGTTATGTTTATGTCGAGATATTATTTGCAAGATGCCTTTAAAAGACTGCAAGAGCTCAAATAAGGAGGGTTAAATATAGACACTTATGTTAAGGAAGTCCAAATGTTGATGATTCAATGTAATGTCGTAGAGCTAGAGGACCGAATTGTATATCGATTCATCGGTGGATTGAAGTATGAGATTAAGGATGTCCTAAAAACCCTGGATATTGGAACGCATTAGATATCTCTCATGGTCATGGATTTTGATGATAACAAAAAGAGAAGAATACTAATGAATTAACAATTGTGCAGGTATTCGGAAAGTTTAATATTGCAAATTGAGGTACATTTAGAAGCTTTGAATTGATTGAAAATATACTAGTTTGAAAATCTTTCAAAAGCTTTTATAAGAAGAATTGGTACAGCACTTTAGAAGCTTATTCAGAAACTTCAAAAACAAAAAGTTAATATTCTTCAAAAGGTTCTTCAGAAAGTAAGTCTGAAAGTATGACGTTGAAAATAGCTTTAAATCATATTCGAATTATTTAAGGCTTAGCTCCACTAGATTGAGTGTATTAGGAAAATACATTTAATCTCATTTCACTCAAGATGAAATTAAGATCGATGAGGATTTATTTTAAGAGAAAATATATTCGAATAAATTAAGATATGCACAAGAATGGATAAAGATAAGGATAAGGTTGAATCGGATTTTGTGGGATTTCAAATTTTAAATATGAGGCTTATCTGGAAGTTGTTAACAAAAGCATATCTTTTTAAATTCAAATCAAAAGATAATCTAGTAGTTACAGATTGATAAATATCTGATCTAAACAAGATAAGAAGAGTTGTTTTTGAATTTTCAATTTACCAAGATCTTCTCAAAATATCCAAGGAATTATCTTAAATAGCTAATGGTTTGATAAATATGGAAGTGAAGATAATCTTCAAAATTTTAGTCGTTAGAAAAACTTAATAGAAAAGGAAGAAGGATTTAAAATGTCAAATACAACTCTGAAGGAATAGTATTGTTGGACAAAAATTTCTTGATCGGTTTTTACCTTTTGAAAAGCTTTAGAAAGTTCCTTAGATACTTCTTCAAAGAGCTACACCGAATCAAAGTTCTACAATAAGTGTTATTTCTTTTAAGTGTAAAATTATTTGAGACTTGTACTTTTATTCTTGTCAGAACCCTAAAGAAGGCCTAGTAGGATTATCTAAAATTTCCATAACATGTGTGCACCCATGATATGAAAACCGTCTTGCAAGTCAGAGATTGCAAGACTCTAAATAATAAATCACTAAGATTAATGATTTTCAAGTAATTAATTTATTGTAACATGACATAATATATAATTATAAATAACTATGGATGTCTGATATCCCACAGTTCCTCAAAATCGTAGAGAATTGGTATCCCCTACCAAATAATACCACAGGATATGCTAACATTATAAAATTGCAGGTAGAATTAAATTATATTAAATTCTAACATGTGAATATTTTCTACAAAGAGTGTTTATGTATCACCTATAAAAATCTTAACTAATCCTAACACTAATGTACATATCTTCATCTCACCCTCAGCATTCGAGACTTATCCCAATCCCATTGTATGTAAACCTGCAAAAGAAAGACTATTGGGAAATAAGCTACAAGAGCTTAGTGAGCTATCCCTCATACCATACTGGCAAACAAGTTATCAAACAAATTATTACAACCATATGAATGCATGCACACATAGAATGCCAAACAATATATGCAGTTGACCGGTACTGCATATAATATCGGATTTTAACACCCTCCGAGATAAGGGTTGGAGATTCATTGGCACCAATCATGACTGGGCTCTAGCACCTGGGTTTTTACCCATAACTTTGAATTCCGTATTTCACAAAAATACATTTCCATTTCTAAAAATTCAGTAGTTCACAAAGTCCTAGGCCTAGCAGTGAGGTGGCCCTCACAATCTACACCCACACCCTACAGCGGTGGTCTCTAGACGTGACCCTCAGCCACCCACGGTTAGCGTCTCCAGCGCCAATAGAACCTGCGAGCCAAGGGTAGGGTCTTGTTGTACCCATGCTCCTGCACGGTACTAATCAAATCATGTGGGAATCCATCCCTCCAAGGCCCTTCATTACCAACCGCGTGAAGTGACCGCTAGAATAAGTAATGAGGTGCATGGATAATGCATGACCCTTTTAATTTAAGAAAAGCCAAATATAATTAGGTCAAATTATAAGGCAATCAATCAATATCAACAAACCATCCAAATCATATAAAAATCAATCATATCATCAAATCATCAATTATCGTATTTAACAATATTTCTTATAACAATGAATCCATATCAAGCACACGCATATCCCAAAACCCCATGCATCAAGTTATTGATATTCAATTTAAGTGCACTAACTACAAGCACAAACAAGTATAGAGTCATTAGGAGTACTCACTTGACTATGACGCTCGCGCTAGTCGTAATAACCGATCAGGAGATCCTCGCTCTCGTCGAGATCACCTAATCATTACGAGATAATAAGGATAATAAGTAGTTAACTCAACTAATAGTTTTGGATATCTATCTACCTAATTCTACTTAGATTACTATCAGCCCTCCTTCTATTAAACCTAATTGCTAATCGTATGTAACTTTTTCATTCTATTTTCAATATTTACAAATTTATAGTCGTTTTTCATCGTTTTCGGACGTACATTCACACGGTAATGTCCATTTTGGACGTTAAGACCCGTGTTTTATGATATAAACTAAATTTAGATAAATTTTAACTATGAAAACTTAATTGCTCTTATTACTTATATTTATATCTTTTGTTTATACTTAATGAGTTAGTTAACCCTTAAATCCTTAAACTTAGAGGATTTTACTTTGCTATTACTAATTCATGTACTTAATTAAGTATAATCCAATTTAGAAGGTGTCTTAAGATTTACTAATTTAGGTACCTAGTTATTATACACTCTTCTTATTTTCTCATTTTCTAAACTTATGCTTATGTCATAGCTTACATCATCATTCGCTTAGGTCATTGCTTATGTCATAACTTGCTTATGTCATGGCTTATGTCATTATGTGCTTACCTCATCATATGATTACATAAGCCTTTCCTCATGCTTATGTCATATGTACATGTATTATGTACATGTTACCTCTCTTCTTATACTTATGTACATATACCTTATATATATATATACTTATACATCTACTTAAATTTATACCGTATTTATATGTGTATACCTACTCATATACCTATACGGTTAGATATGTATTTCTATACAAAAATTCGTATGCCTAATCTTCTCTTAAGAAAATCTTCCCAATTTCATCCTTTTGTGTTTTTATGTATGTATTTAGTGTAGTATAGGTATGTATAGTTAAATATGGTCTTAATTTAGGTTATGTACATGATAAATACTCATGTACAAAGGTTCACATACTTGTGTTCTTTTAGTATTCCCTTATGTGCACATACTTGTGAGCATATACCCATGTCTTCCTTTCTTCTTCTTCATAATTCCTAATTCCTACACTTAAAGATTGGAACTTTGTTTCCTCTTCTTCAAGACAACACTAAACACATAACTACTTATCTAATCTACTTAATTAACTAACTAATGAATAATACAAAGCAATATAAAACAACTTAAAAACATACCTTTAATTGTGTTGGAGTTATGGAGACAAAAAGTGAAATTGTGAAAGTGAAAGAGGAAGAAGAAGCTCACGGCAAGAGGGAATTGTTTTTGTTTTGTTTTTTTTGTCTTGTGTTGATTATGGAAGAAGGCAAATGGTGGGGTCTAGAGGGAATAAGTGGACGGCAACAATTGAGGGGAAAAGAAAAAGAAAAAGAAAAAGAAAAAGAAAAACCAAAAAGAAAAGGAAAAGAAAAGCCATCATGAAGGAGTAGATATTTTCTTTATCTTTTAGTCTTTTGTTAACTTTTCAAAATGTTGACTTGGTCAACTCTTCTTAAGCATATGTAAATTTGTGCACATAATGTAGTAATTAAGGGAAATTAAGGAAAAAATGAAGGAAATGAGGTATTTGGTGAATTGATTAGTAAACATGGTTGATGAGGTCTTATTTTAGGTCTTTATAGCTTATATATCTCATTTGATAAACTACTTTGGATAACAAGTGCAAAAAAAGTACTAATTTGAGTATTAAAGTTCACTACATGTAACCTAATCTTCAACTATAACCCTAACTCTAAGTGAGATTATCTTAATCACATACTTAAGGGATAAATATAATCTATGACTCATTATCTTAGTTTTTAATGGATTACTTGAGGATTCGAATCATATAAGCATGAATGAGGGTCATCTCTAACCTTTTACTAATGATTTGGCAAAATATGAGCATTATATTATCAATTAGGGTTTTAGGGTATATCATGGTGAATTAGTGCTTTTATATCCTTAAAGTTATAGTTTTAGGGTTTTTTTTTTATTACTTTAGGGTACAATCTCTAATGTTTTTACACATTTAAGGTTTCATATATTCTTACGCGATTAAATCTTCGATTGTCATCTTAGGGTTTTGATGAGGTTCAAGGTTTTAGGGTCTTCGTATGCGGTTAGGGATTCAATTGATGATTTAAGGTTTTTCGTATCCACTTTAGGTTTTGGATTGAGATTTTAATCGGTTTTAAATCTTACTAGCTCTTTTGAGTTCGGGAAATCATCTACAGTTTGGTCGTTTGTTTCTATATTTAGAAAGCTAAATTCATGGGGTTTACAATTCTCACTTGTAATCTCTATTGTATTGTAGAGAAGAGATAGTTTGTACTTTGTAGATCTATATTAGCCTAAATTGAACAGAGGCTAGATAGGTAGAGTAGAGTACTGTAAAGTCATTGTGACGAATGATTGTAATTTGTTTATGATTTGTTTTAGTGGATCAAGTGGAATGGTGCTGGTGAAGTAGACTGGGTTCCCAACAATGGAGCTAGAAGAAAGCAGTAAGTAGAAGGTTGAAGCTTTATAAAATCTCTGCCTGATATTCTCCTTCCCTACTCTTTTAATTTGTATTATTTAATTGTTGTTTAACTGCGTGTTGCAATACCACTATTCACCAAATTAAGTTATTAAGAGGGGTAATCTTATTTTTATATCGAAAAGTTTTTAAAAGTTTAAAGATATCAATTCACTCCCCTTCTTGATATCTTATGCGGGACCAATAGAATACTTGATGATACAATTTAAGTTACCTAGAGGATAGAAAGGCACCAAGTAGGAAGGTTTCGAATGCCAGCCATCTGACTAATTAGTGGCCGAACTGTTTCGAGCAAACTAATGCGAATGGAACCAAGTAAGTTTGTTGAGACCTAACTTATTCTAGCCATACAAACCAAAGAGAAGGAACCCTTGAGGAAGTTCAAGAAGGGCCAGAGTTTAGGGAGGAAGACAAATGAGATTAAGTGTTTCAAATGCTAATGATTTGGGCATATGGCCACTTAGTGTCTGAATAATGGTGATTTGAGGCAAGGTGCCGACTATTGAGGTCGACAGTATCGATGAAAAAGTAGAGGAGTTGAAAGAGGATAGAAAGATCGAACTATTTGAGGAGGAAGTTATCTACAACAAACAAGGCAACTTTATGCCGACCACTCTAGTGTTGAGAAGGATGATGAATGTTAGTCCTGTACCTAAAGATAAACAAAGGAAAATCTTTTCCATTATGGATGCAAGGTGAATGAATCACTGTATGTGTTAATCATTGATAGTAGAAGTTGCACCAATGTAACCTCTGTGTTTATGGTCCAACAACTGAAATTGCTGACTAAGCCTCATTAGAAACCTTACAAGTTTCATTGGCTTAGTGATAAGGGAGCCCTATAAGTGAATAAGCAAGTATCTGTGCTAATCTACATTGGTAAGTACCAAGACAAAGTGTTGTGTGATGTGCTGCCCATGAGTGCATCCCACATTCTACTTAGATGACCCTAAATGTTTGATTGAGCTGTTATTCATGATGGAAGGAGGAATGCATGTTCTATAGAGCATGAAGGTAGGAGGATGAAATTGACTCTTATGATTATTGAGTAAGTAAAGGTTATGCAATCCCAACTTAGCTGAACCCTAAAGAAAGAGGCTTTGGTGATGACTTGAGTCGAACTAAAAAGGGAGATGGAACTTGAAGGACCAACCTATCTACTTATTCGAAGAATTCTGGAGATGAGATTCAAGGAGGAGTTGCTTGCTTAGGTAAAAACCTTACTAGAGGAATTTGCTAACCTATTTTTAAAGGAATTACCAAAAGGTCTACCCCTAATCAAAGGCATCAAACATGCGATTGACTTGCAGCTAGGAGCCACACTGACGAATAAGCTTGCCTATAGGCTGAATCCTAAACAGGCTGCTAGGATATAGAAGCAAGTAGATGAGCTAATAGAGAAGAGGTATGTACATGAGTCCCTTAGCCCCCTATATCGTTCCAGCCTTGTTAGTGCTAAAGAAAGATGGTTCTGACTACTAAAATGCTTTAAGGACTCATGATCCATGTAGATTACAAACTCTTGAGGTAATAAATAGTGTTGCAAAATAGTAAGAGTTTAGAAAAGAGAATATAGCTTTTTCTCATATATAGAGTAATTCGGCATAGCACCATTGAGCTTTTCATTGTAGTAAGCAATAGGTCGGCACTCTTGCATCAATATAGTGCTAATACCAATACCTGATGCATCACATTTTGACTCGAATGGCTTATCAACGTTTGGTAGGGCTAAGACAGGGGCTATTGTAAGCTTCTCCTCGATCTCCCTGAAGCTCTACTTAGCTCAATCATTTTAATGGAATCCCTTACCTTTCTTAGTTAGCTCGGTCAATGAGGCAACAATGGTACTAAAGTTCTTAATGAACCTTCTATAGAAAGAAGTAAGACTATGAAAGCTTTGTACTTTAGTGATGTTCTTCGGCATTGGCCACTCCAAGATAGCTCAAATTTTCTCTTCATCAGCTCGAAGTTCATATCCTAATACTAAATACTCAAGAAAGGCAACTTCACCTTGATAAAACAAATACTTCTTCAGGTTCCCATACACTTTCTCAATATGTAGAATTTCGAAAATAGCTTAGGGATGTTGTACATAGTTGGCCAAGTCGACACTGTACACTAGTATATCATTGAAGTATACAACCACACATCATCCAATCAAGGGGCACATAACGTAGTTCATAAGCCTCATAAATGTGCTTGGCACATTAATGAGTCCAAATGGCATAACCAACTATTTATAGTGGCATGCCTAGGAGCTTAGTTATTATTAGGATTTATCGTGGCAAATCTGAACTAAAATAAGTCATTTGAAATATCGAAGAAATTAGAGGAAAATGGTCTACAAGAGAACAAGAGTAGTTGATGTAAAGTTGCTCGGAGGATGTGACTCCCCAACGAACACAACATGGCTTGATACCTCACTTGATATAACGTACAAGTTGATGTCAAGGTTCACTTACCACTAATCTTGAGTTACTTGGCAAGATTAGATAAGAGTGTATGAAAAATGAACTTGGAGAGGGTTGTCTCATAAAAATAGAATATTCAATCTTAATTGTAAGTTATCTACGACTTACAAGGGAAAGGGACTATTTATAGTAAGTCCCTATGGAAACATTATAAAAAAAGAAATTACAAGAAAGTATACACAAAAGGGGGATTACAAGTTCATACGAAAAATGGTTAAAAGGATAAAAGACAAAAATGGAAAGGTAATACAATGTTAGATGAGGTGGATAGGTGATAGTGCAACATTGGTCCCATACGAAAATTCCTTGAACATAGCAGGTAAGAGGGATCAAGAGGTTATGATAATAAAGGGGCTAAGATAAGAGAAATGGTAGCAAGATGAAAGAAAACTACTCAGCTGGTAAGTGAGTCCTTCATCACTCGGTAAGAATCTCTCGACAGCAGTTGGTCAGATTACTCAGTAAAAGGTTCTTAGTAAGGGAATGGTCTACAGCATCACTACCGAGGGTATAGATCAACGTATAACAATGTAATGAGCTCAAGGAGTTCAGCTACATTTCTTCAGTGTAAAGTTTCTTGTCATCAGAAGATTACTGAGAGAAGATTCTTTGGGTAAGGGATTGGAGTCCTCAAAGCTATGTGCGAGTAATGGGACTGATGATTATCAATTGATCATATAGGGACTATGCTTAGTCTTAAAGGCAGTCTTCCACTCGTCACCAAGTTTCATGCAAAGTTGATAGTAGCCACTTCATAAATTAATCTTTGAGAATATCTTGGCTCTATGAAGCTTGTCCAACATGTTATCGACCTTCGATATAGGGTATCTATAATTGATAGTAATCCGATTGATAGCTTGGCTATTGTTGTACATGTTCCACAATCCATCTTTCTCTGAGACAAGCAAAGTAAGCACAACACAAGGGCTCACACTCTCTCTTACATAGCTCATCCACTTGTCTTTTCAGCTTAATAGCTTGCTTGGGACTCATTTTGTAAGCATGTCTATTCGGTAAGGCTGCACTTGGTAGTAAATTGATATAGTGTTCAATGCCTTTGGTTGGGGGTAATACTTTTGGTAATTCTTCTAGAAACAAATAGGAAAACTCATCAATCAACTTCCAAACTTCTTTAGGTACATCTTTCATATCTCTCATCTCTAGCAATCTCCTAATCACTAAGATCATAGGCTCATCGACCTTTTTGGTAGCTCTTTACTAGTGCCATCTTCTTGCTAGCTCAGGTGTAATTATGGGTCTCATTTACTTAGCTTGGTGTCATGGGTTGTAACACGATCTTCTTTCCATCCTTGATAAAGGCATAGGTATTCTTATATCTGTCATGAGTAACACGTTGGTTAAACAATTAAGGTCTTCTAAGTAGCAAATTTAAAGCTCCCATGGGGATGACATCACACATCATCTTGTTCTTATACACATTCTTAACACTAAATGGTACAACCATAAGTTTTGTAACGTATAGGGCACCTTTGTCATGTAACCGGTATAACTTGGAGGTTAGTAGACCTAATCTCTATACGAGGAACTATCCAATGACATTGGTATAGTTCCCTCCATCCACAATGATAGTGTACAGTTGTCCCCTGATAGTATATTAATGTGTAACAAATTCTCTGTTTGGTCCTCTTCAAACCTCGGCAGGGAGCTCAATATTCGCCTCAATACTTTACCTTAATCGGTATAGATATATATCTCCTCTTCATCTTTGACTTCATATTACCCAATAGTTTTCTCATCCTCTTTGGGCTCACTTTTGTCGGTGTTATCTACTACATCACCTCGGAGCATCATAGCATGTCATTTAGGACACTTAGTAGCCATGTGTCCATAACCTAAGTATTTAAAGCACTTCACCTCACTTGTCTTTCGTCTTGAGGTTTATCCCTTCTCACATGTCCTTAGGGTCAACCTATCATCTAGTCGGCTCTTCTGACTAGCTCGGCTATTATCAGGCTAGTCATATTTCTCTTCTGCTTGAGAGGTCTTCTCTGCTTGGCATGTGTAGTTCAGTGTGAAGCAATTGTCCTCAAAGAGCTTAGACCAGATCTGAACGAGGTATTTCTCCTTTGCTCCTCAACCCTTTATGCTATCTTGACGGCCTCCTTAAGGGTATGAAATCTCTACACTTCAACAATGTTGCGAATATCATATTAGAGTCTAGAAATGAATCTCGGTGCTGTACAAGCTTTGGGCTCATCTACGTTTACTCAAATCATTAACATTTGGAATTCTTTTACATAGTCATTAATAGTTCAGCTCCCTTGGCGAATCTCTTGCAACTTAGCAAACATATCTTGTAACTATATCTTGGGTACAAATCTTCCCCTCAAAAATCTCTTCATCTCTTACTACGTTTGCACACCTTATCTTCCATCTCTTTCTCTAGCAACATTCAGATTCTTTCACTACATAGTGGTGTATCTAGAGAACTCAAGAGCGGTAAGTTAAACTTTTATTGCCTCAGTATACCCATAACGGTCAAACACTTTCTTAACCTTCTCTTCCCATTTTAGATATTCATATACATCTCCACTGCCAGTAATGGTGGGAATCTGGACTTTGACAATGTCAAGTACTCAAGGAGCTTGGCACCCTTGCTCTTTTGCCTCATAGTACTCCCCTTCTTCTTCTTTCTCTTCATCGGCATCTACATCTACTTCATCTTCATCTTCCTTGATTTCCTCTAACTCTAGTCTTCATTGAGTAGGTCAATTTACTACTCCTCTAGCTTAGCAAGGTCAAGCAAGAAGATTAGCTTGGTCAGCATAGCCATATCTTCATTCCTGCACATTTTCTACTTAGCCATGATTGGGTATACCTTAGGTTGTTGCCTATTGCCTTGCATAGTAGTGACAAAACCCTTAACAAGATTGGTGAGTCTATTAAGCTTATCATCGACTGACCTTAGGGTATTACTTTCATGTTGATCATGGCCAACACGAGTGCTACTGTCCTGGTCACCAATGACTCCTTGAATGCTAAAATTTGACATGGTGCAATACTTCATGACAATTTAGGCGGCATGATACTTAGTAGAACCCTTCTACTTACTACACAGAACTAGGCTAACATGCTCTAATCACTCCAACACCTAACACACATAATGTAGCACATAAATGAAACTTGCTCTGTTTTGAAGTAGAGAAATAGAGTAGAATAGAGCAACGATAACAACTATACTTACTTCACAAAACTGTTACTCTGTAACTCACTTTCTTCAAAAACCTACTTCAATACTCTCAAACATAACTTTAGCACACTTTACATGAATACATTATAGCAACCACAGAAGAATACAGTGGCTACTAATAGTTACCATGAATAGGAACTATATTGCACCTTATATACTCTTTCTTGGAACTGTGCTCTAATACTAGCAAAAATTGATAATGTACAAGAAGATTCCTAATACATACTAAAAAGAGGTAAAAATGGCAAATGCTATAGTATATGGGAAAAAAAGGAATCCTTTTGGAAGGTTATGTCAATAGATATGAATTAGGTAGTGATGGGAGGTCTGTATTGTGGTTGGTACTACGAATGTGAGCTCTTAGACAGCTCGCCATCTGTAGAACTAAGTTGGGATGACAGCAAGAGAGGGTCTAGAGACTAGGTTGATTTGATCTAGTTCAGGTTGGAGCTTAGACACTTAAAGATATCAAGCTTCTCATCTAGTCGGGCAACTCGGTAGCTCAGCTCAGATGGGATCCTAGTGCTCGTTAGCTTAGAAATTGTGCTGAGCTAGACCAAAGTTAGGCACTTAGGTTGGTAGAAGTGTAGAAGACTGAGACTAGTGAAGGAATCTTCGTCCTGAATGGGTTTTTGAGGCTAGTATTCTCTAGGTAAGTCCTTACAATCCTCTAGCTTAACTTCAGTGACTAGTCTAAGGAGTTGATTCCTATTAGATCCTTGTGATTTACTTGTATGTCATATCAAGTTAAATATGATCTGTTGGCGAGTCATATCCACCAAGTTGCTTACAATTTTTTTAACCTTCCTATTTGTTTGTTTTCTTTATTTAATATTCCTTATGTGTTACAATAACCTTGGAACAACAAAGACAACTCCTAAAGGGTAGGTTAGAGAGCAACGATCTGTCGTGTCATATTCTCTAAGCCCCTAGTTTGGGCACAGGTAATGGGCCCTCTAGTTTGATTCCTATCATCTTCTTTCTCCTATAAAAATCCAAGTGAAATTTATGGTAAAGGATTTGAAACCCTAACCCTTTACTCTAGTGTCGTTGCTACTCTTTTGATATTTTCTTGTACTGTTTGCTGACTTGAGCATTGAAGTTCCCTAAACATAAGTTTGGCACCTTTAGCATGTTTCCTATTGTGTGAACTCGTCCTTAAGCTCAAGTCCATTTCTATCAAGAAAGGAGTAACTATAAAACTAAAACTAAACCATAACCCTTTAATCAACCATACAATAGCATTTCCTAGATTGAGGAATTAACGATCTAAATTTCTTGCATTTTTTTTCTCTTGCTCCTAACTATAGAAGTAGTTTAACTAATAAGTTTCTCTCATTCACATTCATTAGCATTTTTACTTATCCTTTATTATGTTCACATGCTTTTTATTCAAATAGAAGTTCTTTGAAGTGGCAAATTAAGGAAGTCATTTACAGGATGAGAAGAAGGCTTGAATTCATGTTTGGTATTTATTTACGATTTAACTTTATTTAGAATATTAAACGATTGATTCTCATATTTGAAGGATTGCCACATCTGTTCTTTTTCTTCGGTAAGGCCACATCTGTTCTTTTAATATCAAATTAATTGATAATTGTATCTTTATTAATTTAGACCGATAGTATATCCCTATTAGGCTAAATTCTCATTGTCTCCAAATAAAATCAATAATTGTTATCGACATTCACGGTAAATGTTAATATTAACACTATATTAACTTTTAAGGAAGATTAACTTGATTCTTTTATGTAGAATGATATTTTGTCTTACAGAAAGATATTCCTTTTAGCTAGATCCACTTAATTTTCACACAAATCAATCAAGTCTTGATTTGAGGAGAGTAACTGTTTGTTAAACATGATTAATTTGGAGCCAATTAAAGTTAACCAAGTTAAAGCTAGCATCATCTAATAATAGATCTCCATCTCGAGATCTCACACCGATTCCACATCCTATGTGAAAAATTAAGCAAGACCATATAGTGACACCAATACAATTTAAAGAAAAGCAACATCGTTATTGCAAAGATAAAACCTTCAGTAAAATTCAATGAGCAACTTTCTTGAAAAATTAATTTGAAACATTTGACTACTAGTTGGAGAATTGACGAAGGACACATAATTAAAGGTAATCTTTCACAAATCAGTATCCATGTAAAAAGGTGGTGGCACTAGTATTCTTCCTCTGAGGGACCTGTAGATGAATCATTAACTTGAGAATAATTCTCAATCGCCAAGGAAGAAGATGCCTCAGGAGTCCTTCCTTGTGCATGGTTGCTCAATGCCTTCTGAAGTTGCTCCATTGTTGCATCCATTTGTTCCAACGCTTGTATGGTTAACTCTTGAGGAGGTGTTTCCCACCATTTCTTGTCATTACTTCTTCCTTTGATAATTTCCTTCAAGATTTTTGCTCTTCCCTTTGCCTCTTGTAGTTGGCTATCAAGTTCATTACATTGTTGAATGAGTTCATTGATTCGGTTTTGGCGGTAAGCCCCCAAAATGGAGTTGGAACCATTGTCACCGAAATTTTGATTGAAAAATCGGTCGATAATGGATTCCATCGATGGACTACCATAAGAAAATGGTCTCCCAGTAGGAGAAAATATTACCATTCCTACGTCTGCACCGCAAAGAGTAGTGATTTCATTTGCTTTCTTGTATAACCCAGCTCTTCGTTTCGAAAATGTTATGACCCTAGAATTCAAATCATCAATTTTCTCCATTTTTATTTTTTGGCGACCCTTCGCTTTCCTTCCCTCCATCTTTCAAAAAGTAATATGCAATAAAAATAATGTAGGAGTGAATTATATATCATTCGAGATTTATATTGTCAAAAAGGTATATTTATAGCAGAAAGAAATTATAACATCTACTGTTGATGTTATAAGATATGGAAAGATTTCTCACGTTTTTTAATACCATATATTGCATGATCTACATTTATCACATACATATAACCTGCTCATCTGTCATAAGTTACAACCATGTCATTATGAGGTGTAATCGAAATTTCTTATATATATATATATATATATTCTTTTGTAACAGTTTTTTTTATTGCTACATCTTAGGAAAATGAGAATGCACATAGATATTTGATTAAGAAAACATTATGATATTAACATTTGGGAAATTATAGATTTGCATATTATTATTTTCTAGAATAATTGATTCGCATATAAGTCTCTATTTTTGTCAATTCAATTTTTCATTTCATGTTGCAAAATTTGAAATTTATGGATAAGCAATTTTATTATATATGAGATTATACTGCCGCAAATTGTATCGCATTATGTAGTGGGAAAACCACCGTGAGAGTTGGTTTACACACAAAATTTTTTAATGTTTTTTTTTTTTCAATTTTAATATTATAATAATAGTTGTATTATTGTGTATATGACTTACAATAGTTCATTGATGACCGAATTGTGACGAATAATAGCAAGGAGATAATGATGCAAAGACGGCGGTTGACGACACATGGATATATTAGTACCGTATCGAAATGACTAACAAGGAAACATAGATTATGTTTCTTATCCGTGATTTAAAAAAAAATTCCCTGTGATTAAAATTATTTTCCATATCTTTCTACATAACACCTATTCTTATGTCATTAATAAATCAAATGTCTTGTAACCTAGTAAAATTGTCTTATGTCTTAATAGACTTGATAAGCCTTCGTATCCTAATTTTACTCCTTCATAACTTTTCTAAACATGTATATACCATATAAATATCATTAAAATCTCAAAGTTTCCACTAAGAAAGACAATAAATAAGGCTTTATAGGCAGTTTCAAGATATGTGTATATTTTTTAAAATTATAATTAGATGAAATTACAATTTTAAAGTCTTAAGAAGTTCATTGGCTACTCCACAAATTACTATTTTATGAGCCAAGGCCATTGTAGTCTAATGGTGACGTCATTGGTCTCCCATCGAGATAGATCGCCATTTGAATCTCCTTTCCCTACAATTGGCCAAAAAAATTATCTTATGACAACTTATATGTTGGGGTTTTAAAATAAAACCATATGAAACATTTAATTTATCATATTGTTAGTGATATGTTATGATGATTTTGTTCTCCAATTTAATTTTAAAAAATTCTCATGACTGTAACATTACATTTTCTCCCTTGCCTTGCTAGAAAGGATTGATTTATTTGAAATTTGTGAATACTATTAGTTTATTTATATTTTGCACTATATTGATATTATTTTGTATAGTTGTTGCTACTTGTTTTCTTATATGTGCATTTAGAAGTTTGTTAGAAGTTAGTTAGAGTTTAGACTTTATCTACGTATCTATAAATAGTAGTAGCTAATAAGATGACTCATTTTTCTACATACAATAATTTGTATTACTCCTTTTTCAATTACAAGTCTATTCCATTTCGTATTCCATGATGGAGCACTGGTAAGGCTCACATGGCATTAGAGCGAATAACTGATCACATTCTCTAATTTCAACATATTCGATAAGTCTATTCCAATTTGATTTTCTAATATGGCGATAGTAGATAAAACCAGTGTCGATCCATTTTTCCTCTCTGGATTTGACAATCTAAATATGATGTTAGGAAATGTAGTGTTTAATGGAAGGAATATCATTACATGGAGTAGATCTATAAAATTGCGCTTATGAGCTAAGTTGAAGCTTGGTTTTATAGATGGTATGATTGCTAGACCTAAGGATGATTCAACATATTTAATAAAGTGGATTAGATGCGATTACATAGTGTGTTCTTAGCTTTTAAATTATATGAATTCTAATATGTCACCAAATTACTTGTATGTACAATCTGCTCGTGATCTCTAGCTTGATATAAAAGAACAATATAGACACACTAATGGACCTGTGGTTTATCAATTACAGCAAGAAATTAGTATTTTTAAACAAGGAAATATGTTAGTCATTGTTTACTATAACAAACTGCGAAAGATATAGGATGAACTTTAGGTCTTAAAGCCTTATCTTAAATGTACTTATAGTCATCTTACTTATTGTACTTGTGATGCTAGGTCTAGGATTGCAGAATATGATTTTGAACACAAGTTATTTCAGTTCCTTATGGGGTTATCCAATGGCTTTGAGCATATACAAAGTCAAATATTAGGAATAGATCATTTGCCTTTCATTAATCGTGCCTTTTACTTAGCACAAGAAGTTGAAACACAAAGGCAAATCACATCTGGTTTTACTTCTGATATAGATGTAGTGGCATGTCATGTTAACAAGGATTCTACTGATAAAAGAAAATCTTGTAATGCTGTAAGTAAATTATATTGTAAGCATTGCAAATTAGATGGTCATATCATCGAATCTTATTTTCAAATCATAGGTTATCTAGATTGGTACAAAGGGAAAAGAATTTCGAAGAAATCCAAGGCCACAAGTGCTGCAAATTTTAGTTCAAAGGATAAAAGGGTTGATTCAACTTTTGAATCACTTTTTTATTATGAACTTTTTGATTCTAATGTTAATTTTAGAAAAGCAAGTTCTTCAACTGGTTTAACTATGGTACATAAAGTGTGCCAAGAGATGATGAAGCTTTTCAAAGGTAGCATGTCTAATGATGAACAGTGCAATGCAATGTTGAATATGATTCATTTAGCAGGTACTTTCTCTACTTAATCTTAGTGTTTTAATGCGTTGAATATTAATTCTAGTTCTTGAATAGTGGACACGAGTGCCATAGATCATATGACACCACATGAATTCTTTTTTATAAAAAAAACACACCTTATCTAAGTCAATTTTGAGCAAACTACCTTATGGTTCTTATAAACATGTCACCATCATTCATACAATTCATCTTTCACTTAATCTTCTTTTACACGATGTTTTTCTGGTCTCAAATTTCACACATAGCTTGGTTTCTATAAATGAGCTCATACAAGATTAGAATTTAATTGTTACCTTCACATTTCATTCATGTGATTTTATGATTTTCAAGACAAGAGTAGTAAGTGTATTGCTTCAGCTAGAGTTTACAATGGGCTTTATGTTTTAGATTCTAAAGTGCCTAATGGAGGTGATACTCTTGTTGTAAGTTTCTCTAGTTGTAATGATTTTGATCTAATACAATTATTGCATAATTGGTTGGGTCACATTTCTTTTTCTAAACTACAACATTCAGGTCTTTGTAATGTTTCTTCCTTTAAAAACGTTTGTTGTGATGTTTGTCATATTGCAAAGCTACATATGTTATCTTTCATTAGAAGTGAAAGCAAAGTTGAAGAGGTTTTTGATTTGTTACACATAGATTTGTGGAGACCATACCGTCTCACTTCTATCACAAGTGCCAATTATGTTTTTAACAATTTTAGATGATTACAGTAGATGTACTTAGATTTATATGTTAAATAATATGTCACAAGTATGTAATATCTTAGTGAAGTTCTTTAAATATGTTCATACTTAGTTTAAGGTCATTCCTAAGATTGTAAGAACTGATAATGAGTTTGAATTTATGTCTTTCTCTTGTAAGTCACTATTCATCTTACATCAAAGGTCAATGACTTATAGTCCCCAATAAAATGGTAGAGTAGAAAGGAAATATAAGCATCATTTAGAAATAACAAGAGCTATTAGGTTACAAGTCAATATACCCAAAATCTTTTAGAGTGAATGCATTTTAGCTACTATTTACCTAATCAATAGATTGCC
Organism: Lumnitzera littorea; assembly: GCA_024138015.1. Taxonomy (NCBI): domain Eukaryota; kingdom Viridiplantae; phylum Streptophyta; class Magnoliopsida; order Myrtales; family Combretaceae; genus Lumnitzera; species Lumnitzera littorea. The sequence continues at coordinate 97,985,935 of JAMXBB010000002.1, read as the reverse complement.
TATGTCTTTGTTAAAATGAAATCCCCTTATGAGTTATTTTTTAAGTGCAAACTTGATTATGCTCATCTTTGCACTCTTGGTTGCTTATGCTTTGCTATCAAACGACTTGTGTCTTTTGACAAACTTGATCCTAAGGGCTTGAAATGTATCTTTCTAGGATATGTGATAGGACAGATTGGTTACAAATTGTTTGATATTATTGCTCAAAAGTTCTTTGTGAGTCATGATGTTCTCTTTTATGAGAACATTTTTCCCTTTATAGAACTTGTTCACCATTCACATTTAGCTGGTTCTGATATGGTCAATTTGGGTCATCTACCTATTATTTTTCCCATAGTTGATATTTCACATATTTTAGAAAATGAGTCTTCATCACAACAATCGGGAATCGCTTCTTCATCACTTCCTTCTATTCTTAGATGTTCTACTCGAGTTAGATATCCTCCACACTAGCTTAAAGATTTTGTACATAATGTTCATTATACTCAAATTGAATATACACTTACTACTACAACTTCTACTTCCTCTCCTTCATCCTATCCTTTGTTTGAACCCACTCAATTTTATCACTACCCTCCTAACTATTTTGCTTCGTTGGCTAACGTCTTGACTATCCCTGAACAAAGTTCATATTTAGAGGCTATTAAACATCTTGAATGGATCAATACAATGAATCAAGAGTTGGATGCTTTGGAGAAAAATGGCACTTGGGAATTAACCCAATTAGCAAAAGGAAAGAAAGTGATAAGTAATAAGTGGGTTTTCAAGGTGAAATTTTGTCAAGATGGTACTATTGAGTGCTATAAGGCTCATTTAGTGGCCAAGGGATTCACACAAGTAGCTGGGGAAGACTATATTGACACATTTTCTCCAATAGCAAAGCTTGGTTCTATCCGTATTTTTATTGCTATTGTTGTTGCTAAGGGTTAGCCTCTATATCAAATTGATATTAATAATACCTACCTCCATGGGCATTTTATTGAGGAAATTTACATGCTACTAGGATATCATAAGGCTGCTTCTAATCAAGTGTGCCTTCTCAAGAAATCTCTATATGGCCTGAAGCAAACTTCTCACTAATAGAATATAGAGATTTTTCAATTTTTGGTTAAGCAAGGCTTTTGTCAATCAAAGTGATTATTCTCTGTTTGTGAAGAATAATGCAAATGGCTTTCTTGTTGTTTTGCTTTATGTGGATGATACACTGATTACTGGGATGAATGAAACTTTGATCGATTATCTTAAAGCATCTTTATATTCTAAATTCACTATAAAAGATTTAAGAGTTGTAGATTTCTTTCTTGGCTTGGAAATTTGTCGCATTAGATCAGTAGTTTTTATCAATCAACGAAAGTTTCTTCTTGATGTGTTAAGTGATGCTTGTCTTACTAAATTCAAATCGGTTGCTACTTCTATGCCTATTGGGGTTAAATACGGTAATATAACTGGACACTTGCTTGATAATCCATCCTTTTACTACAGACTTATCGATAGATTGCTTTATTTTTCCTTAACTAGGCTAGACATTGCATTTGCTGTACACAGGTTCAGCTAATTCCTTTCTTCTCCTTAGATAACTCACTTGTAGGGAGTGTTTCGTTTACTTTGTTATTTGAAGGGAACATATGATCTTAGTTTGTATTATTTAGCTAATAATTCATCGAATCTTCTTGGTTATTCAAATAGTGATTGAGGCTCTTATCCTTTGGATTGAAAATTTGTCAGTAGCTATTATATATTTGTTGGACCAACTTTGGTCTCTTGGAAATGCAAGAAACAAAGGATAGTTGTAACATCTAGTATAGAGGTAGAATATAAATGTATGGCATTAGCTATGAAAGAACTTTTGTGGGTATCAAATGTACTACCAAGATCTTACAGTTGTAGTTTAGTTTCCCTTATCGCTTTGCTATGATAACAAGTTGGCAAAGCTTATTGCCAACAATCCTTGTCTTCACAATCACACAAAGCACATTTCCATTGACATTCACTTCATGTATAATCAAGTTCAAGCAAGCAATCTTCGCATTATTCATGTTCCATCTCAACTTCAACTTGCTAATCTTCTCACAAAACCGGTTTCTCAGTCTACTTTTCCTTTTATTTCAACTAAAGTGGGTCTTCGGATAGATCTAACTTGAGAGAGGGGGGGTGCGGTGGGTGGTGGATGTGAGTGCCATTAGTTTATTTATATTTTACACTATATTGATATTATTTTGTACAGCTGTTGTTACTTCTTTTCTTACATTTGCGTTTAGAAGTTTGTTACAAGTTTGTTAGAGTTAGGACTTTATTTGTGTATCTATAAATAGCAATGGCCAACAAGATGACTCACTTTTCCCTATACAACAATTTGTATTACTCCTTTTTCAATTACAATTTTGTTCTATTTTGTATCCTATGGCAAAGCATTGGTGAAGCTCACAATTTTAATTTTTACCTTATCAAGATTAATTTTGGCAACTCATTTCAAAATTTGTATGTTACTCTTTGACAAGATTAGTTATGACTTTAAACAAATAGCCAAAAACTCCTCCATAAATAACGGTAACATAGGATACCATAGAGAGGCATAGAGAATGTTGCTATCACTATGTAAAACCCCCTTTACCAAGGAATGATAAAATAGATGCTATATATAACTTTTTCCCATTAGAATAGAATATTTATGGACTTTCCCTTTTCATGGATTATCTCGTAGATTAGATTAACATTCATCTACTTTGTTCTGTCTCGTCAAAAGAATACAAGCAAAGATATATTTCCATTTCTTATGAAGAATTATATGGGTAGCTTTAGATTCGCTTAATGTTGATGTATTGAGCTCGATAACGTATTTCATACTATGTTCTGTTTATAAAATAGCTGGAGTACTCGATAAAAAAGCTACTTTAAAAGGGCATATTAAAACTCAAAAAAATTTTGTACATGTAATATGTGGTAAAAAAATCTTAACATTAGACAAAATAAAGATCTTTTCAAAAAACCTTAAAAGTAAACTTTTTTTTATCATTTTAACAAGAGATTTATGCTAAACTAACTACTAAGTCAAAAGAATAAATATATAAATAATTGCTATACTATATATCTTGTACCGTCTATGCTATCTCCACTATGTTGTATTGTTCAGCTAGCCAAAGGCTATCAGAAATTTTGCAGAATTTTAAAATCATTTTCACACCTAATTAGACATTGGGAGGAAGAAAAGAGATTGGGAAAAAGAAAAAACAAGACAAAAAATCAACACTTATGTGTTTTACTACGTGCTCCACTATTCAAGAAAAATCATCTTCAAAGCTTCTTCCTTATAAATCAATCATCTCTTCTAGTCCATGATTATTAAAGAATTTAATCGGATAAGTTGTTATAAAATACTCGACTCGACCATTCTAATAAAAACCTTATAAGGTATTAGATTGAGTATTGGGATTAAAACAAAAACTGATGGAAAACCCAATTTGATAAATGATAATATTTGCTCTTAACTTACGCATTGTACATGCCCTACATAAAGTTCTGCACTATACAATATATTTGATTTTCAAACTTCATTTGTGCATAAGTTAGTTAATATAATCATGATTTTAGTTAACTGCTTTCCATTTTGCTTTCCACTCTACTTTTTTCTTTATCTCACCTAAAACCTATAAAAACCCAACCTTACAGGGTCCTTAGCTCAATAAGGACAAGTTTTGGAAATAAGAAGTAAAACCCCATAAGGTTTTCATAAGGTTCTAAATGATATCATACCTTATAGGAGTAGGTTAGGGTTTTATAAGATATGTCCTAGACTCGGTCAAGTTGCATCTCTGTGGCCAAGGAACATGTCATCTATACCTACGTGTTCCACTATTTGAGAAAAATGAAGATGAGGTGTATAAGCTATCAGTTATTCTAGCTTTGCTTTGCTTCATAATTTATATCTTGAGGTTATGCAAGTCTACAAAGTTTTTTACTATTCTTTATAGCTATCACACTAATTTTAAAGAAATTAGCAACTCTACTAAAAATAACAATAGATTACTCTACATTTTGGCACAATAACTCTATGATATAAAATACGCTCTTTAGCACAAGTCAAATGTTTCTTTTCATCTTACATTGTATCTTCTTTTGTCTCACGTAGCTCTTTTTATAGTCTTTCACTAAGGCTTCTATATGGAAGTAGTCATTGCAGCATATCTTAGAAATAATGTCTACAAGCATTTCTTTTGTATTCATAAGTTAGTATCCATTGTATGTTCATAAATAAAACTTGCTTTCGTAGATATCCTTTTTTGTCTATTGAGCCTTCCTTTTTCATTTGTACCGCATCTTTAATACCGTGTCTTCAATATTGACTTCCATAAAGATATTCCAAAGGGCTCTAATGTTGTCTTCTTATATTATGGAACACTCATCAATCATCAATAAAATATATATTAAACCTTTAGTTAAATGTATTACCTAAGTACATTTGACTTACGGTGCCGAACCTGTAATATATAAAAATACCTTTTCCATTTCAACTTAGCTTCTACCTTTGATTCTGCTTAGCTTCTGCTTTTGATTTGTGCTTCTAGTTCATGCTTCTAATTTGTATTTCTAGTTCCCTTCTATTTTTCAAGCTTCTTATTCTAGTTTTTGGTCCAGCTTCTGCATCTGATTTCGGTTGTGATTCTCTATTTCTGCAATTTCCTCTTACAATGCTTTTTCCTCGGACTTTATTTAGATTCTAGCTTGTGCATTTAGTTATTGCCTATAGTAAGCTTCTAATTTCTAATTTATGTCCATGCTTTGGAACTTCTACTTATAACTTCCGAAATAGCTTCTAACTTTTACTAAATATTGTAACACTTCTTTTCATAACTTTAGCTTATAATAATATTTTTATACTTGTGGCTGCATACTATATAAACATATATTAGTAAACACTTAGTAAACTATCATCAAAATATTTTTGGAACATACTCAATGTTTTTCTCCTTTTTTATGATGACGAAATACTTCTCATATAATTTATTTATGCTTTGTTAAACATGTTATATTCTCATACTTCCTATTAAATGATGACATCTAAAAAAAAAAATGAAAATCATTTTTAACATATATGAGTTCGTAGAGATTATTATATAAATATATTTTAGCAACACATAATGAGAGCATTCACCCCATAACATTCTCATCCAATGATTCCATTAAAAGTATTGTTTTAACAACTATAATCATTCTTCTTGATAATGGAGCATAAGAATATGTTCAGATATCAAAGGTTAATTTTGAAGAAATACTATAAAATAGAAATGAATGATATCCAATAGGTAGGATAAGAAAAAAGTAATATTGAAAATGTATAATGATTAAAAAGTTTCTAAAATTATACATTATAATAATTGTGATGATAGCTTCAATTCTAGCACTTTCAAATAGGGGGAGTAATTTGGTTTTGGTTCAATTTTTTCTTTCAAACTAAATCAAATCATATTATTGGATGCTTAAATATTGTACTTTAAGTTAAAAGACTAAAATAAGTAATTTCTAATCAATGATGATAGAATAGGGTCATGATTTCACCCTGTAAAGGGTGGACTTAAACCATTTCTTGAAGCTGCAAACAATGATTCTAAAAACTAAGATCGTACCTTTTAAAACACTTAAAAATATGAAAATGGAAATGAATATTAGAATTATGATTCCATTTCAAGTATACTCTAACGTACCAAACGCGAAAAACGTTACATGAGCTCGTAATAATGGTTAAAAAAATAAGTTTCTAGTTACGTATACTCTAACGTACCAAACGCGACAAACGTTACATGAGCTCGTAATAATGGTTAAAAAAAGAAGTTTCTAGTTACATCAAGCAGCGTCAAAAGATGGAGAATATATAGCGAAAAAGCTACTTTGTCTCGCTTTTCGATTGTAGTATATATATCGTTGGATATGCTATGTGACGGTCCCGTTAAGTACCTCCTATGTTGGTAACGCATTAAGGTTTTGCTTTACCATAATTTCTAGTAATTTCTTTTCCTGTAAAATTAAATTTCAGTTTTAGATATGAAAAATATAAAACTAAAAAATTATCCTTTTTTTTTTTGGATATGGTGAAATATTTCTAAATGAAAAAACTTCGTGCCTTTTTTAAAAATAGAATATAGAGTCGATAAAATATGTTGCCATCATAGACTATATCTCTGTCGCCATTATATACACATATATAAATCTTGTATATGAATTCAGCAAAAAGGAAAAGTGTAAAAATCTTGAGTGAGGGAGTTTTCAAAATCATCGGTCTCCCTAATCGTGTTATCAAAATTACCCCGTCTTTCAACATAGTCCATAATATTCAAGATACAAATTTAATTGATATAAATCCTATCATCCTAAAGGATTTTATTATTTGCACTCACCGGGGAGGAAAATAAATAGGTATGTATATGCTGATGATACAGCTGAAATAGTGAGATTATAATGAGACTTTGTTTTTATCATTTTGACTCTCCTTGCTCTAGATGACACCGTGTTTGGATGACGATATCTAGAAATGAGTATATATTAAACCATAATTTTGAGGGAGTTGTATGCCTAGTTACATATTTAGGAAGAAACGGATGAAATCATGGCAGTTCTTTAATTTTATTCCTTAATTTTGATCATGTCTCAAAATTGGGCCGGCGGAATGGTCTCTCCAAACAAGGTTTCTTTCCTTGGTAATTTGGATCTGCACCTCCCCATTTCTATTAATGGTTCAGTGGTTGAGGTTAACTAAACTCTTGATCTATCTTATAGCATAATTATAATACCATCATTTTCCTTATAATCTCAAACATAAATGAATACATACCGCTTTATCTAAAGGATCAGAGAAATTGATGAAAATTGAAAAATATATATATATAAAGAGAATCCATTTTGCTTGAGGTACTTGCTTCATAGGTGGAAATAAATAACTTAGAAAATCAGTGGATATCTTTTCTTGAACTTTTGATATATAAGAGAAGAGAACACATATATGTTCAAAGTTGTACGGTGTTTGTTTTGTGCAAAAACGTTTATCAAAGTTTTGAAGTTATTAAATACATCGTAGTAATATTAAAAATTCATTTAAATTAAAGGCATTTAGCATAAAAGTATGTAAGTAAGTTTTAATCTACGACTCATTTAACTTACCTTTTAAATGAGTTCAAATCAAGGGTTTTTTTTACTGACTAAATGAACTCGATCTATTTAACTCACCATCAAAGTGAGCTGGTTTGAACTCATACATTTAACATATTTATGCATTTATCATACGGACCAAGTTGTTTAATCCAATTTTCAAATGGATTAGAGTTGAGGTTTTTTAGTTTATTTAAAAAGCAGAACAAATAGGATTGGTCCATTAAACTTGCAAACTAAAATAAGCTAAATCAGGTTAATCTTTTTAACTCATTTGCACATCTCTCGTTTAACAGTAAGGTAATAAAAGACAACAAGGATGGTTAGCTATTAGCAATACTATTTAATACTTGCAGAAAATGCTAACAAGAAATGAAAAAATAACTTTCTCTCAAAAAACGTGAATCGTTTTTCTCATTTTTTACCGTTATTTCCCGTAATAGTTAATCACTAATATTGTTCATTAATAGGATTTGGATCTTTTAAAATTATTATTTTAAAATTTTCCTAAAGTTATCTTTTTAAGATATAAATACGTATGATTAATGGTTAATATTACAAGGGAAACCATAATATTATGATGATATCAATTAATAATTCAAAAATCGAAACAATCTCAATCATTAAATTTATAACTTTACCTAAAATGCTCTTGATGATTCATTTCCCTCATTAGTCATCACTTACCACTAAAAATCACTAATAATTACCACCTTTTAAATTTTATATTACAACACACTTGAGAATCATATCTGTTTGATTATAACAAAGTGGAGAAAAGTTTCCAAAACATTTTCCGCGAAAGAAATTAAAAAAACCGTTCTTCTACTCAGGAATGGTAAAGTAGAGCAGTGGGCATCTCACTCTCTCTCTCTCCCCCCCCTTTTACGTTTCTAAAAGGAGTCCCAGAGCACCCCCTGATCCTCTCGTCCTAGCACTTTGGCTCTTGGGGATGGCAACATCACCAGCCGAAGGAAACCAAGAACCTCTAAAATATCAAGTAATAAAAACATCAGTAGAGTTTCTTCATTCCTTTACTTGGAGCACGCCCATCTAATTTTGGCTTTTATCTTCTCTGTCTTCTGCTTTGCAGACTTGGACGTTGAAGGTTCCAATTCACTGCGAAGGATGCAAGAAAAAGGTTAAAAGGATTCTCCAAAACATCGACGGTATGTATCACATATATAATACATACACACATATATATTAATAACATATGCATGTTTAGATGTAGTTATTATGCAAGGTTTTTCATCCTTTATAACAAGAAACTTAGAAATTAGTATAGATTTATTTATACATCCAGTTTCTGGTTGTAGTGTTATTACCTCCTCAAACGCCACAACTATGTATTAAAAACTGTATTACATTTGTGTTGATTTGATGCACAAAACTTTGCTCGGTATTACGAACTGAAAGATTTCATTGAATTAAGCGGAAAGGTCCTCCTGAATAAATTAATTTGATCAAAGCATCTAAATAATCAGAATTGACAATAACCCATTACCTAGCAAAACAGAGGTATATAATGAAATTCCAAAAGATTTACTATTTGTTGTCACTATGAAAATGGTTATATGGTAAATAATTTATTGTTTATGTATTATTATTGGTTTTTTAGGTGTATTTACAACGACAATCGATTCAAAACAACATAAGGTCACGGTGACCGGGGATGTCGAGGTAGAAACACTCATTAAGAAGCTAGTAAAATCCAATAAGCAAGCGGAGCTTTGGCCAGAAGAATCCAAGAAGAAGGACAAAAAGTCAGGGAAATCGAAAGAAAAAGATAAACATGATTCTAAAGAAGATAAGGGAGAAGATGACGACAATGAAAGCACCGACAACGGCTCTCAAGATGGCAGCGATAGCGACGACAACACAAATCGGCCACCGAAAGTGGGCGGAAAGAGCGGTGAGTGCGGCAAGTCCAATGGTGAAACTAATGGAATTGGTCGTAATGATAACGGTGGTGGTGCTAAGAAAAAGAAGAAGAAGAAGAAAAAGAAGAAGGGGCAAAGCAACAACATCAATATTAACAATAGTGGAGGAAGTGAAGGCGGTAAAGTTTACCCTCAACAAGAAGTATTTGGTGTGAGCAACAATGCTACGTATCCTAGGGCAATTGATTCATATTATGCCCCTGCCATGCATCCGCAGACGTACTTCCATCCAATGATGTTCCCACATCCACCAGCGCATCCAGTCAACACATGTATGGACAATTATTATGATCATGATGATGATGATGATGGTGGTGCATGCTCCATTATGTGAGATGTCACCTTATATTTATATGGGATTTCACTTATATCATGTAGAATTTAGATTTTATGAAGTGATCTTGAGGATGGAAGGAGAATAGTTAATTGTGTATTTAATATACTAGGTGGCTTGCAATCGCAAAATAAAGGTTGACAGTTGAGCAGAAAAAAAAAATATATATATTATTTAAGTACATCTTCAGCTTTCTTCTTTAAGAAGTTTGCTGGAAGTAATGTTTTGATGTTTGTAGGTCGTTGATGTCTTCTAAACTAGACCGACGTGGCTCCATACCGGTAGCTGTAGAGTTTCTGGCCTATTAATGCAATTCAGAGTCAGCGTTTTTAGGCTCCAACTCTCTACCGGGTGGTGAACAGAAGGGAAGGCAGCCCTCGTTGACAAACGCTGGTTATCCTCAGGTTGTGTTCGTGTTCAGTGAAGCATAAGAGTTTATTATACATAGTCCCTCAAACCCCGATTTGTCTTAAGAAAAACAGGACTTAAGAAAATGAAAATAGGGTACTATATTGGATGTTACAGTTTGTCATGTTTTTGAGCAATTTGGTGTTTTATTGTCTCATCGTGAATCTCATTTTTCATTTTAACATGATCGGTTTAGCCTTTCATCCTACTATTAATTTATATTCTTTGAAACCTGCACCGTTAAATTCATAATTAATTAATTATCTAAATTTAAAGGAATATAAATTAAAAATATACCGAAGCATCAAACCGATTTCATAAAAAATAAAAACAAAATCATAGAAAAATACATTTGTATAGGATCCTAAATGTTTTAAATTTGTAAACTTTAGATAGGTATTTGGCGCTCATACCTACAACACAAGATATGAAGAAGATAACATAATATATTATAAGGAGAGCCATGCAATACAAATTTCTCATACTATATTATTTGTGTTAAGTATAGCACAATATTTTTATTTTCTTTTACATTGTAAGGTATTTGTTACGACAAGTACTACTATAGAATAGCAATTCCAATCATTATATTATTCATGCTGTGTATATTTATTTATAGCAATATTTCTCCATTCATTGTTGTCTTAAGTCACCACTATAGTGATTGTGCTTATGGAGATGGAAATAAAGTTGTAATAGTAGTATGAATTGATAGAGGCAAGATTATTAAACTCACGATTTTACTTAGTATCACTAGAGGGTTGCTAGAATTGTAATATAAAATTGAAACGCATAAATATAAATTTCTACAATTTATGTAAAATAGTTTTAAAAGATTATAGGTATGCTTATCATAATTATTTAAAACTAGAAATACATGATAGAAGTAAGGAAATTAAGAAATTTAGTTCTTTTTCATGAAAATTTTTTAATAATATATAATTTAATATCAATTGAAGAAGGACAAACAAAGTCAAAACCAATTTTTTTCCATTTTTTTTTAAAAAGTAATGAATTAAAGAGAACCAAACATTTTAATTTATTCTAAATTTTTTATGGTATAAAGTGAGATATATAGTTTTCTTTGTATTTTTTGCTATTGGAATTAAAATCTAGATGAAAGCTATGAACATAAAATGAGAGACTAAGAGATAAATATTGAACTTAAGGTTTATTATTTGATTTTGATGAGAACAATACAAAAAGTATATGTTTAAACATGTTATTATTTGATTTTTTAAGTTAATTGGAAAAGAACAATTGTCTTATGTGATGATTATAAATAACAATTTACTCTACAAAATATTTAATTTTTTTAATGATGTGAAAAACTTTCTTAAAGTTAGATTGTAGAAATGTGGTTGTTGTTTTTTGTTTTGTTCGAAAGTTGAAATTAGCCTACTAGCATGATGGCTCTAGAGCATTACTAACTTGATAGTGAAGTAGGCTAGACAAGAAGATAGAGTACTTTTTTATTAAGGTATCGACACGTTAGTACATGTATCGATGTTCTTGCCGGTAGTTATCTTACTTACTGGCATAATTGATAGTAAGAAGGTGATACTATTATGATAGTAAGTTTGTTTTAACTAGTCGTTTGAGCATTTAATATAGTGTAATATAAAGAATTAAATGAGATGATATAAATATTTAATAACCCAACCAAGGAGAATTGATCATTTACTGTAATATTCCAATATTCTTTTGTACTCTTATTGTCTATTATTTTTATTGTTTCTTATATTTTAATTTGCTAATATTTGGAGAGATTTGAAGTATAGTGTTTATAAGCTATTAGTTGTAAAGTATTGAGAGTTAAAAATATTATACCAATAATTTTTAAGATTGTTTTGTGTTGTGAGTTGAGATTGTGATTTGTGTTGAGAGTTATAAGTGTAAAACTTGTGTAACAAGAGTTTGTGTATATGTAACTTTTAGAGCTTAGATTGAGAAATCAATAAAGTAGTGTGAAGTTTTTGATTGGTAGTATTATGTATTCGTGAAGAGTAGAGAGTGGTCCGAACTTCACGTTAAATTTGGGCTTGATCTTCTTTATCTTTATCTTTTTTTATTTCTAGCACTCTTTATTATCTCATCATTACTTTGATTTTATTTATTGTTCAGTTGCTATTTAAATTTTTAAAAGGAAGACTAATTTGTCTTTAAAACTCAGTTTACCCTTCTTTCTTGAGTTTAGCCTAGTATTCTTCAAGAGAAAAGAGGAAAGAAAAATTAAAATAGAATATGGAAGATGATATAATATCCTAATAGTTGATGGCTTGTAAGAACTTAGTTGTATTTTTTTTTTTTTCATTTTTTAGCTTATTTAACTTAAATATGTAGAATTTAAGTTTCTACCAGGTTCATATATAAACTCTCTACATAAAAACGATTTTATATATAAGTTAACTTAGAAAAATTTCTTAAATTCGTAAACTCATAGAACCGGATTTTGATAACTATTGGTAGAGAAAATAATGGAGTATAAGGCTTTTAAGATGATAATAATACTAGTAAGGTATAATGGTGGTGAGTGGTAATATAGAAATAATAATGTGGTAATAGTGAGTGGTGACATGATGATAGGTGGAGATGGTGGCTATGACAATGATAATGGTAGTGGGGATAGCGATAATAGTAATAGCGATAGAGGTATGGTTGTCATCAGGAAAAAAAAGAAAAAAAGAAAAATGTTAGTTCATGATCTGGTTAAGAAATTTTAGTTTATCTAATGTGAACATATTTTTATCACCATAGGTGAAATTCTTAATATTTATCTAGTACCATAAGGGAGGTTTTGTCTAAAGTCAGATTTATTTTGTAAATTAAATTTGATAAAATGAGGTGTATCCTATCTAGTATCTCAATAAGTTTGTAACCAGATGCTACCTTTTTATTGAAACCTTATCACATTTTTCTTTTTAGAAATTGATATCCTATGACGTGATGAAATAAGGAAACATAAATTATGATCAAATTTAAAAAAAAAATAATACAAAAAAGCCCAATTAGGTTTCTATGGGGCATCAAGTTATTACTCTATCTTAAAATGGGCAAAAAAGTTAGGTTGATCAATGATCTATTTAGTTTTAGCAATACTCTCCATTAAGAATATGATACATAAGAATAGTAAGATTGTATGATCTTCCATATAGTTCTACTTATCTCATGTGTTGTACACTTATACTATGTTTGGATTAAAGGAAGCAATGGGAGAGAGCAGCAATGAGGGAATTTTAAGAAGAATTCTATTCTTCGAGGAAGAAGAGGAACAGAAAGTGAAAGGATTTGGAAGGGAAAACTTTCCCTAACCCAATAAAAACAATTCTTTTCAAATGTGGAAAAAATTGGAAGGAGTTGATATAAAATGAAAATTAATTCTCAAAATAAAAGAACATTTAAAGTTTTTATTTTTTATTTTTTGGGTCAGGTTCATTTAAAGTTATGGCAATATTTATTTCATTTTATTATGATAAAAATCATATTACCAACTTTCCTCCTACATTTATTCCTTTCTAATACAAATAAGAGAATATAAAATATTTTTTTCTTCACTTTCTTTTCTCTTTAATTCATTTTTTTCACTCTCTTTCTTTCCTAATTCTTTCCCTCTTCCAAAACATAGTATTAATAGAGGGTCTTATTAAAATGATCTGTCTATCTATTACTCGTTAGAAAAGATGGAAGAACAGGGCTGGGCTTCTTCTTGCTTTCCCATCACTGGCCTTCAGGAGCGGAATATCCACTTTTGTTCCATGAAAAGAGTCCTGCGATCATTCTTTCATATTTGTTGTCCATTGCTCTATGCAATTATCATTATAATCTTAAAAAAAATGTGGTATTGAATTCAAGACTCTAAAAGTTATGGTATTTTATTGGTCACATGTATAGATTAAAATCACAAATAGGTTAATCATAGCGCAACTAACTTGATTTGAGTTTTCTCTTTCTAAATTATTTTTTTTAGAATATGTCACTTACTATGACTTACTTTACACTTTTTCCATATCTCAAAATTGAAAATATGTGTAGCAACTTCTACTAGCAAAAGGTACAAATTTAATGCTTAATGATATCACCTTTTCTATTTTAGCCTTTAATATTTATAAACATTTGCAAACAGGTCCTTCGTTAGTTTTCTATTAGTTTTTTCTTTAGTAGTGAGATCCTTGTATTTTATTAGATAAATAATATAGTAAAAATACAAAAATAAATAAACAAACAAAAAATTAAAAGTCATGAAAACAAAAAAAAAATCTACAAAATAAATAAAATGAAGATAATAATGTATGTACACTTATATATTGTTTAATCAAATTAATAAAATATAATACTTGAAAATTCAAAAAATATAAAAAAAATTCAAGAATAAATTAGAACCCATTTTGGTTACCCAGTGACTTGAGTATCCACAATAGTCACCAATTGCTAAGATGGGTTGCAACCCATAATGTTAAGGGATCATACAACCCTTTTAGGGTGTTGGGTGATTACTCTTACTTTTTATTTAAAAAATAAAATAAAATAAGTGGATAACTCAATTAGATTGTACAGCTTCATAGATTTTTGTTGTTATTCCTTTTATTTATTTCTCATAGCCATGGATAGCCACCTATCCCTTAAAGGGTCAAAGGACCCTATAATAGATCTCTTTAAAGTATGAGCAATATACACAACTAAGTTAAATAACCTGCTTTATTAAGTGAGCATCGACCAACCTAAGATTCCATGATCACCCCAAAGGCAATGGTGACTAGTAGCCACCTCTGTAAGGCTATTGACCATTTCCCACTTATTTTAATTTTGCATTTTTTTATTTTTCTTTTTTCCTAATTTTTAGGTTTTATTTCTTTTATGAATTTAATTAAATAATATATATGTATATTTATTTTCATCTTAATTTTAATTTGATATTTTAGAATTTTTTTCAAATTTTTTATTTTCCTATTTTTTTAGTTTTTCTATTAATTTATTTATTTTTTAGTATTCTATATCATATAAGCATGTAGAAACCGTCCCTTTATATTTATCAGTCCTCTCTCTCTAAACATATAAAACCAAGAGTCGCCTACAGCCCCAAGAATGACCGCCTGGATGCAGGCTGCCCCTCTTACACCAGCGTACCTGCTACAGATCTCTTCTCCCTACTCTCTCTACTTATTCTCAAATCCCCTTTTCTTTCTTTTTTTCATGCCTCTTTTAATAGCTCCCTAGATATCTTCTTCCTATACTTTAGCTTTCATCCCTCGTTCTTCTAATTACTTTTTGATTGAATTTTTGAAGACAAAGTGTAGCAATTGAAAGGAAGTGAAGAAGTCGAAATAATAAGATTTTATTTTCAAGGCTTTGATTTTAGTTTTCTTGCTTTATTTATTTACTTTTTATCTCCGTTAGAAGATAATTTCAACCAGTGGATTGATTTTCATTCTCAAAGGAGATTTTTTTTTTTGTTAAAAAAAATAATAATAATGTTTTCAATTTCCAGTTATAAGAGAAATGCGTTCATTTTGGATGGGATCTTTAGAACTCTATCTATTTATTAATTGATGGTACTTCACTGTATTTTCTATTCTTGTGGCCATATATATATATATATAAACATATACGTTTTTGTATATAATAATTATTGACATATATCATTTCAATTTTGTGCGAGATAGACAATATGATATTTGGGATTTCGGATATGCAAATAAAGGTGAAATATAGAATATCCTTTTAGAAAGTAATGCTTTTTCATATGATTGGACATTCGTGTTGACGTCTTTACTTTCATCTCTACACGAGATCTTACTCGGTACCCACTATGTATCGACAACTATATTTATATTTTTTTGATAAATCTTTTTCTTGATAATTGGCCTTTTTCCACTTCTCTATTATTTATTTATTAAGTATATATATTGGGACCGTATTTCATTTGTACTATAGGTTGACGCTGACTGCCCCGGGGAAAAGCAAGTTAAATAGCTACTTAGTTGTGAAGCAATGATAACTATTCTCGTAAAACTCGGTAAAAAAAAAAAAAGAAAATAGGTTATATAATAATAATAATAAAAAAAAATTGTAGAAATATAAAATAAGGCAAGAAATAAGATAATAGAATAAAGAGTTAGAGATATGATATAACTTATAATTTATAAGGGATAGCAAGGATAATATTGTTAAAGGAAAAAATTCAATATTAAGTGTCAAGGTAAAATTATCATAGGAAAAGATCCAGATATCAATATAGAATGTAATTACATATTAATGCCATGAACATTTTGGTATGGGAAAAAAATTTACACATCTCATTAAATTGACCGTATTTTACAGTTGCTATAACTCTCTTTCACCAAAAACATTATATTTCCTTTCTAGCTTAGAAACTTTACAAAACCTTTCTCAAACTCAAAGCTAAGACTTGGATTTAGGGGTAAGGTACGAGAAAAACCGACGAATTTTCGAGAAAACGCAAAGATACAATAATTTCAAGTAAGTTCTTCATCTATTTAATGTATAAATTCGTTTTTCTTCAAAAAGAAGTCATAAAAACCATAAAGATTTCTGTTTTTGCAGCTTCACACGTTTGTAATTCGAGTCTAGAGTGTTTCTTATAAAAAATTATATGTAAGTATTGTTCTTGCCGTTTTTTTTTAAAGAATTCTTGGTTTTGTAGTTTTGGTGTAGGGTTAGTGAAAGTGGTTGATTAGGTGAATGAGAAAGATAGTGATATAGTTATGGTGTAAATTGCATATTATTAGTATTGTCGGGCCAGTGTTGCAATATATGGTATTGGGGTATGTGGTATGGTGGTATGTGTGCATCGTGCATGAGTGTGAGACTATGTATATATTGTACAACTGTATCTTTATGTGTGTTGGTGTTGGGTGTAGGTGTGTTCGCGTATGTGCTATGGGTATGTATAGGTCAGTGTTGATGTGTACAAATTATGAGATGTCGAAAAGTAAATAAGAGATTATGAAAGGACATATAAAGGGTGGTTTAGAATCTCAAAGCGTAAGACAAAAGGTTGGGTTAAAGGGGAAGCAGTGTTTAGTTAAATTGTGAAGAATTTAATAAATGCTAAACTCGATATTTAATACTTTTGCACAGATGCTAAAAGTTACGAGGAATCGGTTTTTACTGAGATAAGAGTACCAGGTACATGATACATGTTTATTGAATGCGTGTGTTAGGTTAGTGAATATAAACTGGACTAAATTGAACTTACACTTAATTATTTGCTGTTTGTACTTGGCTTTCACCACCCATTGGTCGGGTATAGTGGTGTTGATGAGACACTTAGTAATCTTTGCGCGACGCTATCCCTAGTGAAGTCACGTACTAAAATGACCTAAGTAGATTTAGGATGGTTTTGGTACTTGAGTGATTGGGGAGGACCTAACACTAATACTTATGTAATATTTATATATTGTATGTATAGGGGTCATGAGTAAACCCAAGTCTCAGGATGTTGAGATTATGCTGTTTACGGAGTTAAATGACAAGATTTAAAACCAGTTGTTTGTTGCATTTATGTTGTTACTCATGTGTATGCTTGACTTGTTACGTATATGATCATGTGCATTTATGTAGTATCATATACTCAGAATTAGTTCACCCTTTGGGGAATTGTTGTTTTTCAACTGTAGGTTCAAAGTGTGAAGTTTATGGTGGTTATTCTATAGGGGAAGCGAGTTATAATTATCTATATTATGATGAGTAGAGTAATCTTTATTCTTATGCTGATGCAATAGAGACAGCGTAGTTTAGCTTTTAGGAGTGAACCATTGAGGATTATATGTTATCGTTTCATGTTATATATATTTAGAGACTGTTGATTGTTTGGAGTCGCCTATGACTCCTTTAGATGATGTTACCTTATCGTATTTAAATTCATTCACTTGTAACAATTAGGTTTGTTTATTATTATGGTGTATGAAAATTGGGTGGTTGACATTCCACTTTAACTTAGACTTGAGGTTATTAAATTGTGAGACAGTAGATTTCATATAATTAGTTTGTGGATCTTAGTCAGGTTGCTGGTTCCTAAATGGCTGATGTATTAGTAGAAGTTAGAAACACGTGACGGACTATAGTGTTTCTAGTTTTAGGGTGTTACAATTCTATTAGAAGGGTTATGTAAACATATAATTCATATATACACACTCATAGATTTTATATTTGTATCTATATATATGATATGAGATCGAACATAAAATGTTAAAGAAAAAGAAAAAAACTGTGAAAAATAGTCTTTGAAAATATATCTTCTAAAAAAATATGTATCTAATAAACTATTGGTTAGACATTATTAGACATCTTAGAATATCAAAGTCCATCATTACCTCCCACTGGTAAAACCATAAAGCCCTTTCTTAAAGCCATATGAAGTAATGATTATCAATGTCCAACGTTACCTTCCACTGTTATTTATTCACTAATTTTTTTTTTTTTTTTGGAGAACCTCCTAATCATTTTTGAAAATATGAAAATGATCTATAAATTATTGCTAAAACCATAGAGCCCTTGGTTAAAAAACCTTGGATATATATTCATATCTTTGAAAGTAATGAAGATACATTGATATGGTTTGAGAGTTTAGGTGATTTATTTATAACTTAAAGTGTTGAAATGGCACATTTGCAATTTATCCTTGTTTAAGCTAAGCTCAAAATTCAAATATGGTAGATCGTCGAATTCGTAAATAGTTAGTTTAATAAACATAAGCATAAAGTAATAAGACAAATAAGCATAGAATAATATGACAAGAAGTCTTTCTCCCTTGAAGCATGTATGTTCATATTCATAGAAAACAATGAGAACACCAAAAGATTTATGTGTGATCACCCGCAAATGCTAAAGATAATAATTTTGCTTATTTTTGTAAGTAGTTAGCTTTTGAATTATCTGCATCAAGTAGAATCTTCACCATAGATTATTCCAACTTTCAAATTGCGAAAGGAAATGCATGTTCTTATCCTAAAATAATATTCTCCTTCAATATCCGAATTCTTTTTATCTTAACTGAAAGAGGAAAAGAGGAGAAACTAAGAAAGATATGGATAATCTCTATATGTGTAAATGGATTGAACACATGGACCTTATCCTTTTCATCCATTTAAAAAATAGATTTAAATTGAAAATATTCATTCATTTTAAAATGTCCCATTTTATGCAAAGTTAAATTGGGATGACCATAAGCTATGTTAGTTACTCAATCAACTATTAACTCAAGTAATTATGTTGAAACAAATGCAAGTATGATTCAAGAACTTGTAAGAGTTAGCTCGAGAGAGATAAAATATGGTGGATAAGCAAAGGATATGAAAGAAAATGGATTTGTGTATTGATTGCTGTAACTTAACTAACTATCAAATATTATCTATATATATGTGTTAGACATGATAAATAAAGCACATGTGCTAACATTAATAACAAGACTAATTTTTACAATTGCACCTCAATTTGGCTATGGTAAGAGGCTAAATTTAGATTAGAAATTAAACAACTAGTATATGAGACAACTTTAGTTATGGAATCAGCTGATTGCAGATGAGAGGGAACAAACTTAACATGAAGATAACTAGAATTAATGTGGTCATTAATGTAATAAACATTGACTTCAATGTGTTTGGTCCATTCATGAAAATGGGGTTTGCAGCTATCATTTTAGTAGATTTAATGTCAAAAAAAAAAATGATGATTGGTAGGAAAACATTAAGCCTAATGAAGCAGCAGCAGTAGTAATAGTAGTAGTAGCAGTAGCAGTAGCAAGCCTTCAACATTTCACTTCTACAAATGATATAGATATAGATACTTCCTTGTTTTATTTCCACAAAACTAAATAAGTCATAAAGAAGAGACAAAAATCATAAAGAGACTTGTGATCAAGTTTGCTAGACCCTTAGTCAGCATTACGCTATGCAAGTAAGGTAAGTGAACTTAAAGATGAATAAAATAAACCTTTGTTAAAACTGCCTTTAAAATACGTAAGTATATGTCATGCAACATTTAAATGTTTTGAGTGTGGCTAAGATATAAATTGTGATAATTGTTGAATAGGATAGATTTGGGTAAATATTAATCAAATACAATAGTCATCCAACAATGTGCTTATATAAGCTAAGATCTTAAAAGTAATTTGCTAGATGTATTCAAAGCATAAGCCTAATGAAAACAAAGTCTTAACTGGTTTTGCAGTAAATAAACCAACATCAACAAGAATATCCAATATAAATTTCCACTGGTTTAGAATAAAAAAAAAAGATCAAGAAGACAAACTTTAGTCTTGAGAAAAAGATTTATTTCATCAGGACTTTGATTGTAAAAATTTTTTCTAAAGCTTGTCTAACTTGATTGATCTTTAAACAGAATCCTTTGTAATTAAAAACATCATCCAGATAGACTAAGATTGAATAAAAAAAAAATAGATGTCTTCCTTGAGAAAAGTATTTTGATTGTATAAAATCAAGAGAAATAATGAATTTTGTTAACTCCTTGTTCCATTGTCTTGAAACTTATTTGAGACCATATAAGGATTAAATAAGCTTACATACTTGACTCAGATGAGCTATTGAATAACCATTAGGTGAAATTTTATAGATTTCCTTATCAAGATATCCACAACAAAAAACATTGTTAACATTTAATTGGTAAACAAACTAATTATTCATTGATGTAGCATTTAACAAAACCTGAACTAAAGTAAGTTTTGCTATAGGTGAAATGATGTGTGCATAAACATTGGCCTTTACCTGTCTGTAACAATTAACTGCTAATCTAAATTTATATCTTTCAAGAGAACTATCTAGTTTATACTTTATTTTATGAATACTTTTGGACCCAATGGCTTGCTTACCATATAGTAAATTTGTGAATTCCCATGTATTATTAGTTTCTAAGTCTAGAAGTTCCTTATTCATTACATCAACCCAATTAAGATTACTTTTAGCTTTTTGATAATTTTATAGTTCTTTTATTGAAAAAACACTATCAAGTCAATACCATATAGTCAAGGGGTAGATTAGAAAAGGAATGTTCATGAAAAAAAAAAAAAAAGGATATGAAGAAGAACTATCAGTAAAGTTGTTATGTGTTGCAATGCTATTAATGAATTATTATTGACTTTATGTATGAATTCACTTAGCCATGATGGTGGTTTTCTTGAATGACTAAATTTACAAACAAATGAAAAAATAATAGAATTTCTTAACTAGGAAATTAACGAAATGAAGAGTAACTACAAAATGTGCAAAAGTATCAAAATGAGAAGAATGAAGTTTTTCATTTGCACTTGCATTCAAATTTGATGAAAACAATAATGAATTATTAGCAATAGTTAGAATTATAACTAATGTTATGCTTAAAAGGAAGCACGAGTTTAAGAAATAAAACATTTATGTTATAAAACAATTTATGAGAATCCAAATCATAAAGTTTGTAATCATTTTGACCTAAAGGGTAACCAAGGGGTACACAACATCTATTTCGTATGTCAAATCTATCATTTGGTATAAGCATGGTAAATACTTATCACAAATGCCCAAAGACTTGAAAATAGTCATATAATGATGGTATATATGAGAGTTAGAATGGTGTTTGCCATTTTAAAGAATGTATTAGTGCTAGAGATTAAACTACCTCGCCTTATGCCACCTTACCTACCTATACACACATAATATATAAATATATATATAGTGAGAGAGAGAGAGAGAGAGAGAGAGAAAGAGAAGATTTGCATAAACTTTAAGTGTTCCAACTGGATCTAAGAGATGTTGGTATTTTCTTTTTATAAGCCTATTTTGTTGTAGGATATAAGAAATAGTTTTTTGATGGAAAATGTAATGTTTCATGAAAAGATCTTAACACTCTTAAAACAAAAACTCACCATTATTATCAGATCTAATTTTTTTTAAAAAAGCTTTGGAATGTGTTTGAACATAAGCAATGAAGCTAGCCAAAAGTGAAGGAATTCAATATGTGTCATCAAAAAAGTTCAAGTACATTTAATCACGTCATCTACTCTAGTAAGAAAAAATTTGGCACACGATATAAAGCATGTGTTGTATAGTCCCCATACATTAATATGAATTAAATTTGAAGGATATAAAGAGGTAGATGAACTATGAGAAAAAGGTAAATAATGAAATTAGAAAGCAAACAACAATCACAAAGAAAATTAAATAAATCTTTGCCTTATATTGAGGTAAATGTTGAAGTTTTAGAACTAAAAAATATCTTAATCTATATGAAATAGATTAATGGACATAGAATTTTTTGAAAAGAATAAATAAAGAATAGAAGAACAATCAGTAGATACATTTATAAAAGACAAATGAACTAGACGTAACTTCAAGTTCATTACATAAAGAGTCCATCATAACTATCAATAATAGCAACAACAACTCTATTTTTTTGGTCTTAAAATAAATGTTTTTGGAAATCAAACATGGCAACAAGGTTTATGTTTATGAGTAATTTGATAATTGATAAAAGGTTATAGCAAAACTCAAGCACAAAGAAAACATAAGTTAATATAAGTTGATTATTTAATATGATTTCAATTGTGTTCACATGCTTCTTTTGTCCATTAGGAAGCTTAATGTAAACAGGCTCGAGTAAGATGTATTTATGGATAAAAAGTTGTAAGTATGGTCCTATAAAGTCATGTAATCCGAAGTTGTAGTGTCTACAATCCAAGAAGTTATAATATTATCATGTTGAATAAATGAAGCTAAAGTAGTGAATATAACACTTGTAAATGACAATAGCTAAGTACATTATGTCTCTTCTAAATTGTTGCCTTTGAGTGCTTTAATCACTCTTTGACAAATTTTTGAAATTAGCTGCAACTCTACTATACAATTGCTTAAAGAAACATATTGTCTTACATCACTAACTATATCGCTAAGAGGATTATCTACTGATTTCGTAGTAGTTTCAACTAAAGCAATAGTAGCAACTCTATTATTCTTCTCATCTTTTATACCCTTGTATCAATCCAAATATTACACAATCATAAAGCAATACTTTATTATATGCTTTATTCTTGTATAATGAACGTAAGTCACTTGAGTGTTCCCTTTACCTCTTTTTATTCATTTTATCATCATTTGCAATTATGCTTTGCCCTTTAACATTAAAAACAATTGATTGTACTTTCATGCCAAAACTAGAAGTCACCTATTTTCATTTCTTTGTTTGATAAACCAAATAACTTGCTTTGTTTGTCGAAGGCAAAGGATTCATAGATAGGATTTGATTTCTTGTGCTTTTATAAGCATATGTAAGTCCCATTAAGAATTGGATCAATTAGTTTCTATTATTTATTTTTATCCATGAAATTATCAGCTAAACCACAATAACAATTATCTAATGCTCTATAATCACATTGTGGAATTAAGAACAAATGAAATTCATCCCATTGCTTCTTAAACCTATTGTAGTACATAGTTAAAATCACATTACCTTGTTTGAAATTAACTTCATATTGCAATTGATATAATAACGATCCATTTAGTAATCCAAATCGTTTACATATATCTTCCTAAAGCTCCTTAGAGGATTTCGCATATATGAACCATTCGAACAATTCCTCAACCATAGCATTTAAAGTCTAATATCTTATTATAAAATTATAATAAGTTCATTTGAGCTCATCCACTAGATTTGCTTCAGGTTTCAAACAAGTACCATCTATAAACTCTACTTTTGTCGTAGCACTAAGCACTAGTTTAGTCAAATGAATCCAACTTAAGAAAATTAGTTCCATAGAAAATTATAGTTGTGATTCATGGTTCCAGGTGAATCAGAAGCAAACAAGTACAAAGTACCATTGTATGATAGTTCATGATTTACATTCACTTTTAGATTGACTAATCTATTGATGTAATGACAATTAAATTCAATCACAACAAGAACTCTATATTTCCAAAGCTCTAATACCATATCGAATCAAGTAATCATGTTGAAATAAATAGAATTATCATCCAAGAACTTAGTGAAGTTGCTCGATAGAATCAAATATAGTGGATGTAGAGCAGAGGATTTGAGAGAAAATGATGTAATGTATTGAGTGTTATAGCTAAATTAACTATCAAATATTGTTTATATACAAGTGCTACATATGACAAATAAAGCACATGTGCAAATATAAATAACAAGACTAATTTCTACATCAACCCGCAATAAATTATTTAAGATTAAGTGTAATAAGTCTCTTTTAATATAAAAGGAAGAGAGTAAAAGGTGATGGTTCATTGACAAACTTCTAACTTAATTGACTTATAGGTAACATTTGATCAACAAAATAGAACAGTAAAAGGACAAAACTAAACTAGTACAAGAAAAATTGGATTGCAAAACCCTCTTCTACCCTGTTTGGTTTATGTAGTATTAAATTATGGATTTTTGTGATATAGACTAGAAGGAGATGAAATCTACAAAATTGGTGTAGGATTATATTTAGAAATTTAAAGGTATGCTTATTTTCTATTGTAAAATAGACTTTTATACCACCAACTAAATTATATAAATTTTTAGTTTTAGAGCGATACCTCAAGAACTCTTATCCAATAATTAGACCAATATGTAAACAAAACATTAAAGTATAGAATTTGTCCAATACTATACTAGATATACCTCAGGGTGGGAACATACAAGGAGTATTGAAATGAAAATCAAAAGAAAACAAGAAAATGTTAGTAAAACCCAAATGTAACATACTAAATGTGACTCACTAGCAAATCCATACGGCTTAATGAGCACTCGATATATCTCATAGATCACTAAAAAAGGGGCCACTAACTTTTGCTAAATGAGTTAGATAAAAGTAAGAAACTTAAGAGGAAATACTCTCAAGCAATCTATGTATTCTATTGATGGCTAAAAACTTATGTGACTAATGTACAATGGTGCCTTTTATACCCACCCACTAAGGTTCACATTTAGAAATGACTAAAAGGGTAAAATACAAAAGTAGTACAAAGGGGATTCCTAATAAACCCAAAGGGGTGAAATAGAGAATGAAAAAAGGGAATATGCCAAGATGTTAGAAGATTCATCATGGGATTTGACATGATAGTGATATGTATCGGACCTAGATTCATTCCTCTAACAAAGTAGGAGAGAAGATTATCCAACCAGTCCTTAGTTGAATGGATGCTTAGGTTATTAAATAGCTCAGTAGCCTGGATGGGTAGCTCGGTACAAACGAGAGCTTGGAGGAGGTTGAATTAGCTGACCTAATCCATGTTAGGTTGGGTGGGCGGATAGCTTAACTCGGCCTCTAACTAGTTTAGCATTTTCCATGATCAATGGTTTGTATTAAACTCCCTTGAAGTGTTTCAAATTGTGGACAAGGTAGGAATCCTTATCCAATACTTGTTCCTAAGTTAAGAAACATTGAGTAACACCTTACAATCCCTTAGCTTGGATTCTGGTGATCAATCTAAGGATTTGATTCCTATCGTCTTACTGAAATTAAGAAGATTTGACCTCAAATTTTTAGGCCTCCTTCTTATTCTTCTGCTTCTTCTTTAGTTCAGCGAAGGCATAAGGTTAGATACATTGAAGGTAGAAGAGACACTATAATCTTTTGTCAACTCAATTTAGGAGGCGTTGCAGTTGACCATTCTTAAGACCTTAAATGGACCATCAGCTATAAAAAAATAACATATTCTTCTAGAGGTTTGGAAACCTATCTTTACTTGGTGGATCGATATCGGGTTGCTCAAATTACAATGTACAACTTGTCAACCTCGATTACTAATTTGTGGTTGCTACCAATTAGACTTAGTAATTTAACTTATTACTCTATAATGAAACTTTTGCAGTTCTTAAGCTAAGTTGACCTTGGATAGGCTCTTGTAAGCTATTGCTAGGGTTTCAACCAAGTCAACAAAATGGTTTTGTTGAAGCCATAAACAACCTCAAATGTAGTCTTCCTAATAATTTAGACTATTTAGTTGTATGAAGATTCCATAGTGAACAATCATAAGTCCAAATCCTCTAGGTTCTTCACCATAATAGCTTAAAGCAGTGGATTAAGTGACATGTTCGTCACTTTGGTTTAGTTTTCATTTTGGGATTAGTTACTAGAGTTAAATATAAGCTTTGTCTTAAGGTCCATTGTATTAGATTGGGATATAAAATTTTTTAGTTTTTTCTGGAGGATGATGTAGAAAAAACTTAGCATTGAAACTAAAAAGTTTTGTATCTTAATTTGACATGATAGACCTTAGGACTCCATGTAGTTGGATTACTTCCTACAAGAAAAGATCAATAACATATAAATGTCATTAGTTCAATGGCACGGTATGAAGTACACTATCTTGCTGAAGCGATCTATGACCACAAGTATGGAATCCTTTCCTTGAGACATCTTGGGTAACCCTAGGACAAAGTCTATGTTGAGATCCTTACAAGGATTGGTTAAAGCAGGTAAGGGCATGTACTATCCATGAGACTCTCTTCTTCCCTTAGCCCTCTTGTAGGTCTCATAACTTTCGACTACCTTGTGGATGGCCCTAGACATCCCTAACTAATAGAAATTTTCTTTTAGCAACTTGACAGTTTTGTTCTCACCAAAATGTTTGAACAAGCCTCTACTGTGAGCTTCCCAAACTAGCAACCTTTTAGCTGACCATCTCATAATGTAGAGTTTCCATTCTCTAAACAAGTGTCAATCCTTCACAAAATAGCCTCCTACAACAATCTCACCCTTGCAATTGTCAATAATTGGACCAAACTAAGTCAAGAGAGTCCCAACAACTCACATTTTGGAGGGTGGTGAAGCATGATGTTGGGAGAGGGCATTAGCCACCATATTAGCACTTTCCTTCTTATGCGTGATCACATAAGAGAATCCTTTAATAAACTCTAGCCACTTCACTTACCTTTTAGAGAGCTTGTTCTTACCTCTAAGGTCTTTAAGGACTCATGGTCCATGTAAATCTCTAACTCCCTTAACAATAAGTAATGCTACAACATTGTTAGAGCTTAAAATTAGGAGTAGAGCCCTTCCTCATAAATTAAGCAGTTCAAGGCAATACCACCTAACTTCTCATTATGTTAAGCCATAGTTCGTCTTTCCTACATTAGGACAGCATCAATGCTAATACTTGAGGCATTACAATCGAGCTTAAAGGGCTTCTTAAAGTTAGATAGGGCCAACATTAAGGCTGATGTTAACTTCTCCTTAATCTCTCAGAAACTCTTTTCAACTTGCTCATTACACTATAATCCATCTCCCTTCTTGATTGGCTTGATAAAGTGGGGCTACTATAGCACTGAAGTTTTTAATGAATCACTTATACAATGAGGTAAGTCCACGAAAGCTCTTCACCTTGGTAACATTCTTTGGGGCTGATTGCTTCAAGATAGTTCTAACCTTCTCTACATAAACTCAAATTCCATCTTCACATAATCTTGAATCCCATCTCTAAATACTACTATGCTACAAAAGACAATTTCGTATTAGCAAAACATATACTTCTTCAGGTGCTTTACATGGTTAGATAAGTTGGCATTAGAGACTAAGATATCATAGAAGTACATAACCATACTCTTCTCAATCAAAGGTCGCATCACATGGTTCATGAATTTGGTAAATGTGCTTAATGTATTAGTTAATCCAAAAGGCATGACTAACTACTTCTATAGGTCATGCTTAATCTTGAAGACAATCTTCCACTCGTCTCCTAACCTCAAATAGATCTATCGATAGCTATTGTTGAGGTCAATCTTCACGAGCATTTTGGCACCACAGAGATCATCTAGCATGTCATCGAGCATAGGTATTCAATACTTGTACTTAGTAGTAATGAGATCGATAGCTTAATTATCGATGTACGTATGCTATGTACCATCCTCTTAGGCAAGAGTAAAGTAGGTATAGCATAAGTGCTCATAATCTCTTGATCATGACTGTACTTTATTATCTCATCTACTTGCTCTTAAGCCTGATAGCTTACTTTGGGTACATTCTATAAGCATATCAGTTTAATGGAGCAATATTGAGGTACAAGTCTATGCAGTGCACTATTCTTTGGATTGGAGACAGTCCTTTAGGTAACTCTTTAGGGAATAAGTTAGTGAATTCATCAATCAACCTTCTCACCTCTTTGGGCATTGATACTAGTATTCATCAAACTAACAAAAACATAAGGCCATTGGCCTTCATAACCTCTTCAAGCTTACTACGAGAAAGGATCAACACCTTCTTCAATGAAGCTTGAGTAATTAAACTATGAATCTCACTAGTCTAACTCGAAGTCATAGGATGCAGCATGATCTTCTTCCTATCCTTACTAAAGGTGTAGGTATTCCTATAACAATTGTGCATACCATGTCAATTGAACAATCAACGTTGCCTTAGCAATACATGCAAGGCACCTATGGGAAAAACATTGCATAGTATTTCATCTTTGTTCAAGTTCCCAACAATGAACAACACCTTCAACTGCTAAGTGACATCTAGTACACTCTTATCATAGGGCTTGGGATGCTTGGAAAATGGTAAACTTGATTCTGCATAAGGGACTATGTTGCTACATTAGTATAACTACTACCATTTATAATAATAGTATTGATCTGGCCTCAGATCAAGCACTTGGTGTAAATTAAGTTCTTACACTGTTCTTCCCTGGAGCTCGGTGTCATTTTGCATTACTCTCTTTAGAACCAAACTAAGTGCTTCCCCCTAGTCGACATAGACATTAGTCTCTTCTAGGTGTGTTCATGCTTAGGTTCTTACTCAACCAATTCATCTTCATCAGTAATATCCACTCTGTTGCCCTTCATGATCATAACTCGACGGTTGGGGTACTAGGCAGCCTTATGTTCATATCTAAGACACTTAAAACATTTAATCTCACTAATCTTCCTCTTAAAAGATTAGGCCTTCTTAAACTTTCTCTCAGTAGGCCTCTCAACAATTTGACTCTTTAGCTCGATCCTTTGTTCAACAAGCTAGATTACAGACTCTTCCTTCCTCCTAGAGTTAGTTCTTGTCATCCTTCTATATTCAGATTGAATAGGTTAACTAGAGTGAATAAGGCACTTAGGACTAAGTTGAAACAGATTATTCCTCTTCTGTTTCTTAACCCTTGAGTGATGTTCATAGGTTCTTCCAATGTAATGATTCATTGCACGTCAACTATATTTCATACCTTAGTCTAGAAATGAACCTCGTAATAATTTATGGCTTAAGCTTGTCTACATCACAGTAGATTACTAGCATCTAAGATTCTTTAACGTACTAATCTATTGATTTGTTCCCTTATTTGAGCTCCTGTAACTTTTCAAAAGTGTCTAACAGGTGAGACTCAAGGATGAATCTTCCTTGTAGTAGCCTCTTCATCTCTTAGTTCGTAACTGCACATTTGTCATCCCTTCTTTATACAACCACCAAGTTCTTCTACGACATTGCTATATACTATAAGAACTCTAAGGTAACAAGATGGACCTTAACATCCTTAGTATACTAAAAATAATCAAACACCTTATCTTCCCATTCTAAATACTTGTCCGCATCACCACTTCTAGTGAAGGTTAGGATTTGGACTTTAACATTATCAAGGCCTTGGGAAGCTCAAGCACTAAGCTCCTCAACCTCAAAATAATCTTCATCATCTATCTCATCTTCCTTTTCAACTTCATCAAGAATGATCCTTCTCTAAGGTTGTCTCCTTACTCCTCTAACTCAAGCATTTTGAACTAGGTAATTAGGTTGGTTTCCTTAGAAGTTTTGCTTATCTTATGCAATATTAGCTTACCCATCATCTTAAGTAGTTTTATCAGCTCTCCCATTGTTCCATTAGCCATAAACATGCACTTCATCAGGTTGATGAGATGATCTAACTTGTCATAAATTGATCTAGGAATCTAGCAATACTGCCTTCCTCACTAGGCACTCTACTCCCATTATCTTTCACCATGTCTTGAATACTGGAGCCAATTATTTTTCCACAATAGAGTACTTCATTTAATACTAAAACCGCAACAATCATAGCAATTTCAAACCTACTATAGCAACCATAGAATTACCAACATAGCAACCCAAAATCTTATCATAGTTTACAACCACTACTTTATAACCAATGACAACACGTGGTAACTTTGAAACCTATAACAAATACTACCTATAACAGAGACTTTAATGCCCTTGTCACCTTTGTAAGCCTAGCAACTATACCAATACCTTCTTCATAGCAGCTCCTTGAGAAACCTACTCTAGTAGCTTTACTACTATTTGACACCCGCTATAACACATAGAAATTCAACGTATACATCTACATAACAACTCCAAACTCATTGCAACAACTATCGACATGACATAGTAGCTAGCAATAGTAACTTTACTCTTGAGACAACAATGAAAGTTCACTGTACCTCATACGTCCTCATAAGAATTGCGCTTTGATACTAGCTAAGCTAATACGCCTTAGGATAAGAACACATAAGGTGTATCAAATAGAAAATCAAAACAAAATAAGAAAATGCTAGCAAAGCTTGAATTTAACCTACCAAGTATGACTCAACAGGAAGTCTACATAACCTTATGAGCACGCAATGACTCATGAATCACTCACTTAGGGCATTTGCTACTATAATTGGCTAAATTAGTTAGATAAGAGCAGGGAACTTAAGAGGAAGTGCTCTCAAGCAATCTATGTTATTCTATTTATGGCTAAAAATTGATGGGATTGATGTATAATGGTAGCTTTTATAATAAGCCACTAGGGTTCACATGTAGAAGTAACTAAAAGTGTAAAACACAAAAGTAGTACAAAGGAGATTCCTAGTATGCAAATACAAAGGGGTAAAATAGAGAGACAAAAGGGAATATGTCATCTAATAGGTTGGCATGGATGCTTATGTCATCAAATAGGTCAGAATAGATGAGAGCTCAGAGGAGTTTAGATTAGTCACTTAACCTAAGTCAGGTCGAGTGGACATATAGCTTGGTTTGACCTTTGATTGGTGTAGCACTTGAGAGGGCTACTATGAGGTCGGGTCATCTAATCTCCAAAGGTTATCTAACTTGACTAAGGTCAAGTCAGTAATGGTACTTTCCTTGATCAATGTTCTGTATTTAGCTCAATTGAAGTACAATAAAGCTCGAATAAGGTAAGAATCCTCATCCCATACTATTTCTTGAGCTAGGATTAGTTCGGTAAGGCCTTGCAATCCCCTAGCTTAGCGCCTAGTGATTGGTCTAGGAATTTGATTCCTATCAATACCATGAAAATATAGCAACCAAATGATTCCTTCGGGTAGTATTTTATTAGCAAAACTAGATAGTATAAAGAGAAATAGATAGCATAGTATAATGAGAACATGATAGTATAATTCTTGTATACCATATTTTGTGTAAATAATACTTGACATGTATTTTTATGATTGTAAAATTTTTTTTATAATAATATTTAATTATTCATATATATTACAATAAAATTTAATATTATGATTTTAGAACTTGTTTTAGAGTCTTTTTAAAATTTTGATGCTGTATTCATTATGTACTGTGAAATGGATTTTTGTACCACTAAATATATAATGCAATTTTTACTTTTTAGCCTACTATCTTAAGGACATTTTGTTTAGTAAATTTGGCCAAAATATGCAAACTAGATAATTGACTAAAGAATTTGTGCAATATTGTACCATAAACATATAGCAATCAAATGATACCTTAAAAAGAAAATTTTGAACTAAGACAACATACGTTCACTATTCCTATGAAGAAAAAGTTACATACAGTACTAGAACATTCCTTTAATATGTGTGCTTTGTTCATATGGCATTAGATCTACCAATATACTAATGGTTTATGACAACCTATATCTTTCTAAGGAATTTTCTTCGATTTTAAGCTCTCATCTCCAAATGTTAAGTTGAATAATCTATATATAATTGATTGATTAATATAAATTGTTAGGTTTGAATATAGTGTGATGAACTACTTAATATATTTTATTCACATTACTATTTCATTAAGTGAAATTCATGTTCATTTCTTTTTTCCTTTTTCTCCCCTAAGTACACTATTTAAATTAGGCATTTCTTCTAAATTTCTCCTTCTCCTCCACTTGAGATCCAAAAACTTACTATTATATGTATAAATATCTATTGATCTCCACTTCTCAACTAAATAATGTCCTCAAATTGCTTGTTTTATGTCATTTACATTATCGTAGATCTACTAATATTTCTTATTAACACCATGAGTACATTGTTGCAAGTTTAGTTAAGTTAAGGAACATGGTGATTAACCTAATATTCGTTTCTCATTAGTGTTAAGTATAAGTTTTCTTAGGTTGTCTTTTTGTTTTTTCAGTTTGGCATTCTTTATATGTGGGATTATGATTAATCGGTTGTATTTATTGTCTTAGCAAAAACTGAAAACAATAGTTTCGCCTATATAAAACCTTTTAACTCTTGAAATGACAATGCATCTGTTTATATTTATAATTGAATGACATTTATTTTTATTAGTTAAGTAGGTGGGAGAAAAGGAAGGATGAAAGGAAGGTTGTTAAACAAAATTGGATAGCATAGTGAGGAAAACTAGGAATGTAAGCCTCAAGCTAAAAAGCAGAACATAAAATTAAATATAAGTTAATATGACTATATTATAAACTAATTGTTTAATGCTATGTTTATTTATTTCTCTCATACGTGTTTGCAGCATGTCTCATATAGAGAAGTTTTATAGTATATAAGACATACTTGTATAGATTATTAATAGACTTCTATTATAACAAGCATAATAACCTTTTCCTTTCATTTTGTCTGTCTTACTCTTTGTATTTACTGCTTTGATTTCTTCCTTTACAGTAATTCCACAAGGTTAGGCTTGATTTTTCAATTTTATTTTTCCTAATTTGATTAGTATTAAACCCTAGACCATTTAATACTAATTCCTGATTAAGAATTAAGAAAAACCAAAAATTTCTATTAAATTTAAAGTCACCACCCGACCGGAGTTGAGAAAAGAGTGTAAGTTAGGATCAAATGGGTGGAATAGTCCTAACTTAGCAATTAGTTTGCAAGAAAATCATTTTTGAAAAACCAGAGAATTGGGTTTAGGGGCTAACTTATCAAAACTTAACGATTACTATCTTAACCTATCGAATTTAGATTTTAATTGCCAAACTGCCCTTTTATTTATTTATTTTTCCCTATCACTTTTCTATTTACTTTTTTTATTTTTATATTTTTCTAATTTTTTGGGAAAATACTTTTTAATCTTTTGTGGTCACCCTATAAGTGCCTATGTATCCACTATTTAGAATCAAACTGTCATAGTTCCTTTTTAACACTTTAGTGGTTTATATTTTATTTTAAAAGTTTACAAACAAGTCAAATTTATATCATTAATCAATTTTAATTTTTAAGAAAAGTCTTAAGAAAAATCCCTTAATGTTTCTTGTGTTGATTCAAAAAAACCTAGTTGATTCTAAGTTTGAAAAAGGGTTTATTGATTTTTTATTTGAAAAAACAAAACTTATTTTCTAAGTAGGAAAACACTTTTCTTTATTTTTCTTTTTATTTTCCTTCTTTTTCAAGGAAAAGCCTTAATTTTCTAAATGTGAAAAATTGACTTATTGATTTTTCCTAAAAGGAAGATTATTTATTATTTCTTTTTTTTCTGTTGAAAATTTTTTCTTCTTCACACAAAACTCCTAGAAAAAAAAAAAAGAATGCTTATTTTCTTATAACAACCTAAAAGCATGAAAAGACTTTATTTTTAGAGCCCTACTAGTCTATTTTTCTACAATTTTTTTGAAAACATTCTTTTCATTTTTTTCCATTATGTTTTACATTTTATATTTTTGGTTCTTTATTTAATTATTTATCATTATCTAAAAAAACAAGTGGGCTCTACTCGTCCTTAGGCAGTGGTTACCCCATAATACTTAGGGACTACACAACACCCTTATCTTGAAACTACTATTTATTATATATATAAAGAAAGAAAATAAAATAAATAGAACAAATGGGGAAGGAAGGATGCTAGAGTTGGATTAGGGTATGGAGGTCGAACTTGGAGCAAGTTCGAGTTAGAAT
Source organism: Lumnitzera littorea (assembly GCA_024138015.1). Classification (NCBI taxonomy): domain Eukaryota; kingdom Viridiplantae; phylum Streptophyta; class Magnoliopsida; order Myrtales; family Combretaceae; genus Lumnitzera; species Lumnitzera littorea. The sequence continues at coordinate 97,952,053 of JAMXBB010000002.1, read as the reverse complement.
TTTAGGTCATTTGACCCAATCATGTGCAGTGTAAGTGTGCTTGGTTGAGAGAAGAACAATGGTTGCACAGGAGCAAATGGTTGCGATGGGTGGTTATTGAAAGGATAAGGGATGTTGATCCTACTAAATCAAGGAAGGAGAACACTGTAGTGGTGTTAGATTCTTAAGATGCACGATGGTGGCAATGCTTGAATACCTACAATAGCCAATTTGTGGAGTTTCAATCCATGCTTTTTCTAATTAGTTGAAACACAAGTTTAGTCTTTTCCTTACTTACAAACACTCGAAAACAAATTCATGTCATTGGTTTCTCATGAAATAGCTTAAAACCTAAGTTTTATGGAGAGAGAACCTAAATTGTAACTTAGAGAGAGAAGCTTCAATTTTGCTCTGCAGGAGTAATTTCAAATGATGTTGATGTTCCAAAGGCATTCCTAAATCCATATTTATACTAATTGGAGCTTATATAAGCTTAGAAGGTCATCGATTATCAGAAATTAAAAAATCACAATAAATGGGTATTGTATGCTTTGATTTCAAATTTAATGAAAATAATCTAATTTAACCAGTGGTTAAAATGAATACCATGATGTTTGTTCTCGCCAAAAACATTATTCATAAGCTTCGTTTGTTAAAACAAAAAATACTCCAAAATCAAGTGGAAAATTGCCAAAAACCAAGGGAAAGGATGAAGAAGACAATGGATATGTGCATATACTTATGTAGTTCTTTTTTTTTTTTTTTCCTTTCATTAAGCAAAAGATATTGCATATATTAATAGAATCAACAACAACATACAATTAGTTTAGTAGGTGATTTATATGTTTTGCCTAAATTAGGTCCAATAAAGGACTTGGGGGATTTAACTCCTAATAACAAACACTTGTGCCCTTTTCACCCTATGTTGCAACCCAATGGACACAAAGATTTACCTTCCTGTTGACTAAAGAAAGGGAACAAGATAGAAAAGAAGATTTCACATGTAGAATATATGATATGATAGCTGATATGGAATGGACCATAATCTTCCTTTGCCAAGTACACATGAGTGTACCAAGGAAGAGTCCATCTCTATTACGATCCGATTCCATCTCCTTTCTCTAGCCACTAATAAAGCCTCACAAACAACCTCCACTTTAGCTAATAAGCTATCTTGAGCACTCAAATTTCTACTAGTTGCTTCTCTAAATTTCCATCACGATCTTATGCCATTACACCCAAATTGGTGCATCTCATTGAGTTACTGAAGGTCCCCTTTACATTAAGTTTCATGACCCTAGCTAATGCTACTTCCCAAAAGTATGCAATTCATATTGTAGTAGTTTCATTCTTGCTACCATTAACAATTACTAAAAATTCTTTAAATTCCTAAACAACTACCTTAATGGTAATGATAAGTCTTTATAGCTCCAAGCTTTACTTATTGAAGATACAATTACATCGATGCTTCAATAAGTAACACAAACAAGTACCAACCTCTCCTATAAAGCTCATTACTCCATCCATAGACCCCTCTACTCTTGCCTTCAGTGATAACAATCAACCATCTACTACAGTAATTCTATCACCATTAAATCTGCATCTAAGCATTTTTTATCAAATAGGATAGGTCCATTGACACAATGGAACCATATGCACCAATGTCTCCTCCATACCACAAAATACATAGCCAATAGATTTTTTGATTTTCCTTTGAAACAAATTGGCATTTGTGCTAAGAGCATCCATATATAATCTCTACATAAAATGCTTGAATTTTAGAATACATTAGGCATTCCAAATTAACTTCTAAACCTCTAAATTAACCCTAAGTGAGGAACAAAACATATTATCACCAAAATTGAAGTTTAGTCGAAAAGAGGCATGATAAGCAAACTTCACACTATAGTCACCATTCTTCTCTAAAGGCAATGCAATTTTTTCTTCATGATGGTACCATCCTAAAGGAATCTGACATATTTCCATTGCTATTGGCCCAAACATATACTCATGCAAATGATCCTCTAACTAATAACCCTTTCCTACATTCATTATATTAGAGACTTTCCTAACCTGCTCATTCCTCATGTTTGAAATTTATAACGGTAATTTTTGTCTACACCAACAATCTAAGGTCATCATAGTAACTCTATAACAATAATTCTTTTTCTAATATCTCTTTTAATGAGCATACTCCTCCATATCCAAGATATTCTTCCACTCAAATACGCAGTCAACTAGTCTGTATTAGGAAAATAAATTCCTTTTAAAACCTTAGCTCACAACTACTAATGATTATTAACCAATCTCCATTCTAATTTACCTAGCGTTGCATCATTAAAGGCCTCTAGGTCTCTAAAACCAAGTCTAACCCTATCTTTTGCTATATCCGAGTGAGCTCAACTCTTCCAATGGATTGTATTTCCTTTTTTACTACTCCCCACCATAAGTTACTAATGAATGATGAGACATCCCCATACCTAAGTATTGGGTACTTAAAGCAACAATTAAGTAAACTAGCACCATAGATGCTACCAATCTAATTAAAACCTCTTTTCCACCTTATGAGAGTAGCTCACCCTTTGATCCTTAAAGTTTATGCCCAATCTTCTCTTTGATTAAAGCTAATGATACAACTTTTGACCTCCCCAAATGGTTAGTATTCTAAGGTAATTGTTGTACAATTTTGGAGTGATGCAAAAATGGGATATCTATACATACACTATTACATAGCTTTTTCCTTCCCTTTAAACATTGGATTACTTCATTTTTCCTTTCATTTTTTATCTTACAATTTCTACATCTTTCCATTCAATATGGTGGTTTCATCATTAGATGTATCATCTCCATATTTCATCCATCATTCAAACAATCATAATTCTATTTCAATTGCACATGTTCTAACCATATTGAATTACAACACTTAGAGTCATTTGTCCTTGTAGTGTTATCCATACAAAACAAAGTAGGTTTAGTTGATGGTACAATTCAAGCAATAGTTGGACTCCTTGTTTCAAATCTAGAGTAGATGTAGTAACCTAATTATAGCATAGTTCTTAAGATTAATTTCACTACAAATTGTTTCTACTGTAATATATATGTCTTTAATGAAGTAGATATTAGATATACTTAAGGTCAGATTTTAGCAACTTGATGATGCAAGAATTTATCAATTATACAAATTTCTTAGTTCAATTGTGTAAGGAATTAGACCAGTGGATGATTATTTTATTAAATTGGCCACAATTTGGATATAGCTTAAGAATTATCAGCCTTTATGTCATTGTTCATGTAGTTTATGTAATTGTGAGTGTTTTGATAAATTTGTTGAATGGCATAAAACTATTATGTTTTCAAGTTTCTTAATGGATTTAACGAGATTTTCTATCCTTTAATAATAGATTTCAGTTTTAAAACCCTTTCTAACCTTAGATGAGTCTTATAATTTGGCGATTCAAGATGAGTTCTAGAGAACAAATTATCCTAAAGAAGTTATATTTTACGATGCCTTCATAACGGTTACTATTCATGATAATAAAAAAAAAGTCAAAAAATGACGTACAATGTTGCTACCACAAAAAAGGACGACGCTTAAGAGACAAATGTTACAAGCTTATTGAATTCTCTCTACATTATATGTTTAAAATGCTTAAGGTTGCTAGAGTAAATCATGTTATAATTGATAATAAAGGTGTTGTAGCTAATAATATTGGTGTGGCTAGCTCTATTAATAGTGAACAGTTTGAATGAGGAGGTAGCGAAGTGAATATTGCTAGTTTAAGGAGTAATTCTAGTGCTTTAAGTGTTGTCTTGTCTAAAAATCATGTTCTCCAACTGTCATCTTTGCTTAGCATGTTAGATTTTAGCTTAAGTAATTCTAACACACATTCTTCATTTTCTATCTTTCAAGTATCTCTTTTGTAGAATAATTCATCATCTACTAACTCCATTAATGTAACTTTGGCTCAATCATGTGTAATGTCAAGTAACAATTTCGTATCTTCGTCATTTGTTTAGACAATTAGATCTAGGACTATTGATTATATGATTAGCTCCTTAGACCTATTTCATTTGTGTTTTCTTATACCAAATTATTAAGTTTAGCTACCTAATGAACAAAAGCTTCAAGCCATACACAAAAGTTTTGTTTGTTTGACCTCAAGCTTCATTCTTCAAGATATTCTATTTACGACTTCTTTTCAATTTAATCTCAATTCTGTTTTTATATTGCTTTCTTCTTGTCAATATACACTTTTCTTCATTAAAAGTCATGTATATATTCAGGACTCTTCCATATAGAGAGTGATTAGTCAAGTTAAGACTAAATATGAGTTATTTCTTTTAGAGTAAAGATTTAAGTATATTCATACAAGTTCCTTGTGTACATTTGATGATAATTTCTTTACATATCATGTTGTGAACAAATTTTGAAATGGTTTTGATACTTAGCACTTTAGACTTGGTCATCTTTCTTTGGATAAGTTGAAACTTGCTTGCACTCTTGATAGTGGTGTTCAATGTAATGATTTTGGTTGTTATATTTGTCTTATGGCTAAGCAACATAGATGTTTTTTTCATACTCATAATAAAAGCACTTTTATATTCCTTTTGAGCTTGTTCATATTGATATATGGTGACCATATGCTATGTTTGCTTTAGATGATTATCATTATTTTTTAACAATAGTTGGTGATTTTGCTAAAGTCATGTTGATTCTTATGAAATCCAAGCAAAAAGTTGCATCTTTAATTTATATTTCTTATTAGTTCGTTCTTAATCAATTTAATAAGAGAATGTAGATTATTCAAATAGAAAATGTGAAAGAATTTGCCTTAACTAATTTTTATTAATCCCATAGAATTGTTTATCATCTATCTTATGTTAAATTCCTACAATGAAATGGAATTGTCCATCATCTATCTTCCTTACTAAAGTATCTAGTTATTTGTTTGATTATCATCATGATTTTAATTTTTTTTAGGCTGATCAATCATCCTTTTTTGATTACAAGCATTCATCTTTCTCTCTTGTCTATTTAATACCTTATTTAAAATTATCTTTCCTATTGTTCATGTAGCTGACACTTCGTACATTTACGGCTACTCTCTCTAAATATTTTGAACCTTCTATATATGTTTAAGCTATGGAATTTAACCATTGGCATAAAGCTATTGATGAAGGATTAGATATTTTATAAAGTAACAATACTTAGACTATTACTCTTTTTCTACCTAATAAGCATACTGTTGGGTATAAATGGGTGTATAAGTAGAAAACTAAGGTTAATGAGTGTATTGATAGATACAAAGCTCTCTTAGTAGCCTAAGGGTATAATAAAGAGGAATGATTTGATCATAAAGAACCCTCATATGATATAAACAAATGGCATGTACATTAAATGGTTGTACAAAATGCATTTTAAATGGATATTTATTTGAAAAGTTTACATATATTTACCACAAAGCATGGGTTTTTTTTTTTTATCAATCTAATGGTAGTAATGGTAGTGCAAAATTAGTTTGCAAACTCTCTAAATCCTTTTATAATTTGAAGTAAGCATCTAGTTAATGGAATGCTAAACTCACTTCTTACTTGATAGCTCATGGTTTTCATTAATCACATAGTAACTATTCTCTATTCATTAAAGGGCAAGGTGATGATTTTATCATTGTTCTCGTCTATATTGATGACATTGCTATAACCAGCAAAAGAATTGAGGGTATACATGATTTTAAGCATTTTATAGCTACTCAATTTAAGATAGACTTAGGAGAGCTTAAAGATTTTATTAGGCTCGAATTGATACGTTTCAAATTAAGGATTAGCATTGTCTCAATGGAAAGTTGCTCTTGAGCTTTTGATAGAGACTAATTTTCTTAGTTTTAAGGCTACTACAACTACTATTGTAGTCAATCATATGTTATCTAAAAATGATGATTTGAAGTTGGTTGATCCTATAATTTATTGACAAGATGTAGGCAAGTTGCTTTGCTTTATTAGTCTATCAGTAGACTTGATGTAGCTTATTTTATTTATATTTTGAGTCAATTTATGGATTCTCCTCGTCATTTACATTAGTTGGCATTACATAGAGTTCTTCAATATATTAAACAAAGTCTAAGATAGGGGTTGTCCTTTTCTATTGACTTAGACCATGTATTGCATGCTTATAGTGATTCAGTTTGACTCAAACCTATTCTAAAAATGTCGAAGCTAGTTGGTTATCTTCTAATACATTCTACCAATAGATAACATAAATATAATCGTAGGAGGTAGATGTCTCGATTCCAATCATTCCACTATTAGTTTCTATGTATTCTCATAGGAATTATCTTGTTAGTTGGAAGTCTAAAAAGAAAACAACAATTTCTTCTAACCCAATTAAATTTGAATATAAAGCACTTACTTACATAATCTATGAAGTCATGTGACTACTTAAATTGTTACAAGAATTTCTGATTGATTGCAAATTACTAATTCAAATGTTTTATGATAATCAATTAGCTTTACATATTGTGCATAATCCTATCTTTCATGAGCACATAAAACATTTGAAAATGGACTTGCATTTTATATGTGATAATTGAAAAGCTTATTTTGCTAATATATGTTTCAAGTAAGTTGCACATAATCGATATGTTCACCAAAGGATTAGCAACTGATTAGTTTCAATTTTTGTTAAGCAATATGGGAGTAGTTAACATATACTCTCTATCTTGAGTAGGGTGTTTAAATTTATTTAATTCTTACTTACTCCTTACATACATGTTTGTAGCACATGCTATATGGAGGAGTTGTATGGTATATAAGAGTTACTTATATGGTTACTAATAGATTTCTACTTCAACAAACATAACAAACTTTTCCTCTCATCTTCTCATCTTTTAGCTCCATCATGTATTGCTTCGATTTCTTCCTTTACAATAATAACATACAGTATTACATAGCTTTTTCTTTTCATTTTTTATTTTTATTTATGATGTATAATTAATTATATACAAGTATGGGAGAAGAGATTTAAGGGTAGGAGAGAGTTTTATTATACTTTAAGAGGATGTATGTTTTTCTTACATTTATGATATAGAGTAATTAGAATAGGGAAGGACATACATTTATTTTCAAGTGCAAATAGAAGTACATTATTAATTAATGTAAATTGAGGATTGATTTTACTTATTAGATGTTATGCATACAAAAAGTATTATTAACTCCTTACATTAACTCAAATATAAGTATGTCATCTGCTATCACTTATAAGCAAATATATGTACAGCCTATCATAACATTTATCCACTATTTAAACTAAGGGCCATGTATACATTCCTTATATAGATTATATGTTGCAATGTTGATCTTCAGTTTTATCACAAAAAATCTACATCTTTTATTTGTGGCAAGTATATGGCCTTTCAATTATAATTATCCTTATATAATTTGTCCAAACTATTTAAGAGAAGTTTCTACTTAAAGCATACTCTTTGAAAAAATTGATTGTCTTCATTTTTTATTGTTAATGGCCTAAAGAAATTTAGGAAAATTTTTGGGTTATTATAGTCAAATACTTAAACCTTCAATTGCATTTTAAAATCCATTACGTGTCACAAAATGAAATAATCTTAAATATTGATGTGGCTAGCACTATGTTTTCAAACTTTTGACACATTAAAAGAAGATTTAGAAAGTAAAGGAGAAAACTAAAAAATTAAGGAAAAAATTTGCAAACGATCATTCAGACACTATTCACCATCACTTAAAGAAGGTTACACAAACTAAGTGGCTAAGAGTGGGGTGATGTTGTCTATCTATAAGGGTTTTGAAAAAAAATTTTCCCTACTTTTACATTGTATAATGACTTTATTGTTTGACACCATATACTTTATGTTTTTATATTGCATACATAAATCATAATCCATAATTACTATCTTTCTGCAAATTTATTTAATAAATTTCAGAATTTGAATCATTGCAACTAAACTAGTGAAATAACTTACTCATAATGAATAAAAGATTTTGAGATACAGTTTCAATCCAATGAAGCTGAGCATGATGTTTTGTTGAGATAGGAATCTATTTCAATGGTGGTTTTAGTTGCAAGGCAAGAAATGCAAATTGTTTAAATGTGTACATCAATCAAGTCAAAGTTTATGAGAGACTTTGAAAATTACATATATGTGTGTAAAACCCAACAAAAAGGAAAAATAAAATAATAATAATAGTAAAAGAAAATAAATAAATATTGATTTTCAGTAAGGGCATGCATTGCTATTGTTCAAAAGAAGTAGAGGTAGTTTAGGTATAGAAAAGTTCCTACAACCCTAAGTATAAAGGCCAACATATACTTTTTAGAAACCTTTTTCACAATCACTCCTCACGTGCAGCTCTTCTGACCTAGGGTTTCTATGTGAGATTTGAATCAAGAGAAGGAATTCAATACATTTAAGCAAGATTAAGGGAGAAAGATCTAAGGTAAGTGCCTAGAACACTTATTTGTTAACTTTCTATACTTGATTTCAGTAAAATTTCGTTTCTCTCCATAGTGCAGTGAGTAAAACAATTCTAAGCCATGTTATTAGGTTGTTGCAAAAGGTTTTTGGTTGTAAGGGTACAAACATCAAATCCTAAAGGTAAGTTACGAATGATTGAACCTTGTATACTTTGATTTATTGAAAGAGTTGATTGACTAGTCGAAGTTGTTTTGAGATTTGATTATAGAATGATGTTTAGGGGGTGTTTTGAGAAGTGTAAGGTTGAGTTATTGATAGGAAAACGTTTAGGGAGTGGTGATTTTCGAGATTTGCAGAAGAGGGGTTGAAGAGCAAGGGTGGAAACTTCATTGTAGTCAACAAAAATCTATAGACTGCAAACTAGCATTCGAATGCTTGGGAGAAAACACTCCTCGATCCTTGGCATCTGAACGCTACGTGAAGTAGCATCTAGATGCCAAAACCCTAACATGTACAAAGATGTTTTCCTTAGTTTGTTGGTGGTTTCTATGCATGCCTTTCCATTCATAAACCCTTCTAAACGTTTTCTAAACTTGAATCACCACCCAAAATGTTTTACAAATCAATCTATCATCTTAGTGATCCTAGGATTCTTAAGTGACTCAAATTGTAAGCATGTGAGGTGACGGTTGACTTGTTAAGTTTAAAGGTAATGTTAGAGAGGCTTAGAGACTAAGTGAGGTGTTTAATTTATTGGTGAATAGGTTATGAGGCGACATTTTCAAAGTCCAAGCAATCTGTTTAGTCAGGTATGAGGTATTATATGTTGATTGTGCTTGTAAGATTAGTTCTTATTAAGTGGACTTGATGACTATTTTGCCTAAATTTAAAGTCTGTTGCATATGCTTGGCTAAGCCCAAGGAATCAAGAGGACTAGTGACCTTGGGGTAGTACCTCAATGATCATAGTGCGATGCTGTCTTGATGAGAATCTCACTTTGAAATGATCTAGGCAGTTTTTGGTGATCTTTGGCTCCTGGGGTATTAGGTAAGACCTAATACCATACTTGTTTGTACTTATGTATATATATATTTATGTATTGGAATCATGAGTTATGTTAATTTTGTGGCGTTAGAATTGTGATGGTTGATAGACTTAACAAAAGATAAGATGTAAAACCTAAGTCAAATAAATAAATTAAAGGAACTAAAAGAAATAAGTAGTTTCTTATTTTCAGACATTAGTATGGTATGTAAATAGATATCAAGTGCCAAGGGCAACATTGCTAGGGGAAAAGATTCAGATATTGGTATGGCATGTGATTAGACATCAACGCTAGGGGTAATTTGGTCAAGGGAAAAAATGTTAATTAATTAACTTCCCCATTACCTACAATATGCCCCACTCCTTCCATATTTCTATCTCATAGAACGATACCTTTTCGGAACAAAAACTATAAAAAACCCCTCTCAAACTCAAAGCCAAAATTCGGATTTGAGGGTTAGGGTACAAGAGAACTGACAAATTTTCAAGAAAACAAAAAGATACAACAATATTGAGGAAGTCCTTCACCTATCTAACATAGAAATTCATTTTTCTTCAAGGAGACATCATGAAAACTATAAAAGTTTTTGTTTTGCAGCTTCAACATGATTATAATTCAAGTTTTAGGTGTCCTTTACCAAGGATTACGTGTAAGTATCATTCTTTCCCTTATTCCTTTGAAGAATTCTTAGTTTTATTATTTTAGTGTAGGCTTAGTGATGGTAGTTGATGAAGTGATTAGGAATGGTGGTGATACGGTAACAGTGTAAATTACGTATTGGTAGTGTCGTGGAATGTTGTTAGTGTGTGCTTGTACATGGTCAAGCATATGTAAACTAAGTGCATGTGCATTTAACGTAAGTGTGTGTGCGATGGGTAGTGTTTGTGTGTATGTACATTGTGTAAAGTATATGTATGTGTAGCGTGAGAGGAAGTAAGGGATGAAGGATAAAGAAGAAGGGATTGGAGGGGAGGGGGTGGGGAGGGGAGGGAAGTGATATGTGCATGTATGTACTAAGTGTGGGAATAAGGGGGGTGAGTGAGAGGAGAGAGGGAGTGTTAAGAATGAGAGAAAAAAAAAAGTATTATACAATTATATGTATAATATGTAAATATATTATAAATGTTATGTATATATATTAAATATATATAATATAAAATAATGTATATAATATGCGATGTCCATGTGTGTGCATAAGGGTTAGTGTGTGTATATTATGGGAGGATGAAAAATATATGGAAGGATATAAAAAGATACGTCGAGTGTGATTTGCAAGCTCAAAGTATGGGGCAAAGGGTTGAGTTAAAAGGAAAGAAGTATCGAGTCACAAAATTTAATAAATTCTAAACTTAGCAATTATTTTTTGAACAAGTGCTAAGAGATGCATGGTGTCGGAACTTATTGAGATATGAGCTCCAAGTATGGGATACACGTTTGATGGATGTGTGTATTAGGGTAATATATTAAACCTAACTGAACTGAAACTTGGACCTAATTGTTTTGTTGATTGTGCTTGGCCTCAATCACCTACTAGTCTAATCCAGTAGTGTTGGTAAGGGAATTGGTGATATTTGCACAATGCTTTCCCCTGTGGAGCCTTATACTGTAATGACCTAAGTAAATTTAGGATGGTTTTAGCACTTGGGTATTGGAGAGTACCTAATACCAATACCTATATATTATTTATATATTGCGTGTTAGGGGTTGTAAGTAACCCTAAGTCTTAAGACGTTGGGACCATGCTGTTTATGGGCTTAAATGGAAAGATTAAAACCGTTGCTTGCTGCATTAATAGTAGTATTCGTATGTGTGGACTTACTTGGTTACTTGTGTTTTATGTGCATGTATATGGTATCCTATATTGAGCATTAGCTCACCCTACAGAGATTGTTATTTTCAGCTATAGGGTCAGGTTATGAGGTAAGTGATGAGATTTATGCTAAGGATTTCAAATATGACTATCTTTGCTATGATGAGAAGGGCGACTATTACTATTATGATGATAGAGCTGAAGCATCATAGATTAGTTGTAGAAGTGAACACTGAAATTTATGTTTATTTTTGTTATAATCGTTTATTTATGAGACTTTTGTAGTTATGGAGTCTCTTAGTTTAATTGTTATCAGAGCTATGAGACTCTAGTTTGTGATTTGGCATCCTTTCATGATCTAGGTTGTGGAGTTATGATAGTTTTTCGATTATGTTATTATACTTAGTTGTGGAGATTGAGTAGTTGACATTCTACTTCAGTAGCATATTTGAGATCATAGCTTATGACTTGGTGGATTTAATGAAAAGTTGTGATTTGTAATAAGTACATAGATTCTTGCATGCCTTAGCGTGTTTGGCTTTAAGGTCAATACGTAGTAAAGTTGTGGTGTCCTGGGTTCTAAGGCATTACAACTTTTGGTGGTACCAAAGCTTAGGACGAAGATCTCTAAGGAAGTAAGAATGATGACTTGTAGATGGTGAGGTATGAGAGGCACAGGTCGCTGAAGGGTTAGGCTTGAATTCGGGAATGATTTATCAAGTATTTAAGTATTGACCTTAAGTTGTCTTATTTCCCCCTAGTGTTTCCTATTTGCCTTGTTATTTATTGTTTCCTTTTGTTTACCTATCTCCTAATTTCTATTAGTTGGTTGTTTGTGTTTCCGTCTTTAGAATGCTACCTAGGAGAGCAAGTTTTAGTTCATCTCAACCTTAGGACTACCTAGCTAAAGGGCAAGACACTCGGGATGGTTAGAATTTATAAGGAGGCCAGGGTGCTTAGGGAGGTCATGTATTACTTGGTGTATAGAAGCAGTAGGGCCAGCAAGGGTATAGGCCTATGGAGGTTAATGTAGCGTAGCTAATAAATGGCATGAACAGTCTAGTAGGTGTTGTGGTTTAGCAGCACAAGTAAATTAGACATAACATATAGATGATCTAGGCTAATGCTGAGGCTTAGCATCAGGAGAAGCAAGTAGTCTGGCAGCCAGGTATGGACCGTTTCTTAAAAGTGGCTAAGTAGTTTGACCCTAAGCTTAATAACACCTTGTTGTTAAGGAGTGGATTAGGTGGACAGAGAAAGCATTTGCTATGGCTGAGGTTCCGAATGATAAAAAAGTGGACTATGCTTCTTTCATGCTAAGAGGAGATGCATTGAAATGGTGGGATGGCACCTCGCATACAGAGTATAAGGTGGGGACCTAGACTTAGGAGAGGTTCAGGGATAGGTGTTTCAAGCACTTCATTCCCTTTTGTTTGAAAGAGTAGATGTAGTTAGCCTACCAAACTCTTTCGCTGGGGAGTAAGACTGTAGCAACCTATGAGGCAGAGTTAGTTCAATTGGCCTATTTTATACCTTCAGCTTCCAAAGAAGGATGAGCAGTCAAGGATTAACAAATTTGTTCTTAGGTTAGAGCCTGAGTTACAGGAGAAGGTTGTAGCCTTTTAGCTTACGGCTCATGTAGTAGTAGTTGATAAAGCCAAGTGTTTAAAGCAGCTTATGAAGAGGAAGCAAAGGCAGTTGGCTTGCAGGGCGAGGTTGGCCTTAGGAAAAAGGCCTATTCCAAGTTATATGGTGCTAGGGTCAGATAGAGCAAAGAGGCTAGTCCTAAGGGTAGTTATCAGAGAGGATAGAGATAGGCTAATAGTAGTTCAACCTAGACTTATGGTCCTGCCAACACTAGTTTTGCCTAGAACGACTACACCAATTGTGAAGTATAGACAATGTTTTAGGCCTCACGGGGTGTCAACTTGTAAGTAAGTAGCAAGGGCATGTTTTTTGTATAGGAAGACTAAGCATGTGAATAAGGATTGTAGAGAGACTATCATTCTACACTAAGGTTTTTGTTATAGATGCAGCCAAAGAGGATATCGTATGGTAGTTTCTTAGGTTGAATACTAGTTGTGACACCTCAAGTAGTTTCTAAAGTGACTTGTCCTCAATAGATAAGCTCACGGTAGAGAGCCCTAGCCCAAGTGATGCATCTCCAGGGTAGAACATATGGAGAGGCATCATAATGAAGCAAAATAAACAAACAAGAAAAAGAAAAGGTTAAGAAAGTCTGAGTAACTACTAAATGGATATGACTCACCACTTCATACTACTCAGCCTACAACTCACCGGAATGACATAACAGTCTGAATTGAAGGGTCACTCGCTAATACTCCTTGCTAAAGGGAATCGATAAGAGTTAAGAGATAACGAGAACACTAAGGTTGCCCAAATGAGTAATTTTTGTATTAAAAAGGATATGAATATGCATACAGGGAAATTAGGGGTTTATATACTTGGCTACTAAGGTTATTTTACATGTATGAAAAGACAAAAGGGTGTTTTATAATTAGGTTATATGAATCATACTAAAAAGGAGTAAAAAGGACAAAGAATATTCATTACAGAAAAGAAGGAATCATTCTAGAATGTTGTGTCAAGAGACACGTGTCGCTTGATGGCTGGACGTTAGGAACATAATATAAATAGGTGGAAAAATAGAAAGTGCTAGTAGTTAGGGGTTGACTTGATTTGGATCAGGTAGAAGGCCAATAAGTCTAGTTGGGAAGTTGGCTGAATTAGAGTTAGGCGCTAGTGGTCGATTGGACAGCTCGACTCAAGTAGTCCTTCCTAAGTTACCTTCTAGATCAAGACTTTGCAACTGGGTAGGAATATGTCAGACACACGTGGTCAGATCGGGATAAGAGTCCTCGTCTCAGCTATGGCTTAGAGCTAGTATTTTTTATGTGAGCCTTCGAAGTCTTCTAGCTTGCCTTCTTGTGATCGATCTAGGGGGTTAATTCCTATCATCTACTTGAGGGACAGAAAGATTTGTCATCAAATTTAAAGCGGTTTCTACTTGTTCTTTTGGGGCGTTCGTAGGGTCTTCTTCAATTGTTTGGTGGGGAATCAGATTAGACACATTGAAAGTGCAGAAGACACTATAGTAATCAGGTAACTTAATCTAGTAGGCATTGTGATTGATCTTCTTCAGGACCTTGAATGGACCATCAGCTTGGAGAGATAGTTTATTCTGTCTTAAGTGCGAGAATCATTTTCGGTTGAGATGTATCCATACTAGGTCTCTTAGCTAGAAAAAAATAGTTTAGCAGCCTCGATCGCCAATCTCTTATTGTCTCTAATTGAACTTGGCGATCTTCCTCGTGATAGACTAGTATAACTCATGTAATTCTTAGGCTTAATCCACTCTGAATTGACTCTCTTCAATAGCTGTTGGGGTGTCGATCATATCTAAGGGAATGGTAAAGCTAAGGCCATAGACAAGCTCGAATAGGGTCTTCCCAATAGTACTATAGACAGTCCGGTTGTATATGAACTTTACAACTCATAGGTATAGATCCCAATCCCTTAAGTTCTTTCCTACAACAGCTCTAAGTAGATTGCCTAGTATTCTATTTACCACTTCAATCTGGCCATCAGTTTAAGGGTAGCTATTGGAGTTGAATACAAGTTTAGTTCTAAGTCTTCTCCAAAGGGTCTTCCGAAAATAGCTCAAGAATTTTGTGTCCTGATTTGAGACTATACTTTTCGGTGTTCCGTATAGTCAAACAATCTCTTGCAAAAACATATCAGCAATATATAGAGTACCGTTAGTTCGATGGCATGGAATGAAGTATGCCATCTTGCTGAAATAGTCCACTATAACAAAAATGGAATCTTTCCCTCAGGATGTCCAGGGCAACCTTAGGACAAAGTCTATGTTAAAGTCGGCCTAAGGTAAGGTTGGCGTCGACAGAGGCATGTACTCTCCTTGGGGTTCTCTTTTCCCCTTAGTACACTTACACAATTCACAACTACCAACTGCCTTATAGACATCTTTGTCCAAACCTAGCTAGTAGAAGTTCTCCTTCAACAACTTGGTTGTCTTTACCTCCTCGAAATGTCCTAATAACCCTCCGCTATGAGCTTCCCTGACCAATAGCTCACGCATAAAGCAATTTGGTATGTACAGCCTTCTATCCTTAAATAGGTAGTTGTCCTTAAGATAACATCCCTTGACAAAAATTCCATCTCTGCACTATTTTATGATGGGGTCGAAATGAGGGTCATGAGCATACTACTTGGTAATGAGTGAAAATCCTAATAATTTAGTTTGCAAAGCGATCAACAAGATCTACCATCATGATAGAGCGTTGGTGACGACATTTGCACTTCCTCTCTTGTATCGGATGACTACGAGAAACCCTCCTTGAACTCTAACCACTTAGCTTGTCTTTTCGAAAGCTTGTTCTAACTCCCAAGATGCTTCCATGACTTGTGGTCAATGTCAATAACAAACTTTTGTGGTAGTAAGTAATATTGCCAAATGGTAAGGGCTCAAAAAAGGGAGTACAACTCCTTTTCATACACAAAATAGTTCAAGGCTGGGCCACTTAGTTTCTCACTATGCTAAGCGATGGGCCATCATTCTTGCATTAAGACAGCACCAATTCCTTGATCTCCTTGAAGCTTTTCTCAACTCAATCACTCTACTTGAACCCTTCATTCTTCTTTGTCAACTCGGTCAATAGGGTGGTTATTGTACTGAAGTTTTTAATAAATTGCCTATAGAAAGAAGATAGGCCATGGAAACTTTAGACTTCAGTGACATTCTTCGGCATCGGCCATTCCAGAATAGCTCAAATCTTCTCCTCATCTACTCAGATTCCATCCCCTAACACTAAAAACCCTAGGAAAATCACCTTACTCCAGTAGAACATACACTTCTTCATACTCCCATACAACCTCTCAACTTGCAAAACATCAAATACTTCATGAAGATGTTGAACATGGTCATTCGAGTTGGCATTGCATACTAATATGTCATCAATGTACATGACCACACATCTTCCAAGTAGAAGGCACATCACATGGTTTGTTAACCTCATGAATGTGCTCAATACATTCATAAGTTTAAATGGCATAACCAACCAATCGTAAAGTCTATGCCTAGTCTTGAAGGTGGTCTTCCATTCGTTGTCTAGCCTCATGCGAATTTGGTCGTAGCCACTTCACAGATCAATCTTCGAAAATATTTTTACACCATTAAGCACATCCAACATGCCATCGAGCTTCGGTATTGTGTATATATACTTTATAGTAATTCAATTGATTGCTCGGCTATTGATGTACATACGCTATGAACGATCCTTCTTTAGAACGAACAGAGCTGGTATAGCATAAGGGCTCATACTCTCCTTCACATATTCTCGCCCAATGAGTTCATCCACTTATCTCTTCAATTTGGTAGCTTACTCAGGGTTCATCTTGTACACAAGTGAGTTCGATAAGGCGGCACTTGGTTATAGATCAATACAGTACTCTATGCCTTAAACTAGTGGTAGTTCTTTAGGCAGTTCTTTCAGAAACAGGTTGGAGAACTCATTTAACAATCTTTGGATTTCTTTTGGGACATTTGGTAAATCCCTCATCTCCATCAATCTTCTAACCAACAAGAACATCGATTCATCAGCCTTCTCATCACATTAAAGCTCTCAATAGCTCATCACTACGGCTTTCTTCTTACTAGCTCAAGTTAGCTGATTATAGGTTTCATTTACTTAGGATGGGGTTAGTGGTTACAACACTATCTTCCTTCCATCTTTAACAAAGGCATAGGTATTCTTATACCCGTAGTGAGTGATACGTTAGTCGAACAAGCAAGGTCGTCTAAGCAGTAGATGTAAAGCTCCCATAGGGACGACATCGCACACTACTTTATCCCTTTATACATTCCCAACATTGAATGATACGGTCACTTGTTCAGTTATGTGTAAAGCACCCTTATCATTAAGCCAATGTAGCTTATAGGGTCATGGATGCTTTAAGGTCAGCAGACCGAACCTCTACACAAAGGATTGTGCAATGACATTAGTACAACTTCCTCCATCTACGATGATTGTGCCCATGTTGGCCTTTAACGATATACTTAGTATGGAACAGATTCTCTCTTTGGTGCTCCTCAAAGTTCGGCAAGGGACTCAAGACTTATCTCAAGACTAGGGTCATTACTTCTCCCTAGTTGGCATAGACATAAGTCTCCTCTTCCTCTCCTACTTTAGGTTCTCCAATATTCTTTTCTTTCTCGAGGTCGCTTTCGTTGGTACTATCCACCATGTCTCCTTGGAGTATCATAATACGCCAGTTTAGATATTTAGCAACCATGTATCCGAAGCCTAAGCATTTAAAACACTTCACCTTACTGGTCTTCCATTTGGATGGCTGGCCTTGCTTATAGGTTCTCGGGGTTGGCCCAGTCTCGAGTCGGCTCGACTGTCCTGTTTGGCCATGTTAGTCTGCTCGGCGTTCATCAAATCGGTCATTCCTTTCCTCGGCTCGATATGGCCTCTTTGGCTCGGATTGAACTGGCTAGTACGATACAAGAGCTCGAGAGAATGTTTGCCTAGGTCGGCTTGGAACATTTCTCCTCTACTTTTCAACCTTCTATGTAATTTTAATCACCTCTTCTAAAGTATAAAACCTCTGTACTTCAACGATATTGCAAATCTCATACTTAAGTCTGGAAATGAATCTTGACATTGTACGGGCTTCTAATTCTTCCATATCGGCTCGGATCATCAACATCCAGAACTCTCTAACATAGTCATCAATAGATTGGTTTCCTTAACGAATCTCTTGCAATTTTGTGAATGTATCTTACATGTATGTCTCGAGCACAAATCTACCCCTCAATAACCTCTTCATCTCATCCTAAGTTTTGACACCTCGTCTTCCATCCCTTGCTTGTTCTGCATTCAGATTTTTCCATTACATTGTTACATACCTAGTAAACTCCAATGTAGCAAGTTGGACCTTGATAGTATCCATATATCCGTAACAGTCAAACACCTACTTGACCTTCTCTTCCTATTCTAAGTATTCATCCGTATCTCTACTTTCAGTGAAGGGTGGGATTTGAACCTTGACATCATCTAGCCCTCGAGAAGCTCGGCGTCTTCGTCCTGGTCATGGGTAATAGTCAGCGTCCTCTCCTTCCCCCCCAAATTCTTCAACATCCAATTCCTCATCTTCTTCTTTAATCTCCTCCAACTCTAATCTTTGTCCATCAGCTTAGCCCGTTGCTCCTCCAACTCACTGTGGTCGAATTAGGCGATTAGTTCGGTTGCTCCTCCAGCTCGCTGTGGTCGAACTGGGTTAGGTAGCTATATACCTTGAGGTTATTGCCTGTTTACTTACATTGCTATGACTAAACTCTCAATAAGGTTGGTGAGCTTGTGAAGTCTATCATCAATGGACCCTAGGGTGTTACTACCATTATAACCATAACCCGATTGAGCACTACTACCCTGGTCATCGATAACTCCTTGTACACTTGAATCTAACATAGTGTAATACTTTTTCGAACAGATTAATAAACTACTAACAATCATAATACCTAAAAGTCACTAAACAAAATAAAGTAAGATAGAGAAACAATAAAACCATACTTACGAACACACACAACACACTGTAGGAGCTACGGAAGGAACACGATAGCCACAAACAATAGAGCGAACAAAAACTTCACATACTCCCTCGCGGAACCATGCTTTGAGACCAACAAAGCTAATGTGTCTTCAGGGTAGAACATACAAAGATATACCATAATAAAGCAAAACAAACAAATAGGAAAAAAAAAAGGTCAGCAAAGTCCGAACAACTTCTAAATGGATATGACTCACCACTTGATCTTATTCGGCCTACAACTCACTAGATATGACACACCAATCCAAACTAAAGAGTCACTCACCATTACTTCTTGCTAAAGGGAATAGATAAGAGTTATGAGATAACAAGAACATAAAGGTTGCTCAAATGAGTAATTTCTGTATTAAAAAGGATATGAATATGCATACAAGGAAAGTGGGGGTTTATATACTTGCCTATTAAGGTTATTCTACATTTATGAAAAGACAGAAGGTATTTTACAATTAGGTTACATGAATCACACTAAAAAGGGGTAAAAAGGACAAAGAATATTCAGTACGAAAAAGAAGGAATCATTTTGGAACATTGTGTTAGGAGATATGTGTCACTTAATGGCTGGACGTTAAGAACATGATATAAATAGGTAGAAAAATAGAAAATACTGGTAGTCAGGGGCCGACATGATCTGTATCAAGTCGGGGCCAATAAGTCTGGTTAGGAAGTGAGCTGAATTGGAGTCTACCAACAATGGTCGATTGGAGAGCTTGGCTCAGCTATTCCTTCTCTAGTTACCTTTTGGATCTAGACTTCATAGCTGAGTAAGAGCATGTCGGACACACGTGAGGATCTAACAAAAAGGTCGGCTGGAGGTTAGTTCAAGATAGGAGTCCTTGTCTCAACTATGGCTTAGAGCTAGTATTTTCCATACGAGCCCTTGAAGTCCTCTACATCTGCTTCTTGTGATTGGTCTAGGAGGTTGATTCCTATCACCGAGTCTTTGCACTTTAGCATTAGAACACCACCTATGACATAGACACCGTGGTAGGTATGCCTTTTGTCCTATCTCATAGTGTTTATGTGTTTTTTGTTACTAGTCCTTCCACTCATATATGGTTAAATCTTTTGTACGTGTATATAGTTTGCATGTTTCTATTTTGGATACTTGTTTGGCTATGAATAACCCTTTAGGGAATAGAACAATTTTAAATAGAATCTATAAAGATGTAGAGATAATGGTTAAGGGAAGGGTTTTAGTGGCAAACCTATTGGTATTTCAGCTATTAGATGTTGAAGTCATCCTAGGGATGGATTGGTTGTTGAAGCACCATGCCATACTCGATTGTTATAATCAAGTAGCGTTCTTTCGACCCCTAAGAGAAGCGCCTTTTAGTTATATTGTAGAAGCTCAATAGCTAACTTGATGTGTTTCATACAAGTTATGGGAAAGGCCTACTATAGCTACCTTAGTGGCAGAAGCGAATAAGACTAAGTCAAAGTTACAACTGACACCGGTAGTGCAATAATATTTAGACGTGTTCCCTCAAGACTTATTGGGTATTCTACCTAATAGGGAGGTTGAGTTTAGTTTCAATATATGATAACTCTTATATTAAATATGCTTTCCATGGTGATTTTATAGAATTTCCCTTATATTTTTTATTGTTTTAAAAAAATTGATATTTAATTGAGTAAATTTTTTATTTTAAAATTTGAATACGTTCTTAGATTGAAAACAAAGAAAACAAATCAAGTTTTACTAAATTTAGAGTTTAAATAAATAAGTTATGAAGTTTTAAAGTTATACAACTTGGGACACAATCATGTCCTCAGGCTGTGTCCGTACAATAAGAGAAAGTGATAATTTTTTGTTAGAAAGTTACACAACCTGAAGACACAATTGTGTCCCTTAGCTATGTTTACCTAGGATGATTTTTACTCCTAAGGAGATTAGACATTCAAAATAAAAGAGACTTGAAGACAAGGAGGAGAAAAAGGCGGAAGCAACACCCAACTTTATGATTAAAGAGATTTCTCATTGACAAAAGGGGTTTTTCATGTTTTAGTTCTTGATTTTGCTATAATTTTATTTTAATTTCATCATGATGGCTTAAGATTCTTGTATTTAGGATTGTGGAACCTAAGGTTTCATATGACTATTAAATTTATTAATAATTTTCAATAAAGTTTCTATCTTTCTTAATTCAATTATGTGTTTTTATTGTTAATTAATGTTTCAAGGGTATTAATTTATGATATTATATATGATGATTGAGAAATCACATGGGTAATAAGATCTTGAAATAATTGAAGAGAGTTATGTGTGTACTTAGAGATAAAATGTATGATTCTTCTAGAAAGTTGTTATTTTTATGCGAGAATTCATTATATATTAATATAATTCTAAATTATATTATTAAGTGAAGAGATTCTTGTAAATAATTTAGGGTTAGAGTTAATATGCTTGAGAAATGTATTAACTTTAATTGCGAATCCCATCAGTAAAAAATAATAGAGATAGAACTGGATAAATTTTTAGCAGTCACTTGTTAAATACTACGGGAAATAATTTCTAAATATGTTATTTGCCTTCTTGAAATCGTTCTTAATTTTATTGCTTCTTAATTACTAAGTCAAGTCTCATAATTATATTATATTGTTAATTTTAGTATTTCATTCAACTCATCATGATTTTCTGGTTAGATAATAGGGCTAAGGCTAGTATTAATACTTAAGTTCTCTAAGGGATTGACTTAAACTCATATCCGCTATATTAGAATTTGATAGGAGCATTTGCCTCATATTAAGTTTTTGGTGTTGTTGCCAAGGACATCAATATTAAGAAAGCTTATAGCTTTATTACTCTAACAATATTTTTCTTTATTTTTATTACTTTCTTACCTTTATTGTTTTAAGCTGCAATTAATTCTATCTCTTTTCTTTACAGTATGTGACTTGAAGCAATCCAGAAGATTTGGTAGAGCTTGATCTTGAAATTAAAAAAAAAAAATCCTTTCTTTTTATTTTGATTTGTTTTGGCATAATTTGTTGTTAGTAGTACTTATTTTTCTAATTTACATCCTAGTTTATCTTTTCTTCGTATTTGCATATTTTATTTTATTGCATGTAAGTTTGAGGTTTAGAATTTTGTTTTGAATTGATTTAGCTAATAAGATTAATATGTAGTACAGTTGGTGGAATCAAGGAGATAGCTATTGGAATGTTTCTTGCAACAATTATATAGAACCTGTATCCATGGATTATGGGGATATGTGTCGGTATTGTATGTATCATTATTATTCTAGTCAATGTTTTAATCTCAATACCCAACATACACATTATTCCAATTTCTAGGAACAGCAATCAAAAGAGAAATCTCTAGAGAAAATACTTATAGATTACCTAGAAAAATATGAAACCGAGGATCCTTACACTTCTAGTGACCCAATTCGTACCTAAACTACTTTGCCATATCAACCTAGTACATAGGTAGATGAGCAGCCATAAGGAAAAACTATGGTGGAGTTAGCTAGTGAACATTAGGAGAAGTATGGCACCTATGATCTTAGTAGCTTTGCCCCTTTATCACCTTCAACTACCTTATTATATCACTTTAGATCTTCAAAGAATGAGTCTTTTGACTACCTTTTAAGGAGAAGTCATTCAAGATACATAGAAGAGTTTTTAAGTAATGGAGAGAGCGAGATAGTGGTTGAAGGAGAAAAGGCATTGGAAAATCTAGAGGATCCTGTCAGCTATGAATGCAAAGTAAAGTGTTTTGAGAGTGGAGAGGAGTTAGGGGAGAACACTGATGTGACCATTAACTCCCGCAATTCCAAAGTGCTTCATAACATGGTGAAGAGTGCGAGAATCTTTTAACCCCAGATGATGACATTAAAGAGGTCAACAAACAAGTTATTGCAATTGATATAGAGCCCTCTTTATTTTCTTCTTATGAATCTTTTACAGGAGAAGTGGTGCTTGAGATGGAAAGCCTAGAGTTTCTAGGATATGTTGTCGAGTTTGAGGAGACAACTATTGTCAAATCTTCTCTTATTGTTAAACCCACTATGAGTGATTTTAGGGAAATGAAGCCACACTTGAGTATATATTTGTTGAGAAAAGAGTCCCTTACATCTTCTTTAGCTTTATGGAAATGGGATACTTTACCATGGGACCTTGGTGGAGGCAATTCAAGTTTTTTTTTTTATTTTTAGGAGTAGTTTTACTTTTAATTTTCATTTTATTTTTCTTTTATGCATTTTATTTTCTTTGTTTTGCAAGGACTTTAGGAATTCAATGACAATCTTATAGCATGTCAATTTTAAGGAATTCGATTCCAAAGTGTTTAGACTAAGGAAGTTTCAACTTTCCCTTTATCCTTTATTTTTCTTTTTTTCCCCTCTTTGCTTTTGATTTGTGTGCTCTGAATGTTAATTGTACATTAAGGACAATATATGTTATTAAGTGTAGGTAAGGGATACATATGAATTTGTTACTGTTTAGGAGACTAATTATTCACATTTGACTTAATTGATTTATAAGTTAATTTGCAATAGGTGATTAACAGTTGCTGAAATTTGAAGTGTTTAATTAGGATAAATTGGCTATTTCATTCCGATCATTATTGATCTTATTATACTTTATCATAATTGATTAGTGAAATCTTTAGAGGGCAAAGTTATGAGTTATTTAGCTTGAGACTCTAGTACTTGAGATTGAAGCAACATCATTAGCTCAGAGTTAGTCATGGTTATTTTTAAATTTAATTTAATGTATATCATTCTCTTGGAAATTTTTAGAGCCCTATAATCCTTAGCCAACAAACAAATGAAATTCACCTTTTGAGAAACCCTTGAAAAATCACAATGATTGGAGGTAGAAAGTAATAATATGTACATGAATAGTTGAATAAAAAAAATTCATAAGGATTCACCTTAATTCGTCAAAAGAGCGAGGTTGAATCCTACTGCCAATACCAATATAAGTGTAAATAAAATAAAAGTTGGTATGGATTGGCCTTAGTTCCTTAAAAGAGCAAGATTCTTTCCTACTATCAATATGAGGGCTAAGTTTGTATAGATCGATCTTAGTCCATCAAAAGAGTGAGATCTTTTCCCTCTACTAACACAATCGTCTTTTAAAGGTAATTGGGCTTAAATAAAGTAAATTTAAAAACCTTTCAAGCAAAAGCATGAACTAACGGAATGATCAAAGGATGAGTAAATGTAAAATATGTTTGTTTTGGATTACGACGCTTCACGAGATTAAAGAGAGAATTGTATACATTTTAGTTAAATGGAAAAAATTTTTATGACTCTTTCTCAGTTGGTGAGATGTTAAATCTAATTTTGAGTTTAGGAATCCTTAGTTAAATGACTCGGGTAAACTTTGACTAGCATATACTAACTAGTGAACTCGAGTATTAAGTATTGTTATTATTATATTTCATTTTTGTATTAATTTTTTACTTTTTCAAACCACAATAAATATTTCTCTTTTTTAAATCTTTTTAACTTCGAATTCTCTTTATAGAATGTCTCTTTAAAGTGAAATTCATCCCTTGTTTTTACCTTTCCATTCACTTAAATCTCTTCCCTTTCATTGATTTTTCCTGGGGGATCCTTCTTTTCTTCTGAAAAAAGGGAAGGAGAAGGATCTTTTTTGGTGAATCCCTCTTGTTCCTGTTTTGTCCCCTTCCTTTCGAAAGTTATTTGTATTTCTACATCTCTTTCTTCCTCACTTTCCCCCCTTTCTTCTATGTCTAGTGTTTCTTTCAATTTTTTAGTAATAATGGATGATGGTATTCTGCCTAAATAGTAAACACAAGTAATAAATAAGAGAATACTAAAGATTCGAGCTATAAAATTTCTCAATTCTAACACAAGGTACTTATTAGATCTAATAGAATTATTTTGTTGTATCCAGACTAATACCAATTCAACCCATTTCATGAATAAAATGTGATCAATTAACTAGCTAACAAAACTACTTGTTATAAATAACATCTTGTTGTTGCATCGAAACATATAAATGTTAACTAATCTAGCTAACATTGAACTTGGTAAAATAAAATGGTTGAATAATTGAAAAATGAGATTATTCAAGAATACACATTGAATGCTAAGATTATGCATTGAATTTCTAGTAGTAGATCTAGAATAAAAAAAAAGTGTTTGTGATTGTTCCAAAAGAAATGAAACAAAAGATACGGTAGAGCTAGGATAGTTATTGTACGAGGTCTACCCTATGCTATATGCAGAGGTGCATAATAGATTGATATGAACATCATGAGCTATCCCATAGCAACAATGGGGAGCATTCAAATATGGTCAAGTGAAATTATGAAATTGTTAAGGGTGAAATTGGTTAACTTTATTATTGCAAGTTAATTGAAAATGATTTTCTTAGTTTTCTTCGGGCCAAGTATATTCATTCATCAATTTCTGAAGTAGTGATAAATTTTATTTAGCGTTGCTTGTTCTAAAATTTTTGTTTTGGAATATTTGCTTGGAGATAAGAAAATGCTCAAGTATAGGGAAGTTTGATAACTCTTATGTTAAATACACTTTATATGATGATTTTATAACATTTCCCATATATTTTTTGTTGTTTTTAAAGAAATTGATAACTAATTGAGTAAATTTTTTATTTTAAGGTTTGAAGCATTCTCAAATTGAAAATGAAGAAAAGGAATCAAGTTTCACTCAATTTGGAGTTCAAATAAATGAGTTATGAAGCTTTGAAGTTACATAAACTAAGACACAACCATGTCCCTGAGCCATTTTCATACAATAGGAGAAAATGATAATTTTTTATCAGAACATTACACAACCTAAGAACACAACTGTATCCCCAAGTTATGTTCCACCTTAGATGATTTTTGTGTTCAAGGAGATTGGACATTCAAAATAGAAGAGAATTAAAGAGAAGGCGGAGAAAAAGGTGGAAGCAACACCCAACTTCAAGATTGAAGAGATTTCTCATCAACAAAAAAGGTTTTTCATGTTTTACTTCTTGATTTTGACACAATTTTCTTTTAATTTTAACATGATAGCTTAAGATTCTTATATGTACAATTATAGAACCTAGGGTTTCATGTGACTATTGGATTTATTAATAATTTTCAATAAAGTTTCTATCTTTCTTAATTCAATTATGTGTTTTTATTGTTAATTAATATTTTTAGGGTATCAATTTATGGTATTATGCATGATAATTGAGAAATCACTAGGTAATGAGATCTTGACATAATTGAAGAGAGTTACATGTATACTTAGAGATAAGATGCATGATCTTCCGAAAATTCGTTATTTTTATGTGGGAATTCATTGTACATTAATGCAATTCTAAATTATATTACTAAGTAAAGATATTCTGGTAAATAATTTCGGGTTAGTGTTAATATGTTTGAAAAAGGTGTTAACTTAATTGTGAATATCTTCGATCAAGAATAATAGAGATGGAATTGGATAGATTTTTAGTGGTTTCATGTTAAACACTAAGAGAAACAATTCCTAAATACGTTATTTACCTTCTTAAAGTTGTTCTTAATTTATTGCTTCATAATTACTTAGTCAGGTCTCATAATTAGATTAGTTTGTTAATTTTAGTATTTTTAATTCATTCAACTCATCATGACTTTCCAGTTAGATAATAGGGCTAAGGCTAGTATTAGTACTCAAGGTCTCTAAGGGATCTACTTGAACTCATATCTACTATATTAGAATTTGATAGGTACACTTACCTCATATTAATCTAGTACTAGGAACAAGACCTATTTCAAAACCGACTTATCGGATTGTGCCTACTGAGTTAGTGGAGCTAAAGAAGCAATTGTGAGAGCTATAAGATAAAGGCTTTATTAGTCCCAACTTGTTACCTTGGGGAGCTCCAGTACTATTTGTAAAGAAGAAGGATGAGAGTTTGCGGATGTGCATTGAATATCAAAAGTTGAATCAGGTCATGATAAAAAACAAGTATCCCCTTTTGAGAATCAATGACCTCTTTGATCAGAACTAGGTACGGATTGTATGAATTTCTAGTAATTCCTTTCGATTTGACAAACGCACTAGTAGCATTCATAGACCTCATGAATCGAGTATTTAGGGAGTACCTTGATAAGTTTGTCATTATTTTTATTGATGACATCCTCATTTACTCTAAGAATAAAGAAGAACATGAAGAGCACTTGAGGTTGTATTAAGGAAGTTGAGAGAAGAAAGGCTTAATGCTAAGTATAGCAAGTGCAACTTTTGGTTGGAGTAAGTAGCTTTCTTGGGTCATATTGTAAATCAAGATGGTATAGCTATAGACTTAGAGAAAATAAAGGCACTTGTTAAGTAGCCTAAACCTACTACCATGTTAGAGGTTAGAAGTTTTCTAAGTTTAGTAGGTTACTATCGAAAGTCTATAGAAGGCTTTTCTAAGATTGCAATGCCTTTGACCCAATTGACTCAAAAAAGGGTTAAGTTCGTATGGGATGCTAGTTATGAAGTGAGCTTCCAGTAGCTAAAGGATAGATTGTTGATGGATCCATTACTGAACTTACCTACAGCGAAGAAGAGTTTGTTATTTATAGTGATACCTCTATACAAAGGTTAGGGTATGTTCTTATGCATGACGGTAAGGTGATTGCATATGCTTCTCGCCAACTCAAGTCATATGAGAAGAATTACCCAATTCATGACCTAGAATTGGTAGTTGTGGTACATGCATTGAAGCTTTGGAGACACTACCTAGAGGGAGAGAGGTGCAAGGTGTACACAAATCATAAGAGGCTCAAGTATTTCTATACTCAAAGAGACTTAAATATGAGGTAAAGGCATTGGCAAGAGCTAATCAAAGACTATAACCTAAACATTCAGTACCACCTAAGTAAAGCTAACATGGTAGCTGATGTGTTGAGTAGGAAGAGACAATGAAATTTGGCCAACTTGATCACTACTTAGAGACCGTTACTCAAGCAGATGTGCCGAAGAGGTGTTGACTAGAGAGGTTGGGGCCAAATTAGCAAGTTTAAGGATACAACTTACCATGATAGATTGGATTAAAGCTGCATTACTAAAAGATCAAGGGATCCAAGAGATTAAGGATAAGATAGGAGTAAGGAAAGCTCCAGGCTTTACAGTAGATGCAAAAGGAGTTGTAAGGTTTAAGGGCAGACTATATATGCTAGTGCAACCAGGTTTGAGAAGTGAGATTCTAAAAGAAGCATACTACTTTGCTTATTTCGTTCATCTGGGGGCATGAAAACGTATAAAGATTTAAAAGATCACTACTGTCAAGCCTAATTTTTCTCCTGGTTTTTAATATTTTCCCTAACCTGGCTAATATTAAATCCTAACCTATTTAATATTGGTCCTTGACTAAGGGTTAAAGAGAAATGGTTTTTCTTTTAAAAAATTGTTTGGAGTCGCCATTCAATTGAAGTTGGGAGAAAGAGTTAAATTATAACCATTACCTTTGTTTAAGAGAATATTTTTTATGTGCCTCAATGCATTTCGAGGAGAACCAACTAACTCTGGGTTTAAGTAACTTGGTGGTCTTTTAATAAAACTAATTTTTAAAGTGGTTTTAAAATTAGAGATCTAGATTCAGAAGCTATCCTATTAAGCCCTTATAGGTACTACTATTAACATTCAAAATTAATTTTACTTTTCAAATACCTTTCCAATAATGTCTATTTACAAGTGATAACAAAAATTATACTTATTTACAAAAAATAAGAATTTAAAGAATTATCTACTAAAGGAGGAAAATAAGTTTTTTCCATATTTTGAGTTGCTCCTTACGTACGAGCGCCTACATACCCATTATTCGAAATTAGACTTTCGTAGTTCATTCCAAAAATTTAAATGTGTTGATTGATTTTAATTTTTGAAAAAGATCAAGTTCACATTCTTAACTGTTTCAATTTATTTTAAAAATTCTTCTAAAGAGTTCTAATTAGGGTTTTATTACTTAGAAACTTTAAAGTAGTCCTAATTTGGAAAACGAATTGGTTATTTTTTATTTATTTGAAAAATGGCTTTTCTAAGTTATAAAACACCCTTTTTTTTGTTATTATTATTGTTACATATATTTTTTCATATCATTTCCCTGATTTTATTTTATTTTTCATCTATATTTTTTTTATTTATGCATTAGTCGAAAATAAAGAAATAAAACTAAACTAAGCCGTTTTTTGGGCTTTTCTCTTCTTCTTCTTTCTTTTTTCATTTTTTTTTATTTTCATTACAATTACATTGTAATTCACCAAATAAAAAAAAAAAAAAACACGAGCCTTAGAGCAAATCAAGTCGACATGCGAGTTAGACTGGATGGGTTAAGTTGAGTCGAT
Organism: Lumnitzera littorea; assembly: GCA_024138015.1. Classification (NCBI taxonomy): domain Eukaryota; kingdom Viridiplantae; phylum Streptophyta; class Magnoliopsida; order Myrtales; family Combretaceae; genus Lumnitzera; species Lumnitzera littorea. The sequence continues at coordinate 97,922,840 of JAMXBB010000002.1, read as the reverse complement.
TGGATCTAGGTTAGGTCTTAAGTCTTCTCCAACGATAGTGACAGCGAGGTGTGCTCCTAGATGTTCTAAACATCGAAACGAGTGGGAAAAAGGGTTTTTATGACTGTCTTATTAGGTAGAGGGGGGGGGGGGGGGCGCTGACGCCTTAGCGATTGGAGTTTGTTTGGGTGATGGTTGGATTTAGCTGTCGACAATCATGGTGGCTACGCGTGGAGGTAATTGCTGGGGATGAGTTAATGGTTTGGCTTGGGGTTCTTGACCACTATGAGCTCAACCATGGTGGTTTTTTTCTTGAAAAATGACTGCGAATGTCGAATTCCTAGAGAGAGAAAGAAGGCAAGCTAAAGAGAGAGAACTCCAATTTTAGCTTATCTCGAGTGTTTCGAAGCTTGGTTATGTATGAAATGTGATCCTTAAGCCCTATTTATACTATTTCTAGCTTTAAAAATTTCAGGAAAGTCCAAAACCACCATTAAATTCAAAATTGAAAATTAATGGGTCTTGACTATTTGATGTGATTTTCTTTTATTTCAGGTGAAATTACCAGTTAAATGCAGCCCTTACACAAACGTTTTTGCTTAAAATTCCATTTACAAGCTTTGAGTCACACCTATGAAGCTTAAATTAAGCTTAGGTCAAAGTTGTGCATTTAAAGTTTTTTCAATTTTTAATCCTAAATTTGACCCAATAAATGAATGTTTTTGAAAGAATTTTGGGTCAAATGCAAAATAGGTTAGGGTACTACATGATTCCATCATTAATTTAGATGGAATTGTGTAGTAAATACACAAAAAGGTAGCTAAAAAATGATCTACCGAGTTGTTTTTCAAGAGAAAGTGCTAGGGAAAAGGCAAGATTTTAGGGAAAAAAGGCTAGAAAGTGGAGGAAAAACTTGCCTTGGCATGTATGGCACGTGTAGATGCACTTAGATTGGTGCGCATGCCACACACGCCTAAGCAAAAAATAAATGTAGGCACTTCTGCGCCTACTGCAATGGATAAAGGCATTCAGTGATATTCTAGCTTCGTATACCAGGTTTAAACCTAATCCAATCAGCCTCCTTTTTTATAAATATTTTTAAAAAATAATAACTAAAAATAAAAAAATAAAACCAAAAATGAAGATCACTAAATCATAATTCCTAGTTTCTAAACTCTTTCATTTTTTTTATTCAAATTTATTGAATTTTTTTATTTTCCTATTTTTCATTATTTTGTATTTCTAAATTTTCTCATTCTTTGTAAATTTTCTGATTTTTCTAGTTTTCTAAATTTTCTTATTTTTTGCGCTTTTTCTTAGTTTAGGACCTTTTATCCCACTTTAAAAATAAAGTAAAAGGGAAGTGGGTGGGGAGGGTGGTAGGGCACAAAAATAGTGTTTACAATTGTCCCTCTTTGTAGTGAAGTTTTAACAAAATTTTGCTACTGACTCGTTGAAAACGTGAGTATATGAATGGATAAGTGTATTGGATTGTGGAAGTAGTACAAACGGTGATTCAAGGTTGTATTCTATAAGGAGCGAGGTACTAAGTACTAAATTATCTGAGTTTTTCTCTAAGCTAAGGTATCAATAATTGAATTAAAAGTGAGTGAAAGCTAAATAACAAGATGAACACTAAATTAAATGATTTAGTTGCACTATGAGGGTCCCAAGCATAGGAGATAAAGAGATTAAACTAGGATTCATAAATCTATTTTCATTTGAATCAATGGGATGTCTTAAATCAATATTTGAAATTAACTGCAAGGAATTTAACTAAACTCACTAGAACTCGCCCATCTCTTGGAGTAGTAGAATTCTAATTATAGCATAAATTCACCCGTTAAGACAATTTATCTATAATTATCTGGTAAATAATAATCTGGTCACACCGAATTTATTATTTTAGTTAGAAATATGGTTTAAGCATGCCCCTATGACCCAAAACATACTTACAACCGCATTAAGTGCGTGAGTTCATAAATTTAATTAAAATCCACATATCCCTATGATGAGCTTTTTCAGAAATTCAAGCTATGTTTAATACGAGTTATTGAAACTCTCCTGGATACCCTACAACTCTATCTAGCTAACGAAAATAATAGCTAGATGCTAAACAACTAAACGATGAACACAACAGAAAAATACCCGAATACTTAAAATTGACATCGGGATAAAACACGAACACTTCAATTCATCGAATCCATCAATACAATACCCAATTACATGAAGTACTAATTCATATCGCAAAACCCAAATGAATCAAGATATGTCTAAATTGAAATAATAAGGAAAAGAAAACACTTTAATCGATACATTCAATCCTGAAACCCGATATAATAATCAGCATATCCCAATTCATTTGGAACCCAAGATAATCCTCTAGCGAGCAAGTACAAAAGGATTTAGAGTCCTGAAATTAAACAGCACATAATCAAGTTTAATGGATGCTAAATAAAGTTTCTGGTCTTTACTAAAAACTAAAAATAAAAAATCCCTAAGTTACTGCTTCTCGTCCTCTGTTCTTCTTTATCTCTAGTTGTTGTCCTCTCCCTCCTCCGTTTCGGCTCTCTCTCCCCCCTCCTGCTGTATTCTCTAGCTGCTACTTTTTATTTCCACGTGTAAGCCTTTTTCTTTCCTCTTTTGGGCTATCCTTTGTCTTTGTAATATATTATGCTGATTTCTATTCGTATAAGCCACAGAGTAGTATAATAGGTTGACAATTTCTTTCCATTTTAGGCTTATATATTAGATACACTTAAAAGAAACATCCACACTAGAACATACTATATAACTCCAGGTAAATCAACATATACAACTCTAATTACTTTTTCTTCATTCAATATCTCTTTTATGTCAATTGAACTGTTACATGTTCTAGAAATGAACCCCTTGAATGTGTGCCTTTAGACTTGGTTAGTTCAATTCAATTGTGCTTTGCTGCTACTTAGTTAAGCCGAATTCTAGTTGGGAGCCACTGTTGTATGGAGTTTCTCAAGCATATTGCTGTTCACATGGAGAGTTGCCTGGTTGGTTGGCGTGTGCGTGCTACAAATTGAGCTCGATTGAAATTGTTGTTTGCTGCAGCTACTGTCATGATGCCATGCTACTGTCACGGATTGAAGAAGTGTGGGTTACTCATGTTTGTGAATTCAGTTACTTGGTCTCAAATTGGAATTACTAGATGCAATTCTAAGGTAGAGTCATGGCAGTGATGAACAGGTAGAAAAATAGGTTCCGTCTTGATCACTTCCTTAATCACGGCCGTGATAGAGAGGTGGAAAAATAGGTTCCATCTCAGTTACTCCCTTAATCATGGCCGTGATGGAGGGGTAGAAGAATAGGTTTCATCTCGGTTACTCCCTTAATTACGGCCATGATAGAGAAAGTGACGAGTGCTAAACACTCAAATTCTTTTTATCACGGTCATGATGAGTCTCAGTTGATCTTATCATTAGTCCTTTATTACGGCCATGATAGCTCTAAATCTCCTTATTGGAATATTGATGGCTACTGTAGTGTTGATTGTGTTGCTTTTGTGTTGAAGTCGCTCTCAACTCTGGAATTGTTCAACTATTGTCATCCATGTTAGCACTCATGGCCTCCTGCACTATACTATAATTGCTTTTGAAGCTTGGATCCTATAGTTGTTATCTTCCAAATGAGCTCCTAAGTGCCATTATATGCTTCACTTGGTTACTACTGCTTTAGAGAGCCTAGTCCAGTGGATTACAATTAGTCTTCTTGTTGTTGTCGTTGCTGATATTTGAAGTGCTGTAGTTGTTACTTATTTTAAGTTCTTCTTGGCTACTGCTCTCAGAGTTCAGTATCCACTACTCCTTTATTGCTTGACTCTTAAGACTAATGCTCATATAATGTATGCTAAGGTCAAACACTGCATGAAGACTACAATTATTATTAAAATCTGCTCTTCATTTTGAAAGTTGTTTTTAGAATTTGAACTCAAAACCAGTAAGACATGTGGATCACTTAAGCTTAGTTTTTTTTTTTTTTTCCTTTAGTTGAGATAATTGAATAGTTGACCCAAAACATGTATTTATCAATTTTTTAGCATAGTTTGCAATAATTGTTCTAATACATATATGAATATGTGCCATTTTAGTAGAGATAAATGTGTAATTCTATTCATTTATCAGCTATAAAGACAAAATAGGTACTATTTTTGTCTTAGGAGTAGAATTTATCCTAATAAGCACTACAACTAGTTAGTTACCTTAGTTTTGGGGCCATTAGGGATTTGGAGGAGAGAAAGGAAGCCCTCTAAGTGCTAGTTGAAACATAATACAAATTTAAAAGAGGGTAGCGCCCCTTTGGGCTGGTAAGAATCCTAAAAGAATCCGAAGAACCTAGTTATTAAACTCTAAATGAAAGACTGAAACCTAATAGTGCCCCACTAAGCTAATTAACCAAGATAAAACGTGCGAAGCGCTTCTTGAGTTGGCTAACAAATGTTGAAAACTTGGTCGTGCCCCTATGAGCTGATTAACCAAGATGAAACAGGTGAAACACTCCTTAAGCTGGCTAAGTCCCTAAAGAGATATCGAGGATTTAGTTGTACTCCTATGAGCTAATTAACTAAGATGAAATGGGAAAGCGCTCCTTAAGCTAGTTAAAACCCTAAAGAGATATTGAGGACTTAATTGTGTCCCTATGAGCTGACTAACCAAGATGAAATAGGTGAAGGGCTCCTTGAGTTGGCTAAATCCTTAAAGAGATATTGAGGACTTAGTTGTGCCCTTATGAGCTGATTAACCAAGATGAAACAAGAGAAGTGCTTCTTAAGTTAGCTAAAACCCTAAAGAGATATTGAGGACTTGGTCATGCCCCTATGAGCTAGCTAACCAAGATGAAACAAGTGAAGGGCTCGTTGAGCTGGCCAAGTCCCTAAAGAGATATTAAGGACTTAGTCATGCCCTTATGAGCTAACTAACCAAGATGAGATAGGCAAACACTCCTTAAGTTGGCTAAGACCGTAAAAAGATATTGAGGACTTGGTTGTACTCCTATGAGTTGACTAACCAAGATGAGATGGGCGAAGCATTCCATGAGTTGACTAAGACCCTAAAAAGATATTGAAGACTTGGTCGTACCCTTATAAGCTAATTAACCAAGATGAAACGAGTGATGCACTCCTTAAGCTAATTAAGATGCTAAAAAGGATATTGAGGACTTGGTCATGCCCCTATGAGCTGACTAACCAAGATGAAATGGGCGAAGCATTTCTTAAGCTAGCTAAGATCTTAAAGAGATATTGAGGAGTTGGTTGTACCACTATGAGCTGACTAACTGAGATAAAACAAGTGAAGCGCTCCTTAAGCTAGCTAAGACCCTAAAGAGATAATGAGGACTTAGTAGTGCCCTTATGAGTTGACTAACCAAGATGAGATGAGTGAAATGCTTCTTGAGCTAGTTAAGACCCTAAAGAGATAGTACCAAGAGTAAGCACCTTATGGGTTGGCTAAAGACTTTAGCTAAAAGCTTACAAGAAAAAAGAAATGTGAACACTAGTTATTATCTAAGTAGATATAGTTTAAATGCAGATGCAAAGTTTAAAAACCAATGTGCTAACATCGTATAGAAGTACTTACCTGATCTTTCCAATAGTACCCAAGCTAAAAAATCTTTCTTCAAAAAGTTCTGTCAAAACCAACTGACTTGTTTTTCAAACTGAATTCAAATTTTGATCCCTTGTTATCAACCTAACTGATCTCAGTACAAAGCCTCTGAGGCTTTGCCAGCTTTTTACAGAAGTCATGGAAATTAACTTGATACAAAATGCCACCCACTCCTTTTTGTCCATCGACTAGTTGTCTTTTTAGAACTTTTATGGATTGAAACCCGTATTCTTTACTAGTAAATATTAGTCGTGAGGTGATTTCCTATTTGGATTTTGTCTCTCCCTAAAAAATAGACAATAAAAACTCCTCGTCAAGAGAGATCAATCTGTAATAAAGTATTTTAAAGAGTTTTGTCAATTTTTAATGTTTTATTTCTCACTTTTCAACTTCTCTAGTGTTTTCAGCATATGGTTTCGATTAAATGGGGTAACGGAGCTGGACATTTTGATGGAGTAGGAAGAAGGGTGGTGATGATTCCAACGTTGACAAATGGTAAGGATACCAACTTTGCTTGTAGAGAATGAAAATTAGACCATAATAACATTCGAGATGACTAGCATTTTCATGTTCTAAGTGAAAATTTCCATTGACTTTTCCTAGCTAATACTACTTTACAGTGTCAGCATTTACAGGGTCTCTCAATTTTGGATCACCTATTTAGGACAAAATTAAAGCCCCTCTTGGTAATATTTGCTTCATGACAAAAGGGCTTTCATAATTGGGAGTAAATTTTCCTCTAGAGTCTTGTGCATTGGCGAGAGCCTTTCTCAACATCATATCACCCTCTTTGAAGTTCTGGTGTCGTACTCTTTTGTTGAAAGCCAAAGCCATTCTTTGTTGGGAACATTGATTATGACATAAAGCTATCAATCTTATCTCATCAGTCAAATTCAGTTGCTCGATGCGTTTCTTTACCCAATCGACTTTGTCTAACTCGATTTCTGATAGTACTTTGTAAGATAGGATCTCAACCTCCATTAGTAACTCTGCTTTAGTGCCATATACCAAAGAGAAAGGTGTTGCCCCAATTGACATTCTAATGGAAGTTTGATAGACCATAAGTGAAAATGGCAACATCTCATGCCAGTCCTTATATGTAACAACCATTTTTTAGATGATTCTTTTGAGGTTTTTATTGGCTACTTTAATGGCTCCATTCATCTGAGGTTGATATGGTATAGAGTTTTTATGAATGATCCTGAAGTGCCGACACAACTCTAACATAAGCTTATTGTTGAGATTAGTACCATTGTTGGTGATGATTATTTCTAGAGCCTCGTATCAAGTCAATATATCTCTCTTGATGAACTTTACTACTACCCCCTTTAGTAACGCTTGAATAGAATGAGGCCTCAACCTATTTGCTAAAGTAGTGGATGGCAACTAGTATAAAGCAATGCCCATTGGATGCTTTTGAATTAATTAGCCAATGATGTCAATGCCCCATATTCTTAATGGCCATGGTATAGAGAGTGTGTGTAATTCTTGAGTTAGGGTGTTTATCTTATTTGCATAAACTTGGCATAAGTGATAATGTCGAACATGTTTGATGCAATCACCTTCCATTGTTAACCAATAATACCTTAGCCTCATAATTTTCTTAACCAGCATGTAATCGTTCATGTAAGGGCCACATACTCCTTCGTGTACTTTCTTCATCAATATCTTGGCCTCTTTGTTGTCTACACACTTTAAAAGTATACCGTTAAAAAATGGTCAATACAAAGTGGACTCACTTACTAAGAATTGGGTAACCAATCTCCTGATTGTCCTTCTGTCCTTTTTCTCAGTCTCTTTAAGGTATGTGCCTTATTGTAAGAACATTTTAATATCATGGTACCATGGCTTTTTGCCATTTGTACCTTCAATTGCTTGATAGAAGGTAGGCTTTTCTTCAATTTCAATGGTGAGGAGCTGAATCTTGACTCTATTGAATATTTGGATCATAGATGCCAAAGTGGCTAATGCATTAGCAAATCAATTCTAAGTCCTTAGTATATGATTAAAATTGATTTCTTTGAACATCTCCATCAATTCAATCAAGTACCAGTGATAAGGTACTAGTTTAGGATCTTTTGTCTTATGTTATCCAATACACTTTTGATTCTTGAATATCTTTATCTAAGGCCATTTTGAGTCCTATGATGCATGCTTCGTATTCAATGATATTATTGGTGTATGGAAAAATGAGCCTTAGAGCTACAAGGTAATGTATACCTGCAAGGGATATTAATATTGTCTCAATTCCATACCTAGACATGTTAGCAACTCCGTTAAAGAACATCTTCCACTTTAAGGTTTCATCATTTTTTTCTTCATCAGAACTTCCTTCAGCTACTATGATATCTTCATCAAGGAATTTGACTTATACCTTTTGGGAGGCATCATCAAAGGGATTTTTTTGCTAACTAATCTGTTAGACCTTACCCCTTGATTGAATTTCGGTTCATGTATGTAATGTCAAACTTTGATAGTAACATTTGCCACTTTGAGATTTTACCAATTAGGGTTGATTTATCTACCAATTACTTCAGGGTATCGTGTTGAGTTAATAATTCAACCTGGTAATAGAGCATATATTGTCTGAGCTGATGCATTACCTAAACCAAAGCATAATAGGTTCTCTCAATTTGTGAATACTTTTGTTCTACTTTAGTAAATTTCCCAGTTCTTTTCCTTCCTCATCCTTCTGGTCGAGCATGCACCCTTTGGATTCTAGTAATATTTTTAGGTATAAAAATAAAGGCTTCTCAAGTTTAGGAGCTACCAAAATTGAAGGGTTCATGAGGTACTCCTTGATCGTTGTGAAGGCTTGCTTACATTCTTCATCCCAATTTATCTTAGTGTTCTTTTTCAACCACTTAAACAAGGGATGGCATTTATTTTTAAGTTAAGATATGAACTAGGCTATATAGTTTATGTAACCCAACAAGCCTCTGATTTCTCCAAGTATGCGTGGAGGGGGCAAGTTGATTACGGCTTTGACTTTATCAGGATCTACTTTGACTTTATCAGGATCTACTTTGATGCCCCTTTGGCTGATTATGAAAGCTAATAATTTTCCTAAAGTTACTCCAAAGGTGAATTTCTCTAGGTTCAGCTTCAATTAGAATTTCCTCAACTTATCAAACAATCTCTTCAAGTTATTCACATGATTCTCTCATTCTTTGGACTTTGTGATCATATCATCAACATATACTTCAACTTCTTTGTGCATCATGTCTTAAAAGATTATAACCATGGCTTTTTGTTAAGTTATCCCATCGTTTTTTAGTTCGAAAGGCATTACTTTATAGCAAAATGTCCCCCAAGTTATGATGAATGTTGTCTTAGCTTTATCTTCTTTGGACATTCACATCTGATTATATCCGAAGAATCCATCCATGAAAGAGAAGAGATGATTCTTAGCTGTATTATCCACCAAGACATCATTATGGGGCAAGGGGAAATTATCTTTAAGGGTTACCTAGTTGAGGTCTCAAAAATTCATGCATACTCTAACTTTTCCATTCTTCTTCATTATTGGCACAATGTTGGCTATCTACTCAGGATAATCAGATACTTCGATGAAACCAACCTTCAGTAACTTTTTGACTTCTTATTTAATTTTCAACAAGATATCTAGTCAAAATCTCCCTAACTTCTATTTCTTAGGTTTGATATCTTCTCTTATGGGTAAGTGGTGGACTATAATTGACGGATCTAACCCAAGCATATCTTTATAAGACCATGCAAACACATCTTGATATTTAGATGGTAGCACGGTCATTTCTGCCTTCTGTTCTTCTTTCAAATTCCCTCTAACTTTCATCATCTATTTATGCGAGATATCCTTAGCTTTTATTTGAAGCATTGGATTTAGGAAAAAAGTATGTAAAGAAAAGAGTGTAAATAAGGAAGGAGTGAAGAGAATGGAGACTGTTTTTTATTATGTTAGAAGAAATTCTTTTAAGTACAATATTGTAGAACAAAGGTAATTATTACAAAATTCAATAAAATACTAAACTGTGATTCATTTTTACCCTAAAGAAAACTTATTACTATTCATAGAGATGGAGAACCCATTATTTAGGTGCTAGGCTTATAGGTTAGGCCTGTTGGTTAGGCTTGTCGTTTCATTCTTGCTGGAGGTGTCCTCTTTGGCAAGTTTTGAAGTTTGGACATCAACCTGGATGAAAGTTTCTAAAAATGGTAGAAAGATCATTAGGGCATGATAAAATCTGTCACCTCTTTTGCCCCTCGCTTACATATTTCACAGTTCATCCATTGGAGTTAAGATGTAACCGAGTCCATAGGTACCAACCTGGCCTTCTTGGAATTCCATCCTCTCATCTTTCTTTTAATCGGTAATCATACATACTTCTTCAAACATTTGGAGCCCAAAGTCCTCTTGCTCCTCAATACCAATATAGGGTATGGCCGTTTCCTTATATATTTCGTAACCCTGGTCACTTAGAATCGTTATGACCTGGCCATTTAAGATGAACTTAACCTTTTGATGTAAGCTTAAAGGTATGGCCCTTGCTGAATGTATCCATGGTCTTCCCAACAACAGGTTGAAGTTTCTTAGGATGTCTAGGACTTGGAATTGAATGTTCAAAGTTTGTAAGCCAATATCAACCAATAAGTGGATCTCCCCTATAATTTCCCTTCTAGATCCATCAAAAGCCCTAACTATTGTTGAACTTGGCTTAATTGCAATCATATCAATACCCAAAATATCCAGGGTGACAAGAGGATAAACATTCAACAATGATTCATTGGTGATAGACCCCATTCTTTTGGCTAGTATATCATAAGGGACTTTAACCTCCCCTAGAGTTTTGAATAAAGCTTCTCGATGCGGTTCCGACGCCATTAATAGACTCATAAGAGATATTTGTGTTAGGGTCTTAGTGAGTTGATCCATTATCTTATACTCACCAGACTTGATTATTTTAGTGAAGGCAGACAATCATTCCTCATATTCACTTGGTTCGTTGTTTAGCCTTTATAGCACATTTTTCTTTTTTAGGTCATAAATTCTACCAGAACGGGTAATTCCCCCTACAAATGAACTCGATCATCCTTGATTTACTACTTAGTAATTGAGAGGGGCAGTTTTATAACTTTTAAGGGCTAAGGGCACATGGAAGGTATACCTTTTGGTCTTTGGAGTTTGCTTCTCCTCTTAGCTGTAGAATTTATAGACCTTAGGTTCTTGATTGGGACTGATCATGTTGATGGCGAGATCTGAGTCATCAAGCATCATGTTGATGATGGGCCTGTGGTTAAGTAAGGGTTTGTTGTTGACGTTTGGAGCTAAAGCCTCCACGAAGTCTAGCTAGACTGTACCTTCATTAATTAAGTCTTAAATTTTGTTCCTTAATTTCCAACATGACTCGGTTGAATAGCCCACCTACCCTAAGTGATATTGACATTTAGCATTGAGATAAAAAACCTTTGGTCTATATCTTTTATTGGGAGGCTCAAAATGGATCAAATTATCTTTTCTTAATTTTTCAAGGACCTAGTTAAGAGGAACTAAAATTGGTGAATTGTCTCAAAACCCTATTGACTTGTAGCTAACCTCGGAATTGTTGCTATATTAGTAGAGGATTTGTTCTAAAGGAGACTCGGGTATTAGGCTTTGTGTTTGAATTCTCCATGTCGACAATTGCTTCTTTGGTCTTGTTGGTAGTAGGCTTTACAGAGGGTGGTCTTCTATCAGATGGCTCTTGTAATTTACCGAAAGCAATAGCATTTTCAATCCGACATCCTATGGCTACTACCTCTACTAAACTGGAGGATGCTTGCTCGATCAAATGAGAAAAGTAGAGTCTTTCAAGAGTATTAATAAAAGCTGAAGTCAACTCTTTCTTGGTCATGGGGTTGGATACTAGTACAACTAAAGATCTCTACCTCTAGGCATACTCCTTGAATGACTCATTGTGCTTCATTTGTAAGGTGACCAAGTCCATCATGGTTAGTGCCACTTTAACATTAAATTTATAGTATTTGTAGACGGCTTTAGCCAAATTCCCCCATGTGTTCACTTGATTCAGGTTTAATTAGGCATACCAGGTTAAAGCAAGGCCTGTTAAGCTATCTTGAAAAGTTTGCACCATGAGCTAGTCATATTGTATATACTTGCCCATCTTGCGTATGTATAACATAGTGTACAGTTTAGGGCATCCAGTCCCATTGTATTTCTCAAAGTCAGGTACTTTAAATTTTTCTGGAAAGCTTCCATAGTCATAAGCAGAGAAGTTTGTAATATCAACTTGCTCGAAGCCATTCAAAGCCATTGTACCCTTCGAGCCCTTCAAGCATTTTCATTTTCTTAGTGATTTGTTGGGTCAATTGCCTTTTAAGCTCTTTCAATTCGTCTCGATCGGCTTCAAGCTTTAGGTTGATTAGGAATGAGTAAGTGTTGGGCTCAAAAGTCGAGTTAACCTTTAGATAGAGCCCTTCCATCTCAAAAGATTCAAAGGCTTAGTTGACTTTAGGATAGGCTTCTTCAACTTCAAGTGGTAGGACTTCAACATTCTTTCCATATTGGGCTTTAGAGCTTTCTTTATTTGATGGTGCTATAGACCTAAGTAAGGCAATACTGTCAGTAAGGAAGCTTAGCTGTTCTTTGATTTTTCCTACTATTCATTCTATGGAGCAAAACCTCAATTCAGTAGGATCAATCACTTCTGGGTTCACGTTGTTATTGTTATTTTTGTTGTTGACGTTTTCACTTCCTTAGTTAGCCATCTTAGTTTAAGAGTTGGTTCGGATAGGATATCTCTAGAAGGTTTAGCATTTGAGAGCTATCTTTGCAACTTAGTACAAGATTACTTCTCAACAAGTTAGCACATAAATATTTTAAAAAATAAAATATAAAAAGTAAATGAGATGAATGAAAAACAAATAAAGGAATGTACAAAAATGCAAAGATGTATGGTACACGAATGTAGAGAAATAGAATCAAAAAATAACCAACAAGATGGTAATTTTTATTATTTTACAACTTTCAGAGTTCCTTTTTACATTATTCGAAAAAGAAAAAAGGAAAAATACATTGTTTCATAAGAAGAAAGTACTCCTATCACTAAATGTTTTTCTAGTGCTTAACTAGTGTTCCCTTTTTCTACTTACTAGGTCCTATTGGGCTCTTCTATTTTTTCAAGTTCTTTGAGCCTTTTCTAAGTCATCCTCAATTGATGTTCTAAGGCTCAGGAACAATGTCTTGATTCCCATAAGAGATCCTCCTATATGTTCGGCTCTTCATAGATCACTTCTATACGAGTTTGTACTTAGTCCATGTAGGTCTTGATTTCAGGATTTGGTTTAGCTAGTGCAGGTTATATGATCTTTGGTACTTAATACTGGATCTCCCTTACCTTATAGAGCTTATCATATAGATAATCTTTTGTGACCTTGTACTTGTCCACTTCTCCTAGCCACTCTCCTAAAGCGATGTTAAGGCTGATAGTTCTTGTTTCCCATAATTACTTGATTGCTCGGAGTTTGGACATCTTTTGTGGTAGTAAAATATAAAGGTCCTCACAATCCAAGGTTATGATATCTAGTAGAGGCCTGTAGACTATCTAGGATTCCCTTGAGTTGCTTGATCATATTGTTAGGGTAATAGCTTATACATAATTTCATCCCGATTAGGGATATTGCTTAGTAATTTTTATAGACTAAGATTACCCTCTTAAAGTTACTCCATTTTGGTGTCCATAAGATATTAGTGACTTGAAAATTTTGCAGCAGTTCCACCTAAGAGTAAGTGGATTTTTCCTCTAGGAGATGGACCTTATTGATAAAAGAGTTGATCAAATCAAAACTATGCGTGAAACTGTTAGTAGTGATATGCTGGTTTTTAGTGCACTCTTATTTTTCTCTTTTAATATATTGAAGCTTCTAATTTGTTCCATGATGAAGGCTAGAACATATGATTTTCCTTTAAGAAACTAGCCCACTAATTCAGTGACCTTGAAATGAATGAGGAACTTTCCATTAGGGAATAGGAGAGCTCTAAATGCAACTAAGATAAAGGCCTTTATTTTGTTCTGTCCCCAGTCTTTAGGATTACCATAGAAGATGTCCCGTTTGTTAGATTTAGGTTCAATGGTGAATCGAGCTTTTAGGTCTTCTAATTTGATGCAACTTTCATTATAGCTTCTAAGGGCCTTGTTTACATTAGCTTTTCTAATTCGAAGGAGTCTTGAAAAGGCGTTCAATGGGTCAAGTTCCAAATTTAGAGTGTATATATCTTCTAAGGAAGGGATTAAAAGTAGTTGGGTTAGGGCCCTAATTAGATTGTAGTTGGGTTAGGGCCCTAAATAGTTTAAGTAGTTGGCTTAAACTTATAGTGTATATATCTCCTCAAGTTCCCAGAAGTTAGTTAGGGCCCTAATTAGATTGATCTCAATTTTCACCCTAAGAAGTGATAGAATGGGCCTGATCTTCCTAATGATGTTCTCCTATTCCCGTGGATTGAAATATTGAAGCCATTGGTTTAGGATGGGCTTGGGGTTGATGGGCTTGTCAACATACTTTTCTTTAAAGTGGACAAAGTTAGATGAATAAGCCATTTCTTAAGTTGATTTACAAAGAAAAAATATGTTACAAGATTGAAAATACGTTATTTACAGTAAACAAGACCTATTTACAACAATTCTATGTTTTCAACATGTTAAAATTATAAGAGAAATAAAGGAAACTCTAAGCTATTATATCTTTTCATTCCCAACTTGATTAATTATTTGTTTGTTTCGAATGTCATGATTGCATAAAGGGTAAGTTCTAAAAGGTCCTTAAGCTTGTGCAATCTTACTTGTTAAAGAATACTTTCATTGGTAACATCAAGCTTAAGTAGGGGTGGCCTAATCAATACTGAGTGGTGGTTACACCACAACACTTGAAGCCTATATAATGGCCCCTCGATCTTAGGGTCCTAATACAATTTAGGTTTAACCGTTTCCATCACACATTTGTGGGATAAACAAAGTTGAATGAACATGCCATTTCTTAAGTTGATTTACAAAGAAAAAGTATGTTACAAGATTGAAAATATGATATTTACAGGTAACAAGACCTATTTACAACAATTCTATGTTTTCAACTTGTTAAAATTACAAGAGAAATCAAGGAAACTCTAAGCTATTATATCTTTTTATTCCTAACTTGCTTAATTATTTGTCTATTTTGGATGTTGTGAATACATAAAAGGTAGGTTCTAAAGATCCCTAAGCTTATGTGACCTCACTTGTTAAAAAACACTTTCATTGATCGCATCAAGCTTAAGTGGCGTAATCAACCTCGAGTAATAGTTATACCACAACACCCAGAGTTTACACAATGTCCACCCTATCCTAGGGTCTTAATATGGTCTAGGTTTAACTATTTCAATCACACATTTGTGGGACATAAAATGAATCTCCCCCCTCACCCCAAAATAAAGTTAAATAAACAATTAAAACTAAACATATAGAAATGTTAGTACAGTTATGGACAAAAAATAATAACAAATGAATAAATAAATAAATTGCACTCAGTAAGGTGATTTTTAGAGGTTAATTCTAATTTGAAAAGTTTAATGGTTAACCCATTTAACGGATCCCCAATAAAGTTGCTAAGCTATCGAGCCTGGTTTTTCTCTTAGTTTTTAATATTTTCCCTAACCTGGTTAGTACTAAACCTTAACCCATTTAATAGTAGTCCTTGACTAAGGGTTAAAGAAAAATAGTTTTTCTTTTAAAAAATTGTTCAGAGCCGCCACCTGATTGGAGTCACCACCCAATCAGAGTTGGGAAAAAGAGTTAAGTTATAACCAATTGAATGGATTAATTATAACTTAGTTACCGGTCTTTTAATAAAACTAATTTTTAAAACTAGAAAACTGGATCCAGGGGCAATCCTATCAAACATTTATAAGTACCACTACTAACTTTTCAAATTCCTTCTAATAATGTCTATTTACAAGTGATAATTGAAATTATACTTATTTAAAAAAAAATGGAATTTAAAGAATTATCTACTAAAAGGGGAAAATAAATTTTTTCCATATTTTAAATTACCTTATACGTATAGGTGCCTACATACCTACTATTTAGGATCAGACTTCGGTAGTTCATTTTGAAAATTTTAATACATTGGTTGATTTTAATTTTTTTTTAAAAAATAAGGTTTACATTCTTAACTGTTTCAATTTATTTAAAAAATATTTCTAAAGGGTTCTAATCGGGGTTTTATTTCTTAGAAACTCTAAAGTACTCTAATTTAGAAAACGGATTGATTTATTTTTTATTTATTTGAAAAATGTCTTTTCTAAGTTATAAAACACCCTTTTATTGTTATTACTATTTTGTGTAAATATTTTTTATATTATTTCCCTTATTTTATTTTACTTTTCATCTATATATTTTTTTATTTATGCATTAGTTGAATGTAAAAAATAAAACTAGACTAAGCCCTTTTTTTGGGATTTTTCTCTTCTTTTTTCTTTTTTCTTTTTTTTTTCATTTTCATTTTCATTACATTATAATTCACCAAAAAAAAAAAACACAAGCCTTGAAGCATATCGGTTCAACACGCGAGTTAGAGCGGACAAGTCAGGTTGACTTGATTAAGGTTAGGTCTCAAGTCTTCTCCATTGGTAGTGGTGGTGTAGTGTGCTCTTAGATGTTCTGGACATCGAAATGAGTGGGAAAAAGGGCTTTTTTGACCATCTTATTAGGCTTGGGGAGTTAGGCTTGATGCCCTAACGATTAGAGACCATTTGGGTGATGGTTTGATTTGGCCACCAGCGGTGGTGGTAGCTAATATGCAGAGGTAATTAGAAGGGATAAACTGATGGTTTTGCTTTGGGTTCTTGACCGCTATGAGCTCAACCTAGTGGTGTTTTTCCTAAAAAACAACTGTGAATGTTGGATTCCTAAAGAGAGAAAGAGGATGGGCAAGAGAGAGAGAACTCCAATTTTAGCTTATCCCAAGTGTTTCAAAGCTTGGTTATGTTTGAAATGTGATCCCTAAACCTTCTTTATACTATTCCTAACTTGAAAAAGTCCGGGAAAGTCCAAAATTTCCATTAAATTCGCAATCGAAAATTAATGAGTCTTGACTATTTGATACAATTTTCTTTGATTTCAACTAAAATTAGCAATTAAAAGTAGTCCCTACACAAACGTTTTTGCTTAAAATTCCATTTAGAAGCTTTGAATTGTACCAATGAAGCTCGAATTAAGCTCAAGTCAAAGTTGTGCATTTAAAGTTTTTTCAATTTTTAATCTTGAATTCGACCTAATAAATGAATGTTTTTGGATAGAAATTTGGGTCAAATGCAAAATAGGATAGCCGTACTACATGATTCCATCACTAATTTGGATGGATTCATATAGTAAGTACCCAAAAAGATGGCTTAAAAATAAGCCACCGAGTTGTTTTTCAAGAGAAAGTACTGGGGAAAAGGCAAGATTTCAGGGAAAAAAGGTTGGAAGGTGGAAGAAAATCTCACCTTAGCATGTGTGGATACGCTTGGACTAGCATGTGTGCCACACGTGCTTAGGCAAAAAATAAAAGTAGGTGCTTACACGTTTGTTGCAATGGATAAGGGCCTTCGACCTTGTTCCAATTCCGTGGACTAGGTTTAACTTGGTTTAATCGGCCTCCTTTTTTTATAGGTATTTTTAAAAAATAAAAATAAAAACAAAAATGAAGACCACTAAAGCATAATTCTTAGTTTCTAAACTCCTTTGTTTTTTTTTTTAACTAAATTTCCTATTATTTTATTTTCTATTTTTTGTATTTTCCTTTTTTTTTCATTTTTTGTATTTTCTAATTTTTATTATTCTTTTTAAATTTTTTAATTTTTCTAGTTTTCTAAATTTTCTTATTTTTTACACTTTTTCTTAGTTTAGGATCTTTTATCCTAATTTAAAAATAAAATAAAGTAAATAAGAGGGGGTGGGAGGTGCGAAAATAAAGTGTCTATAACTACTGGTAGAACAATATGAAGAGAGAAATAGCAGAGTATGTATCCAGATATCAAACATGTCAACTAATTAGAATTGAGCATCATTACTACCTTTACTAATACCTGAGTAGAAATGAGATGTGACTAGTGACTTCGTCACTACCTTACCTAAAACTTTGGTAAAGCATAACGCCATATAGATGATAGTGGACAGATTAACTAAGTCTACACACTTCATCCCCATAAACATCAAGTATCAATTAAGAAAGCTTGTTAAGTTGTATATTCAAGAGGTGGTGAGGTTGCATAGGGTATCGGCAACTATCACATCTGATAGGGACACTCGATTTGTCAATCACTTCTGGAGAAGCCTATAGAAAGCTTTGGGTACCAAACTTCAGTTTAGTACTACTTTCCATCCACAGACAAATGGTTTGTCAAAGCATACCGTTTAGATTTTAGAGGACTTGTTAAGAGCATACGCACTTGACTTCAGCAAACATTGGTGATAAGAGTCAACCCTTCGAACTGATCATGCATAACCAAGCTAGAGGACTCCAAGAACTTGCTCAAACGATACTAACTCTAAGCCGTACCCAAGATAGGGATTCCTACCCCAAGCTGGCCTCTTGCTAACCTATTTGTCCAATCCTCACATGCGTCCAACATGCTCTTACTCAATAGCGCATTCCTAATCTAGAAGACAGGCCAAGACTAGCTAAGCCGAGCTCCCTAACCGATTACTAGCATCTGACTTTAATTCAACTGACTTCCTTACTAGATTGACTAGTTCCCAACCCGATCTAGATCGGGTTGGCCCTTAACTACAATGCTTCCCTATTTTTGCCTACCTTATATGATGGGAATTAAGCTATGTGACCTCTAACCAGTAGCTGAGCCCAAAGACTAAAGGGACTACACAATGAATCCAACCAACCCCTACCAAAGCTAAGTACTTCCTTACCGAGTCACCTTTAATGCCGTGCCGCATGACCGCCCATTATTATGCAATATGTCAAGTTAATGATTACACTCTAGTATCGAGCCGACCTATCACTCGACATCATCCTTATTGGGAAGCTGAGAGATAGAGAATCCAGACTGACTAAGCCATCTTTGATCGGACAAGGCCATCTGTCTGTAATTTTTGTTTGCATCTCCTAATAACCTCGCTAATGCAGCATCGCCATGTATACAGTATCACATGTAAAATCTATAGCACCAATGATTGTTTTCCATGTATATTCATTTTTACCCTATGTATCATGTACATTACTTCTTTAGGAAATTTCCTTGTTATCATTTCCCTTCTAGGGCAAGTTACCCTAACTTACGAGTAGAAATACCCATGTACTTGTAGCTGTAACAGATGAGATTATCATCAATATACCTTTTGAGTACTTTCTTCATTGCATAAACACTGCTGTTCACTTTCGGCTTCACTCTTATCATTTCCCTTAAGTAAGGTTAGGTGGCAAGTAACCTCATTGGATCAGTTCGTATGTTATATCGAATTCTACCATAAATCTTCAGAAGTTCCATTAGTGCATCATATCCTTTGGAGCTATTCGTAGGTTTTTGCTAACCATTTCATTCGTTATTGTCACCCCTTTTGTATTTTCCCCATTAACCCTTTTTAAGCTTTCTACAAGCTTGGTCACAGTTTGCAACATCTTGGTATCGGAGCGAAGGTTTTTATATGAGCTGTAATTAGTTCTTCTTGAGTTCTATTATACTTTGTTTTACGTATGAGAAACAAAGTCAGTTACTATGTTCATTTGATTGCTATGTTATTAGTTGTTCACTTTCTAAAGTGTTTATTTGAATTTTGAATCTGTGAGGAAAAATGACAGACCTAAGTATGAATGTTAGTGTTAGTAATGACAGTGGAGTTGTCTACTATGGACAACAATCTTAGAGAACTCTCAGAAGTACTGACAAGAGACTTAATAAGGTAACTAACCTCTTGGTAGATCTAACTTAAGCTATTCATACACCATCTTGTCAACCCACTAAGGTTGTACAAAACACTCCACAAGCTGCTAAACCTGTTAGAGGTCAAAACCTAGCTCAACTGGTTTGAGGTAGAGGAGTTGGCGGATAAGTAAGGTAAAGGATAGACCTAAGAGAGCTTAATGAGGAGGAAGAAGAGTATTTTGAAGAGGAGCATGTACAAGTCCCCAAAGCATTCGACCATGTGAAGCTTCGAATTCCGAGTTTCAATGGATCTGGAAATGCTTATGAGTCTGGATTAGGAAGAGAAGGTGGAGCGTGTCTTTCATTACAATCAATATAAGGATTATAAGAAAGTGAGGACTGCTACTATAGAGTGTTTTGGATATGCCGCCATGTTGTGGAAGAATTTTCAAGCCATGAGAAGAAGAGAAGGGTATTGAGAGATTAACACCTGGCCCGAGATGAAGAGAGTGCTTAGAAACAAATTCATGCAGGAAAGAAATCTCCAAGATACTTTCACTCGACTTCAAAAGCTGAGACAAGGAGGTTGAACTATTGACGAGTATGTTCAAGAATTTCAAATGCTTATGATGTATTACGAAGTGGAGGAACCACTAACTCAAATAGTCTTAAGATTTGTTACTAAGTTGAGAGGAGATATTTGGGATATTATGGAGCTCCAATGATTTGACACAATGGATGAACTGTTAGGATTGCCCAGCGAGTAGAGATGCAAAGAAGGTTCCGAGTAACAACCAAAATGTCGAATAGACAACCAAGTTAAGCAAGTCATTGAGTTTAGTTAAGTACCGAACTAAGCAAAAGGGTTGATGTCAGAGTCAAGTAGAAAGGCTAACTTGATGGTGAAGTGTCGACTCGAACTTATGAGAAGGGGTAAGGGTCTGGCAGGAAGACAAGCCAGATTAAGTGCTTCAAGTGTCTAGGGTTTGGACATATAGCTGCTTAGTGCTTGAACCGATGGACGATGATCATTAAGGGAGACATCCCGAAGCTAGAAGTAGAGAGTACAAATGAGGAACCTAAGGAGGAGGAGGTTCCTGCTAAGAAAGAGAATGCCAACAAAGAACTGATCAAGGAGGACGTGTTTCCCGAGGACTTAGACCAGTTACTCATGGTTGTCCAACACATGATAAGAGTAGAACCCTCACTAGAGGAGGAGCAAAGAGAGATTTTATTTCATACCACCTACAAGGTGAATGATCAGATGTATGATCTCATTGTGGATAGTGGAAGTTACACCAATGTGGCATCAACTGATCTTGTTTCCAAACTAAAGCTGCCGACTGTTGCACATCCCAAGTCGTACAAGTTGCACTAGTTAAGTAAAAAAGAAGCATTACATGTCACTTGGTAAATACTGCTGCCGATCACTATAAGGAATTACTTTAACTAAATCCTCTGTGATGCACTACCTATGTGTGCTTCCCACGTGTTGCTGGGTAAGCTGTGGTTGTTTGATAAGAGACTTATACGTGATGGTTACAAGAATACATATATGTTTGAAAAGGATGATCAGAAGATCATGCTAAATCCAATGCCACCGAGAGAAGTTCACAAGCTACAGACAAAACTCATTTACAGATCAAAGAAAGCTCTAGTGATGAGTAAAGCTAAGCTCCAAGAGGCCATTAATGTTGACAAGTCGACCTTATTGTTGGTCAAGCGACTATTTGAAATGAAGGAGTAAGGTGAGCTTCCCTAGGAAATCAAGGAGTTGCTAGATGACTATGCTGACTTATTCCCAAAACAGTTACCTGAGGGGTTACCCCCAACTCGAGGCATAGAGTACTGCATTGACTTAGTAGCTGATACTGTACTATCGAATAAGTTAGCTTATTGAATGAATCCCGAGCAGGCTTCTGAACTCTAACATCAAGTCAATGAGTTGTCAGAGAGAGGTTATGTGAGAGAGAGTCTTAGCCCTTATATTGTGCCTGCACTTCTAGTGCCGAAGAAGGATAGAACCTAGCAAATGTATGTTAATAGCCGAACCGTGAACAAAATCACGATCAAATACAGGTATCCAATCCTAAGGCTAGAAGACATGTTGGATGAGTTAAGTGGAGCTAAGATTTTTAGCAAGATTGATCTTAAATCTTGCTACCATCAAATCCGCATGAGACTAGGAGATGAGTGGAAGACTGCGTTCAAGACTTGACGTATACTTTACCAGTGGATGGTCATGCCTTTCGGCTTATCGAATTCCCCGAGCACTTTCATGAGACTTATGAATCATGTATTGAGACATCTCATCGGAAAGTGTGTCGCTATGTACATTGATGACATCCTAGTCTACAATGCTGACATATCAAGTCACTGTGAACATCTCAGAGTAGTCTTAGACATCCTTCATGCCGAGAGACTATTCAGCAACTTGAAGAAATGTTGTTTCTACCAGAAAGAAGTGGTATTCTTAAGGTATGTAGTTAGTGGAAGAGGCTTACGAGTCGATGATGAGAAGATCAAAGCAATTTTCAAGTGGCCAACTCCTACTACTTGTGCCGACATAAGAAGTTTCTACGAACTGGCTTCATTTTATAGAAGGTTTATTAGGAATTTCAATTCCATCACCGCACCAATCACCAAGCTAACAAAGAAGAACATCGACTTCCGATGGAGAGAAAGGGAGGAGAGGAGTTTTGCCAACGTAAAACAAAGATTGACCTCCACTCCAGTGCTAGTGCTAGTACTACCTGACTTCGATAAAATTTTTGAGCTAGAATGTGATGCATCTGGTGTTGGAATAGGCGCTATCTTAATGTAGGAAGGCCGACCAATTGCCTTCCATAATGAGAAGCTCCAAAGACCATAACTAAACTACTCCGTGTATGACAAGGAACTTTTGGCACTAATCCGAGCAATGTAAGTGTGGCAACATTATTTACTGCCGAAAGAATTTGTCATATATACTGACCATGAATCGCTAAGGTACCTCTAAAGTCAGACCAAGTTGTTGAAGCGGCAAGCAAGATGGGTTGAATTGCTTGAGGGGTTTAATTTTGTGATAAAGTACAAGCAAGGAAAGAGCAACGTAGTTGTAGATGCTCTTTCGAGAAGGCATGCACTCTTATTACAACTGCAAACTAGGCTATTTGATTTTGCAAGTATCAAAGAACAGTACCTTGGGGATCAATACTTTGTACCAAAAATTTTGCAATGTGTAGATAGGAGGACAATGGACAAGTATTATGTAGAGGATGCCTATCTGTTTCGAAGGGGAAACTGTGCATGCCGACTTATTCCCTATAAGAATTATTAATCAAGGAAGCCCACAACGGAGGACTCTCCGGACACTTTGGAGAGAAGAGGACTTATGAACTATTGAATGGCCGATTCTTTTAGCCAAGAATGCAAAGAGATATGCATCAAGTTATTAAAAGTTGTGCTGTATACAAAAAGGCCAAGTTCCAAGCCGAACAAGGGAAAGCAATGCCCCTACCTATTCTAACGAGGTCATAGATTGAACTGAGTATGGACTTTATTCTCAAACTACCACGAATTGCCTAAAGCAAAGATTCTGTAATGGTCATCATAGATTGGTTTACTAAGATGGTACACTTCATGCCCTACACTAAAACTAACGATGCTTCGGCTATTACTTCTCTTTTCTTATAAGAGATTGTGCAAATACATGGTATGCCGAGGTGTGTAGTCTTTAACAGAGACTTAAAGTTCTTGAGCCATTTCTGGGGAACCTTATGGCATCAATTAGGAACCAAATTACTCTTTAGTATCTCATATCACGCCTAAACTGATGGCCAAACAGAGGTGGTTAATCGTACTTGGGGGTTACTACTCTAAGCTGCAGTAGGTAAGAACTTGGTTGATTGGAACGTCTACCTATCAGTGGTCAAGTTTACCTATAACCGAACCATACATGACACCACTAAGTAGACTCCCTTCAAGGTAGTCTATGGATTCAATCCCAAGTTGCCCCTCGACCACGCCTTTGTACCAGTACCTGTGTAAGAAGACCTTGACGCCTTGGCTAGAGCACAATCTCTTCAACACATCTATGATAAGGTCATTCAGCACATCGACCAAGCTGCCAAAAGAATATGAGAAAAGACCAAGGGTAAGTCGGCCAAATAATTTTAGCCAAGAGACTTAGTATGGCTACACTTCAGCAAAGAACGGTTCCCGAGCAAAAGGAAGAACAAATTATCTATAAGAGTGAAAGGACCTTTCAAAATCCACTAGAAAATCAGTTACAATGCTTATAGGTTGGAACTACCTGAGGACTATGGGGTTTTTTACTCCTTTAACATTACTGATGTTAGTCCATACCACCCTGATGGAGAACTGAGCAAACACCATTCTGATTTGATACCAAATCTAAAACAACCCAGAAGGAATGATGGGAATCAAGCTACAGGACCTTTGACCCGCAGCTAAACCCGAGAACTAGAGGGACTGGCACGATGAATCCTTATGTTCCAACCAACCCTTGTCGAAGCCGAGTACTTCCTTGCCAAGTCACCTTTAATGCCATGCCATATAACCGTCCATTATTATGTAGTATGTTGAGTTGATGATTATACTCTAGTGTTTAGCCAACCTATCACTCGACATTATCCTTATTGGGAAGCCAAGAGATAGAGAATCTGGACTGACTAAGCCATCCCTGATTAGACAAGGCCATCTGTTTGTAATTTTTATCTGCATCTCCTAACAACCTCACTAATGTAGCATCGCCACATGTACAGTATCATATATAGAATCTATAACACCAATGATTGTTTTTCATGTATATTTATTTTTACCCTATGTATCATGTACATTGCTTCTTTAGGAAATGTCCTTGTTATCATTTCCCTTTTAGGGCAAGTTGCCTTAACTTACGAATAGAAATACCCATGTACTTGTAGCTGTAACAGATCAAATTATCATCAATATACCTTTTGAGTACTTTCTTCCTTGCGTAAACACTATTGTTCACTCTCAGCATCACTCTTATCCTTTCCCTTAAGTAAGGTTAGGTGGCAAATAACCCCATTAGATCAGTTCGCACGT
Organism: Lumnitzera littorea; assembly: GCA_024138015.1. Classification (NCBI taxonomy): domain Eukaryota; kingdom Viridiplantae; phylum Streptophyta; class Magnoliopsida; order Myrtales; family Combretaceae; genus Lumnitzera; species Lumnitzera littorea. The sequence goes on along the minus strand of JAMXBB010000002.1, from coordinate 97,898,282 downwards.
CATATCGAATTATGCCGTGAATCCTTAAAAGTTCCATTGGTACATCATATCCTTTAGAGTTGTTCATAGGTTTTTACTTACCATTTCATCCGTCATTTTCACCCCTTTTGTACCTTTCCCCATTAACCCTTTTTAAGCTTTCTATAAGCTTAAACCCATCCAATGACCAGCCTTGTCTATTCTTGGTCATTGTTCGCAACATTATATCATATTCCTAATGTCCAGCCACCAAGTGACACATGTCTTTTGACACGACATTCCAGAATGATCCTTTCTTTTTCTGTACTAAATATTCTGTCTCTTTTACTCCTTTTAGTATATCTTATGTAACTTAATTGTAGAATACTCTTTTATCTTTTCACACATATAAAGTAACCCTAGTGGACTAGTATATAAATCCTCACTTTCTTATATGCGAACAATCACCTCTTCAACACAAAAATTATTCTTTTAAGCAACCTTAGTGTTCTCATTATCATTCCACTTTTATCTATTCCCTTTAGGAAAGAGTAGCGGCGAGTGACCCTTCAGTTCAAACTAGTGCATCATATTTGATAGATTGTAGGCTGAATAAGATGGAGTAGTACATCATATCCATTTGGTAGCTACCTGGGTTTGCTAGCTTTTCTTCTATTTCTTTTTTAGTTCGTTTTGTTGTAGTACTTCTTTATGTATCCGACCCTAGAGACACATCAGCTTCACTAATGTCAAAGCACGGTTCCGTGAAGGAGTATGTGAAGTTGTAGTGAAGTTTTGGTTCACTTTGTTGTTTATGGCTACTGTATTCCTTCCATAGCTACTATAGTGCATTAGTGCAATAGTAAGAGTGGCTTTATTGTTACTCAGTTTTTCATTACAAAAAAAGAGCAATTTTGTTTCTATTTTATTTGAGTAGCTATCTGATATTAAAGTTGTTAGCAAGCTATTAATCCATTTGAGAAGTATTGTACCATGTCTAATTCAAGTTTATAGGCAGTTATTGGTAACTAGAGCAGTGGTGCTCAATCTGGTTGTGATCATAATGGTAGTAACACCCTAAGGTCAGTTGATGATAAACTTGATAGACTCACAAACCTTAATGAGAGTCTAGTTACCATAATGCAAGTTAATAAACAACAAGCTTAAGGTGTGCAACAGCAAAACCCATAGGAAGACACCCTTGAGAGACACTATGGCTAAGGCAATCAAACTAATCGCCCAATTCGATTGCTACGAGCTAGAGGAGTAGCAGACAATGCTACTAGACAAAGACTTAAGTTGGAGGAGATTAGGGAAGATGATGAGGAGCTGAATGTTGAAGAGTATGGTGAAGAAGAAGAAGTTGAATACTATCGAGAATAGGAATGAAGACGCCAAGTCCCTCAAAGGTTAGAAAATGTGAAGGTGCAAATCCCACCCTTCAATGGAAGTAAAGATGCAGATGAATACTTGAAGTGGGAAGAGAAGGTCGAAAAGGTATTTGAATGTTATGGGTACGAAGATGCCATTAAGGTCCAACTTACTGCATTAAAATTTACTGGGTATGCCACCATATGGTAGAAAAATTGGAATGTAGCCAAAACAAAGGATGGAAAATGAGGTGTTAAAACTTGGGATGAGATGAAAAGATTGTTATGTAGTAGGTTTTTACCCGAGACTTACCTACCTACAAGATACGTTTGCAAAATTGTAGGAGCTGTGCCTAGGAAGCCGATCTATTGATGACTACGTAAAAGAGTTCCAGATGTTAATGATTCGAGCCGATGTAGAAGAACCAGAGGCCTATACTGTATTGAGGTTCATTTTTGGGCTTAAGTATAAGATTCGCAATGTTATGGAAGTACAAAGGTTTTACATGTTGGAAGAGGCAATTAAGATAGTGTAAAGGGTTGAAAGGTAGAGGAGAAGTGTTCGAAGCTAACCCGGGCTGACACTCTTGCGAGTCCTAATATTGTACCGACCAATACAAGCCGAGTCGAGAAGGCCATATAAGGCTAAGGAGAAGAATGACTGATTTGAAAATAGCCGAGGAAACCAGCAAGGCTGAGCCGATCATCTAGGCCAAGTCGAGAGCAAGCCGACCTAGAGGACATATGAGAAAGGGCGGACCTCAAGACAAAAAACTAATAAGGTGAAGTGCTTTAAATATTTAGGATTCAGACATATGGCCGCTAAATGTCTGAACCAATGCATTATGGTACTTTAAAGAGATGTAATGGATAGCACTAACGAGAGCAAACCTGAGAAGGAAGATGTTGGAAAACCCGAGGTTAAAGAGGAAGAGGAGACTTGTGTTTATGCCAACCAAGGAGAAATAATGGCCGTAGTCTTAAGGTGAGTACTAAGTTCCTTACCGAACTTTAAAGAGGACCAGAGGGAGAATTTGTTCCATACCAAGTATACCATCAAAGGCCAATTATACACGATCATAATAGATAGAGGAAGTTATACTAATGTGGTCATCCAATCTTTTATGTAGAGGTTGGGTCTGCTAACCTCATAGTACCCCCGAACTTACAAGCTACAATGGCTTCATGATAAGGGTGCTTTGCACGTAACTAAACAAGTGGTCGTATCGTTTAGTTTTGGCAATGTGTATAAGGATGAAATAGTGTGCGATCTCGTCCCCATGGGAGTTTATTAAGGCATATTTTTCATGTTTTAAAGTACAAATTAAGATAGAATTATTGTTGATTTTATAGAAATCATTAAGAAATGGTACTTATTTATTTTCATTTAGACATTTCAGGAATCAGAGGATTTAAGAGTGGAATTATAGATGATTTATAGGAGTTTTATGCAAAGGAATGAATTCCGAATCAATACACACAAGTTGGAATTAAAGGCAGTCGACCTACAATGTATATCGCTAGCCTTGATGTTTACACTACTGGCCTTGCACTTACACTGTCGACCTTTATGAAAAAGAAGTTTCATGCGAGTCAACCTTAATTTTTCTTATAAATAGCTTATCTTTCATCGTTTGAGAGACTTTGGAACACACTTTCCTTAGACTTATAGAGTCGTAGAATAGTTTTTAGATAGTTCTTGAAGAATTCTTTAGGAGAATGGTGTAGATCATTAAAAAGGATTTGCTTTTGCTATGGAGACCGAGTTGAACTTGCAATTAAAGATTATCTTTTCCAATACAGAATTAGTGTCATCTATTTCAATTATTCTTATACAATTCTATTAATTACTTATGATTTCAATTATGAATTTCCTTATGATTGTGTTTTTGTTTTTGAATCCATGACTGGCTAAAGTTATTTATGAGAATTGATGAAACCCTAGATAGTTAAGATGATGATTGTGTTCATGTTATAGGATTAAGAGATATATGGATAATTCATGATTGCAATTTCTATGGTTTCGATTATAATTGTTCAATTGATTGTAATTGTTAGAAACCCTAATGATACGGGAGTTGATATAGGATTTGTAACAAATTCTTAATTAATTTGATTAATCAATGTGGAAGCAAAGTTAGTTGAATTAATTAGAAATTATGTAGAAATTAATGCGATGTTCGGCGATTGATTATTCACTAAGACATTAGGGATAATTGATTTAAGACATTAGACAATCATAGTATCGAGAGATATATGATTATAATTTAGAGTCTATTGTTAATTGGAAGATGTGGAAGCTAACTAATTAATTAAAAGTTTAAATCCTTGAGTTTTAAGGTATAATAATTTCACTTGAATGACTATATAGCTATTAATCTATATAACATAATAACAATTTGATTGGTATAATCTAAGGTGGATTCTGTTTTCCCACAATTCTCAATTAATTGCTTAATTTTAGATTTTTCATAGTTATTTTCTTTTCAATAGTTTTAGAGTAATTATTAGATTAATTAATTTAATTTTGATTACTTAAATATTGATAAGAACTAGTATAGGATTAGTAATTTCTTAGTCCTTAGGGGATCGATAACCTTACTTTCTCTATATTACTTAATCCCGACCCAGTATACTTACTAAAGTATTTACGATTTATTTATTTATTTATATATATATATATATATATATATTTTAAGTGAATCAAGGAGCTTCGCATCTACTACTTGGACGACCTTGGTTGCTCGACCGACATGTTATGCATGATGAGTATAAGAACACCTATGCCTTTGTTAAGGATGGAAGGAAGATTATGTTGCAACCTCTAACCTCGTCCCAAGTAAATGAAACTCATAACTAACTCACTCGAGTTAGTAAGAAGAAAGCCTTAGTTATGAGCCGAAGAGAGCTCCAATCTGTTGAGAAGGCTGATGAACCCATGTTCCGATTGGTAAGGAGATTGTTAGAGATGAGGGAATTATATGATGTTCTAAGAGAGATCCAAAAATTGTTAAATGAGTTTTCTAACCTATTTTCAAAAGAGCTACCTAGAGGACTGCCACCCGTCTGAGGTTTAGAACACTGTATTGATCTACAGCTAGGCATCGCCTTACCAAATCGACGGCATATAAGATGAACCCTAAGTAGGTTGCTGAGCTGAAAAGACATGTGGACAAGCTCATAAAGCAAGGACATGTGAGGGAGAGCATGAGCCCTTGTGTTATACTAGCTTTGCTTGTTCCAAAGAAAGATGGTTCATGGCGCATGTGTATCGACAACCGAACAATCAACTTAATTACTGTCAAGTACAGATACTCGATACTAAGGCTCGATGGCATGTTAGATAAGCTTCAAGGTGCCAAGATATTTTCAAAAATTGATATGTGAGTGGCTACCATCAAAGTCGTATAAGGCTAGGAGATGAGTAGAAGACTGCCTTCAAAACTAAGTACGGACTCCACGAATGGTTAGTTATACCGTTCGAACCTACTAATGCACCCAACACATTCATAAGGTTAATGAACCATGTAATGCAACCCCTAATTAGGAGATGTGTGGTCGTGTACTTTGATGACATACTGGTATACAATGCCAACCTAAACGACTATGTTTAACATCTTCGTGAAGTATTTGATATTTTGCGAATTGAGAAGTTGTATGGGAATGTAAAGAAGTGTACGTTCTACTAGAAATAGGCGATATTCCTAAGGTTTGTAGTATCAGGGGAAGGGATCTAAGCAAATGAGGAAAAGGTCCAAGCTATTCTGGATTAGCCAACACCGAAGAATGTCACTGAGATTCGAAGTTTTCATGGCCTAACTTCTTCTTATAGGCGATTTATCAAAAACTTCAATACAATAGCCACCCTATTGATTGAGCTAACAAAGAAGAGTAAGGGATCTAAGTAGAATGATCGAGCCGAACAAAGCTTTAGGGAAATCAAGGAGAAGCTTATCTCGGCACCTATCCTTTTACTATTAAATTTTAACAAACCCTTCAAATTGGAATGTGATGCATTGGGAGTTGGAATTAGTGCTATCCTAATGCAAGAACGATGACTTATTGCTTACCACAATAAGAAACTGAATGGCCCAACCCTGAACTATTCTGTATATGAGAAGGAGTTGTACTCCTTTTTCTGAGCCCTCACTATTTGGCAACACTATCTGCTACTACGAAAGTTTGTTATTTATACTAACTACGAATCATTGCAACATCTTAAGAGTCAGAACAAACTCTCAAAGAGATAGGCCAAGTGGTTGGAGTTTATGGAAGGGTTCTTATACATCATTCGGCATAAGAAGGGAAGCGCAAATGTGGTGGCTGACATTCTATCACGACAGTAAACTTTACAGACCACTTTACAACCAACACTATTAGGATTCTCACTCATCACTGAGCAATATGCTGCTGACCCTCACTTTGGTCCCATTATTGAACAATGCCAAGAAGGGATAGTAATTAGAGGATAACCTTAAGGATGGTTATCTGTTCAAGGATTGTAGGCTATGTAATCCAAACTGCTCCATGTGTGAGCTATTGATTAGAGAAGCTCATAGCGAAGGATTATCTTGCCATTTCAAGGAGACTAAGACAGTTAACTTATTGAAAGAAAACTTTTATTAGCCTAGTTTGGCCAAGGATGTCCATAAGATAGTCAGTAGTTATGAAGTATACAAGCGTGTTAAGGAGAAGAGAGAACCCCATGGAGAGTACATACGACTGCCAACTCGCACTTTACCTTGAGCTAACCTCAGCATGGACTTTGTCCTAGGGTTGCCCCAAACATCTAGAGGGAAAGATTCTATTTTTGTTATAGTGGATCGCTTCAACAAAATGGCACACTTCATTCTATGCCATTGGACCAACAATGTTATATATATTGCTGATTTGTTTTTACAAGAGATCGTCTAACTACATAGAGTACCAAAACCTATTGTCTCAGATTGGGGCACAAAATTTTTGAGCTATTTCTGGAGAACTCTTTGGAGAAGACTTGGAACTAAACTTATATTCAACTCTAATGGCCACCCTCAGACTGATGGCCAAACTAAGGTGGTAAATAGGATGCTAAGTAATCTACTTAGAGCTGTCATGGGAAAGAACTTACGAGAATGGAATTTGTACCTGTCAGTTGTAGAGTTCGCATAGAATAGAACTGTCCATAGTACTACTAGAAAGACCCTACTGAAGGTTATATATGGCCTTAACCCTACCATGCCCCTGGATATGATCTACACTCCAGCAGCTATTGAAAAGAGTTAGTCCGAAGTAGACAGAGCTTAAGAATTGCATGAGTTACACCAGTCTATAACTAGGAAGATCACCAAGTTTAATCAAAGGTAGCATGAAGTTGGTAGCCGAAGCCGCCAAACTATTTCTTTCCACCTAAGAGACTTAGTATGGATACATCTCAACCAAAAACGATTCCCACACTTGAGATAGAACAAACTATCTCCTCGAGCTAATGGACTATTCAAGGTCCTAAAGAAAATTAATCATAATGCAAACCAAATCAAGTTGCTTAATGACTATGGAGTTTCTTCTACCTTTAATGTGCTCGATTTGATCCTTCACCAACCAATAGAAGAAGACCCTACAAATGCCCCAGAAGAAAGAGTAAAGACTACTCCAAATTTGAGGACAAATCTTTCTGACCCCCAAGCAGATTATAGGAATCAATCCCTCGGACCAATCACTCACAACCAAGCTAAAGGACTCCAAAGACTCACTCGGAGCATACTAACTCTAAGCCATAGCAGAGATGGGGATTCCTATCCCGAGTTGGCCTCCTACCGACTTGTCTGTCAGATCCTCACATGTGTCCCAAATGCTCCTGCCCAATAGCGCATTCCTAATCTAGAAGACAGCCTAGGACTAGCCGAGCTAAGCTCCCCAACCGATTACGAGCATCTGACTTTAATTCAGCTAACTTCCTTACTAGATTGACTAGTCCCTAACTTGATCCAAATTAAGTCAGCCCCTAATCGCAACGCTTCCCTATTTCTACCTACCTTATATCATATTCCTAATGTCTAACCACCAAGTGATACGTGTCTTCTAACACAACATTCTAAAACAATCCTCTCTTTTTTCATACTAAATATTCTTTGTCTCTTTTACCCCTTTTAACATATCTGATGTAACCTAGTTGTAGAATACCCTTTTTTTCTTTTCATACATGTAAAATAACCCTAGTAGGCGGGTATATAAACCCCCACTTTCTTGTATGTGAACGATCATTTCTTCTACAAAGAAATTATTCTCTTAAGCAACCTTAGTGTTCTCGTTATCATTCCACTCTTATCTATTCCCTTTAACAAGGAATGGTGGTGAGTAACCCTTCAATTCGGACTAGTGCATCATATTTGGTGAATTATAAGCTGAGTAGGATGGAGTAGTGCATCATATCCACTTGGTAGCTGCCTAGGTTTGCTAGCTTTTCTTCTGTTTCTTTTTCAATTCATTTCATTGTGGTGCTTCTCCCTATGTCCAACCTTGGAGACACATCAATTGGGATGAGCAATTAGGCTTAGTAGAGTTTGCATATAATAATAGCTACCAAGCTACCGTTCAAATGGCTCTGTTTGAAGTGCTATGCAGTTGGAAGTGCAGATCGCCTATCTATTAGGACGAAGTAGGCATGAGACAGTTGGTAAGACCAAACTTGGTACAGGAAGTAATGGATAAGATTAGGTTGATTTATTAGAGGATGCAAACTACCCAAAGTAGGCAAAAAAGTTACGATGACAAGCAGTGTCACCCTTTAGAGTTTCAGGTGGGCAAAGCAGTATTGCTAAGAGTTTCCTTAGTTAAGGGTGTGGTTAGATTCAACTTGAGGGGTAAGTTGAAACCGAGGTATATAGGCCCTTTTAGAATCACAAAAAAGATTAGCAAGGTGGCCTATAGGTTGGAGCTTTTGCTAAAGTTAGAGGGTGTGCATAATGTTTGCCATATATCTATGTCAAGGAAATATAAGAAGCCTAATTTGAATCATGAAGAAGACTACATGTACATGTAGTGGATTTTAAGTCACTGGGGTTGTAGCTAGATATGTCGGTGGTGGAGTGACCAATAAGGATAGTCAACAATAAAGTACAACAACTAAGGAGAATGACTATTTCTTACATCAAAGTTCAATAGTTGAACCAGTTGGAAAGAGAGGCAATTTGGGAGCTTAAGGAGGAGATTAGGAGCAAGTATCCAAAACTGTTTAAGGACTTAAGTATGTAAAATTTCAAGGATGAAAGTTTTGTTGAGAGGGGGAAAAACTATAAGACCTAACTTAAATAAATAAATTAATTAAGGGAACTTTAGGAAATAAGTGGTTTACCATTTTCAAACATTAATATGTCATGTAAATAGATATCAAGTGCTAAGGACGATATTATCAGGGGGAAAGATTCAGATATTGGTATAGCATTGATTGGACATCAATGCCATAGGCAATTCGGTCTAGGGAAAAAAATATTAATTAATTAACTTCCCCATTACCTACAATATGTCCTATTCCTTCCATAATATTTGTATAGCATTGATTAGACATCAATGCCATGGGCAATTCAGTCTAAGGAAAAAAATATTAATTAATTAACTTCCCCATTACCTACAATATGTCCCACTCCTTCCATATTTCTATCTCATATGAACAATACCTTTCAAGAATAGAAACTGTACAAAATCCCTCTCAAACTCAAAGCCAAAATTCAGATTTAAGGGCTAGGGCACAAGAGAATTGACAAATTTTTAAGAAAACATTAAGATACGACAATATTGAGTAAGTCCTTTGCCTATCTAACATAGAAATTCGTTTTTCTTCAAAGAGACATCATGAAAATCGTAAAAGTTTTGTTTTGCAGCTTCAATGTGATTATAATTCAAGTTTTAGGTGTCCCTTACCAAGCATTATGTGTAAGTATCACTTTTGCCCTCATTCCTTTGAAGAATTCCTAGTTTTGTTATTTTGGTGTGGGCTTAGTGATGGCGGTTAACAAAGTGATTGGGAATAATGGTGATAGGGTTACGACGTAAATTACGTGTTGGTAGTGTCATAGAATGGTATTGGTATGTACATGTATACGGTGAAGCATATGTGAACTAGGTACATGTGTATTTAAAGTAAGTATGTATGTGACAAGGTGGTATTTGTGTGTATATGTCTCAAGTTGTATACGTCGTATAGTTTATGTGTATGTGTGTAGTTTGTGTAACATGAGAGGGAGCAAGGGATGAGGGAGAAAGAAGAAGGGACTAAGGGAGGGGTGGGGAAGTGACATATGCATGTGTGTACCAAGTGTAGGAGTAAGGGGGGCAAGTGAGAGGAGAGAGGGAGTGCTAGGAATGAGAGAAAAAGAAAGTATAATACAATTATATATATAATATGTAAAAATATTATGAATGTTATGTATATATATTAAATATATATAATATAAAACAATATATATAATATGTGATGTCCGTGTATGCACAAAGTGTTAGTATGTATATATTATGGAAGGATGAAAAATATATGGAATGATATGAAATGATACGTAGAGTGTGGTTCATAAGCATAAGCTCAAAGTATGGGGTAGAAGGTTTAGTTAAAGGGAAAGAAGTATTAAGTCATAGAATTTAATAAATTCTAAACTTAGCATTTACATTTTAAATGGGTGCTAGGAGACGTATGGTGTCAGATCTCATTAAGATAGGAGCTTTAGGTACAAGATACATGTTTGATAGATGTGTGTGTTAAGCTAGCATATTAAACCGAACTAAACTAAAACTTAGATTAATTGTTTTACTGATTGTGCTTAGCTTCAATCACGCATTAGTCGAGTTCAGTGGTGCTGGTGAGGTACTAGTGATCTTTGCACAACTTTATCACTTGTGGAGTCCCACACTAAAATAACCCAAGTAGACCTAGGATAGTTTTGGCGCTTGAGTATTGGGGGGTACCCAAGACCAATACCTATGCAGTATTTTATGTATTACATGTTAGGGGTCGTGAGTAACCCTAAGTATTAGAACGTTCGGACTATATGGAAAGATTAAACTTGTTGCTTACTACATTAATAGCGGTACTCTTATGTGTGTACTTGACTGGTTACTTGTGTTTCCGCATATGTATATGGTATCTTATACTAGGCATTGGCTCACCCTATAGGGATTGTTATTTCCAGCTGCACAGTCAGGTTACAAGGTAAGCAATGAGATTTATGCTGAGGATTTCAGATATGACTATCTTTACTATGATGAAGAGAAAAACTATTACTATTATGATGATGGAGCTAGGGTGTTGTAGATTAGTTGTAGGAGTGAATGTGAGGATTTATGTTTATTTTCGTTGTCAACATTTATTTATGGACTTGTGTAGTTATGGAGTCACTTATGACTTTTGTTGCTAATTTTAATAGTTTAACTATTGTTGGAGCTATGAGACTCTAGTTTATGATTTAGCATCCTTTCATGATTTAGGTTGTAGAGTTACGATAATTTTTCGGTTATGTTATAATACTTGGCTATAGAGATTGAGTGGTTGACATTCCACTCTAGTAGTATGGTCAATTGTAAGTTAGCAGATTTAATGAAAAGTTGTGACTTGTAATAGGTACATAGATTCTTGTATGCCTTAGCGTATTTGGCTTTAGGGTTGACACATGGTAAAGTTATGGCATCTTGAGTTTTGAGGCATTACATAAGAATTGGTTGATATTGCATGTAGAGATTTGGAATGAATTTATGTATGTATGTATTTGTGTGTACATTGTATAAACATGTGATGTGCTTGATTACCCTATATTAGGCTTTGCTCACCCTTTAGAGATTTTCTATTTTTAGTTTCAAGACTGGGTTATGGAGAATACGAAGAGTATTACTACAATGAACATGACTATTATGATGATGCGGCTGGTTTTTATGATTTTTACCATAATAATGGGAGTGGCACTATTTAGTTTTTTCTTAGACCCTTCATTTGGCTAAGTCATAAAGTAAGACAATTGTATTTATTTTTATTTTGTTTCTTAGGTCATGAGTAGTTACCTAAGACTTCTCTTGTCAAAGTATTTTGTTATTGTTATCTTTTGGTTGCAATGAGCAAGAGATTCTAGAATTTTGTTATTTTGTTTCCTTTAAACAATTTGTTGAAAATAAAAGTTGTTACTGTTTTACATTAAATAAAATTGTTGAAAGATTGATCCTTCAGTAAATTTTTGGTAGATTATGGATGTTAAAAACATCCTTGAAATTTCGATTTAAAGATTTTACAGGATTCTATTAATTGGCTAGCAAGTTAGTTTAGAATACCTAACATGTCAATAGGTTATAAGGACTTGTTGCAAGTTGTAATTTTCCAATTTTGGGGAGGTTACTACTTTAGTGGTATTAAAGCCATAGGTTTTAAATCCTAGACAAATTAAGTTTGAACTTCAATCGGAATGAGCCATGAATTGAAATGGAGTAGCAAGATTGTAAGAATGGGATTTGCAGTGGATAAAACTATGTTGAGAATGTGTGATTGGAGTTGTTTCAGTTACCTTATGTTTTTAGTAATCCCCTCTTATCAAGTATTTCATTTATTATCTCATGAATTCTAGTTCCTTCTTATAAGCTTAAGTTATACCCTTTATAACTTCTATACCTATGTTCCTTCTTGTAGCATGCCTAGACGTAACACTACCTCTAGCTTCTCCTCTCATCTTTAAGGTGATAGAGGCACCAATCCTAACCTCATCCCTTTGCTAAACCAAGCTAAGGTAGGCTTACCACCATATGGGCGGAGATAACCAACATAAGCTCACAGCTTACCTATCCTTGACTAAACTCAGGCTTAGCTAAAGCAAGGCCAAGAGTATACCTATCCTCCTTGGGGCATGCCTATCCTTAACAAAATACAACCTTAGAATGACCATGACCAAAGGGTAGATATAGTGACAACTTCACAAGTCTTAAACTCTATGAATGCTACGATTAGCCTATTGGTGCAACAATAACAACAAATTCAACAAGACATGTAGGTGATTCAAGCCACTATAGAGATATGGAGGTAAGAGAGGTAGGTTTTCATGGTTGCTGGTATAGGCGGTCATACCAGAGGATACACCTTTGATTGATTTGAAAAGATAACTCATGACTTCCACCTTAAACCTAATGACCTAATGACCTAATAAGAGTTGAAGAATGGATTACTAAGGTGGAGAAGTCATTTTCCATGGCAAAGGTACTAGAAAACAAAAATGCAACCTATGCCACCTTTTTCTTGAAAGGGTCTACAACCTAGTGGTAGGAGAATGCTCCTTGAATTAATGGAGATACAACGAGTCCTATTACCTGAGAGAGGCTAAAACAGATTTTCTTTGACAAATTCTTCCCTGAAAGCATTAGGGAACAAATGAAGCTTTCCTATTAAACCCTACAGCAAGGCAACATATTAGTATAAGAATATGAGGCAGAGCTAAACTACCTAACCCGTTTTCTACCAAAACCCATAAAAAGGGATGAAAGATCTCATGCTAGGAGTTTTGCTTTTAGGTTAGAGCCCAAGCTACAAGAAAGAATGGCAATGTTTAGGGGCACCACTTATATAGAGATAATAGAAATGGCAAGAAGCCTAAAGTAAGGAATGAAGAGGAAAGACGAGTTACTAGCTTGCAAAGAGAGGAAGGCTTTAGGTAAGAGACCCATGTCGAGCTATTAACCATCTAAGAGATTTAAGAGACCAGCTTGGGATATCACAATTAGAGAGGGTAGGAGACCACCTTATGTACCATCTAAGTCGATTTTGTGATCAGCTCCAATACTAGCCCAATTACCTATGCTAGTGCTAGCTTGATGCACTCGTTGCTTTGGACCACATGACATAACAGAATGCAAATGGACTCTAGGTGCATGTTTTCTATGTGGTAAAGTTAAGCAAATCAACAAAGACCGTAAGGAATCAACTCTAATGCATTAAGGTTTCCGTTTTATATGTAACCAGAGAGGCCATCGGGTAGTAGACTGCAAAGATTCAAGGAAATAGACAGTTCAAACTACTTAGGCAACTACCACTTAGAACACAATCGGTGTTGCTCCACTACAGCTAGGACCCCACCAAAGAGCTCCAGCTTAGGTCTTTGCACTTTAGCATTAGAGTCAAAGTTAAGAGGCCATAAATGTGGACACATTTGGCAAGTACACTCACTGTACTTAAGCAAAGTGCTTATGTACTTTTTTATATTGGAGCTTTACGTTCCTGCATTGTTGAATCCTTTGTATGTGCTTATGAATTATGTATTGTATCCCTAAATAGTCCTCTAATTGTTAATATGCCTTTTAGGAGTGAAACAATTATGAATAGAATATATTGGGATGTTGAGATTGTTGCAGAAGGGATAATTTTACTAGCAAATTTCCTAATATTAGACATATCAATTTTTGACATAATATTAGGAGTAGATTGGTTGTCAAGGCACCATGCAACTATTGATCACCATAACATGGTGATTACCTTTAAGTCTCCAAGAGATGTACCCTTCCAATATCATGTAGAGAATCAGAGGCTTGTGAAGAGTGTTACTTATGAATTGTGGGGGAAGCCTACTTTAATAGCTTTAGGGACAACGACTTATGAAGCAAAGAAGCTAGAACAAGTACTAGTAGTGCAAGAATTCTTAGATGTCTTCCCAAAGGATCTACCTAGTTTACTACCAAACAAAGAAGTAGAATTTAAAATAGATCCAATACTAAACACCAAACCAATTTCAAAACTAACATGCATGATGGAACCTATTAAGCTTATTGAACTAAAGAAGCAACCATAAGAGCTGCAAGATAAGAGTTTTATAAGGTCAAGGTCATCTTCTTAGGGAGCCCTAGTGCTTTTTGTAAAAAAGAAAGATGGGAGTATGAGGATGTATGTAGACTATAGAGAATTGAATCAAGTGACAATTAAGATCAAGTATCCACTTCCTCGAATAGATAATCTGTTCAACCAGTTGTAGGAAGCATAAGTATTCTTGAAAGTAGATTTGAGGTCAAGCTACTATCAATTGAAGGTGAAAGTAAAGGATGTAGATAAGACAGCTTTTCAAACCAAATATGGACTTTATGAATTTCTAGTTATGCCATTCGGCCTCACTAACACTCCTACAGCGTTTATGGATCTTATGAACTGGGTGTTTTGAGAGTATCTGGACAAGTTTGTAGTAGTTTTCATTAATGATATCCTTGTTTACTCTAAAAGTAGAGAAGAGCATGAACAACATTTAAGGATTGTGTTAAGTAAACTAAGAGTTGAAAAGTTGTATGCTAAATTTAGCAAGTTTGAATTTTGATTAGATCAGGTAACCTTATTAGGTCACATTATAAATAGTAGCGCATAATAGTGGATCTTAAGAAAACAAAAGCTGTAATAGAGTAGCCAAGACCTAAGACAGTAATCAAGATTAGAAGTTTTCTAAGGTTAGCAAGTTATTATAGAAAGTTTATAGAAGGATTATCCAAGCCGGTAGCACCTTTGATACTTAGAAAGGGGTTAAAATTGATTGGGATGACGAATGCAAACAAAGTTTTTAGCAATTTGAAGGAAAGGCTCGCAACTACCCTATTACTATCTTTACCATGTAGTGAAGAGGAGTTTGTGATCTACAGTAATGCCTCAATTTAAGGACTGGGGTATATATTGATACAGAATAATAGCTCGATAGCATAAGCTTCATGTCAACTTAAGCCCTATAAGAAGAATTACCTAGTCTATGACAATAGCAATGGTCCATACTTTAAAACTTTGGAGGCATTATTTAGTAGGGGAAAGGTGTAAGGTGTATATAGATCACAAGAGCCTGAAGTATATTTTTTCCTAATAGGATTTGAATATGTGGTAGAGAAGGTAGCTAGATTTGATAAAGCATTATGATTTGGACATACAGTCCTACCTACGGAAAGCCAATGTAGTCGTTGACACCTTAAATAGGGAGCGATATGGGAATCTGAATAATCTAATAACAACACAAAAAGATATGAGAAGATTGGATTTGGAGGATTTGACCAAAGAAGTAAGCATCAAGTTGGTAAATATTCGAATCCAGCCTACATTAATGGATAGAGTTAAGATGGCTCAAGTTGAAGATGAAAGTATACATGAGATAAAAAGGAAGATAGAAGTGGGAAAAGTAATAGAATTTGCAGTGGATGTTGAAGGAGTGCTTAGGTATAAAGGCCGGTTATATGTACCTGCTAAGCCAAAGTTAAGAAGTGAATTGTTGAAAGAGGTACACTGCTTAGAATATACAATACACCTTAATAGCACAAAAATGTAACGAGATTTAAAAACACACTATTGGTGAAATAACATGAAGAAAGAGACTGCAAAGTATGTATCGAGATGCCAAACTTATCAGCATATAATAATTGAGCATTAGAGTTAGGCAAGTGAATTGCAGCCACTACCAATCCTAAAGTGGAAGTGGAAACGGGTCACTATGGATTTTGTGATAGCTCTACCAAAGACACTAAGCAAACATGAAGTAGTTTGGATAATTGTAGATCAATTAACAAAGTCAACCCACATCATCCCTATTAACATCAGTTACTCATTAGAACCCTTAGATTATAGCCAATCTAGTTTACTGTAGAACGGCTTATGATGACTGTGAACACTAAAGTCCAAGAACTAAGAAGAAGGAAGATACCTTATGTTAAGGTACAATGGTTTGGTCATCTAGAAAGGGAAGTAACTTAAGAGTTACAAGAAGAAATGAGAAAGCATCTAAAGTTGTTTCAAGAGTAAGGTATGTAAAATTTTCAACTTTCGAAAATGAAAGTTTCTATGGGGGGAGGAAGGAGGATTGTAAAACCTGACAAAAAGGAAAAATAAAATAATAGTAAAAGAAAATAAATAAATATTAATTTTCGTTAAGGCTTTGCATTGGTATTATTAAGAAGTAAGGGCATTTTAAGCATAGAAAATTTCTTACAACCTTAAGTTTAAAAGCCAACACATACTTTTTAGAAACCCCTTTCACAATTGCTCCTCACATGTAGCTCTTGTGACCTAGGGTTTTCACACGAGATTTGAATCAAGAGAAGGAATTCAGCACATTTGAGCAAGATTTAAGGAGAAGTGATTCATCTTTAGGGTTATACACACGGAGGCTACTGATTCACAAAGAGAGTGAACATCGAGAAGTGAATTGGATCATAGAGATAGTATAAATGGTGAGTCAAGGTTGTATTCCATAGAGAGCGAGGTGCTAAATACTAAATTACTTGATTTTTTCCCTAAGCTAAGCTATCGATAATGATAGTAATCAACTCTCCAGATTGATCATGGACAGCCAAGCTAGAAGACTCTAAAGACTCACATAAAGGATATTAGCTCAAAGCCTTATCCAAGATGGGATTCCTATTTTAACCACCATGTTTCACTATATTACTGACTTGAGTACTAATCTCTTACATATGCTAACATAGTTTTTGAAGATGCCAAGCAGACGTGCCAACCTACTAAGCATACAGACCAACCTACCGAGTAGCCATTTCATGACCTAGATAGCATCTAAGCCGGCTAGCCTTAAACACTTGTTCGAGCTGTGCTAAGATATACCTAACTTGAAAGGGATCTGAACTAATCAAGCTTTGACCTAAACCAAATCAGGTCAGCTCTAACAATAGACTCTCTTTTCTTCATTTTGTCCGAATTGTATTATATTACAAGCCATTAGCCACCAAGCGATATGTATCTTTTGGCACAACATTCTAGAATGATTCTTTACCTTTCCGTACAAAATATTCTATTTTTTTTTTTTACCCTTTTTAGTATTGTTCGTGTACTCCATTTGTAAATTACTCTTTTATCTTTTCCATAAATGTTTGTAACCTTAGTGAGGATAGTATATAAACCCCATATATTATACATAGACGAAAGCTAATCATCTCTCATTATCAAAATATACAAGTTTCCTTTTTGAGTAACCCTAATGGTCTTATTATCCTTTAAACTTTTATGTATTCCCTTTGTTAAGGAGTAGTGGCGAGTGACTATAATTCAAACAGATGAGTTATATCCAATGGATTGTAGGCCGAGTAAAATTGATTGGTGCATCATATCTTATTGATAGCTACCCGAACTTTGCTAACCTTCTTTTTTTTCCTTTCGATTCACTTTGTTATGGTGCTCCTCCATGTGTTTGACCCTAAAGATGCATCAACTTTACTATTATAAAAGCACAATTCAAAGAGGGAGTATGTGAAGTTGTAGTGAAATTTTGGTTCGTGTTTATTGTTAGTGGCTGTCATGTTCCTTCCGTAGCTATTGTAATGTGTTTGCATGAAGTAAGCTTCGAAGTTGTGAGTTATGTAGTGAAGGTTTGTGTATTGATAAGTGTAGTTCCTATTGTTGCTCTATTTTACTCTATTTTTCATTATGAAAATAAAGTAAGTTCATATTTATCCTATTCGAGTGATTATTGGGTGTTGAAATGGTTAGAGTGTGTTAATTGAAGTTTTAAGTAGCAAGGTAAAAGTGATGTTATGTATTGTGTTATTAATCTATCAAGAGGTGTTGTACCCTATCGGATTTGAGTGGTCAAGGTGTTATTAGTGATCAAAGTAGTGATGCTCAACCTAATCATGGTCATAATAGTAATAACACCCTTATGTCAGTTGATAATAAACTTAACAGACTCATTAATCTTGTTGAGAATCTAGTCACTGCAATACAAGTTAATAGGCAACAACTCGAAGGCGTACTACACCATAACCTACCTAAAAATGTTCTAGTGAGATGTTATGGCCAAGGTGGCTATACCAACCACCTAGTTCAACCCCCTTGAGCTGAAGGAATAGTAAACCGAGTTGCTAAATGACAATTAGAGTTAGAGGAGATAGAAGAAGATGATGAGGAAGTAGATGTGGAGACAGATAGAAAAGAAGAAGATGAGGTTGAATACTACCGAGCATAAGAGTGAGAACATTGAGCTCCTCAAGGACTAGACAATGTTAAGGTCTAAATCCCACCCTTCAATGGAAATAAAGATGTAGATGAATATTTAGAGTAAGAAGAGAAGGTAGAAAAAGTGTTCAATTGTTATGGGTATATAGATGTTGTTAAAGTGCAACTTGCTACACTTAAGTTCTCTAGATATGCTGCCATGTGGTAGAAGAATCTACATGTAGCCAAAGCAAGAGATGAACGAAGAGGAGTAAGAACTTAGGATGAGATGAAGAGATTGTTGAGGGGTAGATATGTACCTAAGACCTACTTACAAGACACATTTGCCAAAATGTAGGAACTTCACCAAGGAGGCCAATCTGTTGACGATTATGTAAGAGAATTCCAAATGCTAATAATTCAAGGTGATGTGGATGAACCTAAGGCTTATACAGTATCGAAGTTCATTTCTAAACTTAAATATGAGATTCACAATATTGTAGAAGTACAAAGGTTTTATATTTTGGAAGAGGCCATTAAGGTTGCTCAGAGAGTTGAAAAATAGAGAAGAAATGCCCTAAGTTGACTTGAGCCAACATTTTCTAAACCATTGTTCCACCCAAACCTGCTCAAGCCAAGCCAAGGAGATCCTAAATGATTGACTTGATGATAGTCGAGCAAGCTAGCCATGGTAATTAAGTGGCAAAACTAATGTGCCATGGTGCTCCGATGGATAGCATCAACAAGAGCGATTTCGAGGAGGAGAAGAATGTTGGAAAGATTGAAGTCAAGGAGAAAGAAAAGACCTGTGTCTATGCTGACTAAGGAGAAGTAATGACCTTAGTGCTAAGATGAGTACTGAGTTCCTTATCAAACTCCGAGGAAGACTAGAGAGAGAATCTACTCCATACGAAGTATGCCATCAAGGGACAGTTGTGTACTATAATAGCGGATGGAAGAAGTTGTACTAACATCGCCATACAATCCTTTGTGTAAAGGTTAGGACTAACAACCTATAAGCACCCCTAACCTTATAAACTACATTACCTTCATGATAAGGATGCTTTGCACGTGACAAAACAAGTACTTATACCGTCTAGTGTTGAGAATGTGTAAAGGGATGAAGTAGTGTGCAATATCGTCCCCATAGGAGCTTTACATCTGTTACTTGGAAGACCTTGATCGTTCAACTAACGTGCTACTTGCAATGGATATAAGAACACGTATGCCTTTATTAAGGATGGGAAGAAGATTTCACTATAACCCATGACACCGACCTAAGTAAATGAGACCTATAATTAGCTCACCAAAGTTAGTAAGAAGAAAGCCCTAGTGATGAGCTAAAGAGATCTCCAAGCTATTGAGAAGGTTGACGAGCCTATATTTTTGTTGATCTGAAGGTTATTGGAATTGAGGGATCTTGAAGTACCTAATGAGATCTAAAGTTTGATAAATGAGTTTGAAAATTTGTTTCCTAAAGAGTTGCTCAAAGGACTATCTCCAATTCAAAGCATAAAACATTATATTGATCTACAGCCAAGTGTAGCCTTACTGAATCGACCTACTTACAGAATGAACCTCAAGCAAGCTGCTAAACTGAAGAAGCAAGTGGATGAACTTATAGAGGCTATGTAAGGGAGAGCATGAGCCCTTGTGTTGTACTAGCTCTACTCGTCCCAAAGAACGATAGTTTGTAGCGTATGTGTATCGATAGTCGAGCAATTAATTGAATTACTATCAAGTATAGATACCTAATACCAAAGCTCGATGACATGTTATATAAGCTTCATGGCGCCAAGATATTTTCGAAGATTAATTTGTGAAGTGGATATCACCAAATTTGCATGAGATTAAGTGATGAGTGGAAGACTACCTTTAAGATAAGGCATGGTTTTTATGAATGGTTGGTTGTGCCATTTAAACTTACCAATGTGTTAAGCACATTTAGGTGATTGATGAACCATGTGATGTAACCCTTGATCCAATGATGTGTGGTCATGTACTTTGATAATATATTACTGTACAGTACTGACCTAAACAACCATGTTCAACATCTCCCAACAGTTTTTGGTATTTTACGAGCTGAGAAGTATTTAGAAACTTGAAGAAGTGTATATTCTATTAGGGTGAAGTGGTTTTTCTTGGGTATGTAGTATCAAGAGATGGAATCTGAGCTGATGAGGAGAAGGTCCGAACTGTATTGGAGTAGCTGATGCCGAAGAATGTCATTAAAGTTTGGAGTTTTTAAGGCCTTACTTCTTCCTATAGGCAACTCATTAAAAACTTTAGTACCATTGCCACCCCCTTGACCGAGCTGACCAAGAAGAGTGATGGGTTCAAATGGAATGACCAAGCTGAGCAAAGCTTTATGGAGATCAAAGAGAAGTTGATCTCTAGCCTTGTCTTAGCTCTACCTAATTTTGATAAGCCATTTGAGCTAAAATGTGATGCATCAAGTATTGGAATTAGTGTTATCCTAATGCAAGAATGATGACCAATTGCCTATTATAGTGAAAAGCTTAGTGGTGCTACACTAAACTATTCTATGTATGAGAAAGAGTTGTACTTTCTTTTTTGAGCTCTTATTATTTAGCAACACAACTTATTGCTACGAGAGTTTGTTATTTACACTAACCATGAGTCATTGAAGCATCTTAGGAGTCAAAACAAACTTTTAAAGAGGCAAGCTAAGTGGTTAGAATTTATTAAAGGTTTTTCCTATGTGATCTAACACAAGAAAGGAAGCGCTAATGTAGTTGTGGATGCTCTATCATGTCTGCAAACCTTACTGATCACTTTGTAGATGAAATTACTAGGATTTTCACTTATCACTAACCAATATGTTTGTGACCCTCATTTTGGTCCCATTCTTAAGTAGTGCTGAGAAAGAATTGCTATTGGAGGATAGTATGTCCAAGATGGCTATTTGTTCAAGAATCGAAGGCTGTATATACCAAGTTGTTCCATATGTAAACTATTGGTTAGGGAAGCTCATAGTAGTTGATTATCTGGTTATTTTGAAGAGACCAAAATAGCTAATCTATTGAAGAAAAAATTTTACCTGGTTTGGCTAAAGATGTCCATAGAGTAGTCAAAAGTTGCGAAGTTTGCAAAAGAGGCTAAAGAAAAGAGAGAGCCCCATGGGGAGTATATGGCCCTACTAACACCAACCTTGCCTTAGGTCAAACTTAACAAGGACTTTGTCCTAGGGCTACCCCAAACATCCAGGGGAAAAGATTCGATCTTTATTGCAGTAGACTACTTTAGCAAAATGGCATGCCATCAAACTAATGATACTTTATATATTGCTAATCTGTTTTTGCAAGAAATTGTCCAACTACATGGAATGCCAAAAACTATTGTTTTAGATCATGATACAAAACTCTTAAGCTATTTTCGGAACTCTTTAGAGAAGACTTAGGACTAAACTTGTGTTTAGCTCTAATAGCCACCCTTAAACTGATGGTCAAACTGAAATGGTGAATAAGACGCTAGGTAATTTACTCAAAGCTATCATGGGAAAGAACATAAAGGATTGGGATATAAGTCTACCTATTGTGAAGTTTGCATACAATCTAACTGTTCACAACACTATTAAGAAGACTCCATTCAATCCCACTATTCTCCTAGGTCTAATCTGTACCCTTATAGCTACTGAAGAGAATTAATCTAGAGTCAATTGAGCCTAAGAATTGAAAGAGCTACACCAGTATATGACAAGGAAGATAGGCAAGTTTAATCAAAGACAACAAGAGATTGGTAGTTGATGATGTTGAACTATTTCTTTCAAGCCAGGAGACTTAGTCTGGATTTACCTCAACAAAGAGCAATTTCTGCACCTAAGACAAAATAAACTATCTCTAAGAGCTTATGGCTCATTTAAGGTCTTAAAGAAGATCAATCGCAACGCCTACTAGATTGAACTACTCAAAAACTATGGTGTTTCTTCCACCTTCAATGTATTCGAACTAATTCCCCACCGACTAGAAAAAGAAGACCTCGCAGATGCCTAAGAAAAATAAGAACCTAAGATTATTTCAGATTTAAGGACAAATTTTTCCTACCTCGAGGCAAATGATAGGAATCAACTCCTTTGACTAATCATGTGTAGCCGAGCTAGAGGACTTTAAGGACTCATGCGGAGGATATTAGCTCAAAACGTTAATCAAGACAAGGATTCCTATTTCGACTTCTATGTTTCGCTCTATTACTGACCTAAGTACCAAGCTCTTACATATGCCATCATGGTTTCTAAAGATGCTGAGTATATGTGCCAACCTACCAAGTATACAAACTGACCTATCAAACAGTTGTTTCATGACCAAGACAACATCTAAGTCGACCAACCTCAGACACCTATCTAAGCTATGTTGAGATATACCAAACCTGAAAGGGATCTAAACTAATCGAGCTCTGACCTGAACTAGATTAGGTTAGCTCTAACAACAGACTCTCTTTTCTTCATTTTGTCCGAATTGTACTATTTTACAAGCCACCAGCCACCATGTGACACTTGTCTTTTGACACGACATTCTAGAATGATTCTTTACCTTTTTCGTACAAAATATTCTTTATCCCTTTTATCCTTTTTAATATCATTCATGTACTACAATTGTAAATTACTCTTTTATCTTTTCCATATATGCTTATAATCCTAGTGGAGCTAGTATATAAACCCCGTTTGTTGTATGCAGAAGGAAGCTAATCATCTCTCATTATCAGAGTATACAAGTTTCCCTTTTAAACAACCCTAGTGTTCTCATTATCCTTTTAACTTTTATGTATTCCCTTTAGTAAGGAGTAGTGGTATAGTTCGGACCGATGAGTCATATCCAATAGATTTTAAGCCAAATAAGATTGATGAGTGCGTTATATCTAGTCGGTAGCTACCCAGACTTTGCTAACCTTCTTTTTTCATCTTTCGGTTCATTTCATTATAGTACTCCTCCGTGTGAAGTTCATTTCATTATAGTACTCCTCTGTGTGTTCTACTCTAAAGATGCATCAAATAATTACTAAAAGAGAATAAAAACTAATTAACAAGGTAAATACTAAACTAAATGTCTTAGCTACACTATATGAGTCCTAGGTCTAGGAGATAAAAAATTATCAAATTAGGATTTACAAATCTATTCTTATTTGAATCAAAGTAATGTCTAAAATCGATATTCGAAATTGACTAAATAAGATTTCACTAAACTTACTAGAACTCACCTACCTCCCAAAGTAGCAAAGTTCTAATTATATCATAAATCCACTTACCAAGATAATTTATCTATAATTATTAGGTAAATAGTAATCTACTTACACTAGAATTATTATTTTAGTTAGAAATATAGTTTGAGCATGTTCCTATAATCCGAACCATATTTTCAACTGCTTTAAGTATATAAGTTCATGAATTTAATTAAAACCCACACATCCATATAATGAGCATTTTCAAAAATTCAAGTTAAGTTTAACACGAGTTATCAGAACTTTCTCAAATATCCTCTAACTTTATCTAACTAAAAAGTGTTAATTAAGCACTAAATTATTAAATGATGAACAAAATAGAAAAATATTCAATTACTCAAAATCGATATTAGAATAAAATATAAAACACATTAAGTCGTTAAAATCCATCAATGTAAAACCTAATATATACTAAGTATAATATCGTATTATAACACCGCAATAAATCAAGATATATAACAATTAAAATAATAATAAAAAAAACACCTCAATTGATATGTTCAAACCTGATATCCGATATAAAATCAGTATATCTCAATACATTTGACACCTAAGAATTCTTCTGGTGAGTTAGACATATTGTCTAAGAAAGTAAAGAGCTGGATTCTTATTATATTATTGGGCCTTTGCACTCTTTTGAGGAGGCTGGGTTATCAATTACGTGGGGGCTTATTTTCCATATTCAACATGGGGAAATCATCTAGGGTTTGAGGATATGAGATTAGTACCAATACCTAGGGGATGAGGTTAGCCCACGTGTGGATGAAAAATCCTCACAATTAGAATCAGTTGAAAAAGCTTCAATACGTACGTGTATAAGTCCTGGGAAGATAATTGACAAGCTTTCTTCGTTTGGCAAATTAAGTATTCCGTCTTAAGCTCTGTTGCCTCCAAATGGATATTAAATGGGCCGCTACTTAATTCGTTCCTTATGGGCTTCCGATAAAATTGTATGAGGACTAATAATGAGGCCCCCATGTTATTAAGTCAACAATTGAAAAATCTGCATGTGTGAGCATCCACGAACTCTTGTTGAGTCAACTAAAGCCTCAAATTTGGTCTCGGATGTTGCAGGTTGCGGTGATGTTGAAATCGGCAGCTCGCGTGCTCTGTTTGAATGCCGCAGGCTCTGCTGCTGTTTCCATTTCGGTTGGCATGTGAGTGGCTTATCTGTCATCCAATGGAGCTTAAGTTGCCAACAAGTGGTGCAGCTTGGCATGAGGATCTCTCGACCTGCTGTAGATCGTTGCGGAAGCGATTGGGCGCTCGATTTTTGCTTCGCTGGAGTTACTTGAGTGAAATTCAGTAGCTGCTTGGTTGGCTCGTGTTTGCTCAAGTCAGCAAGCTGCTGATCTTTGCCACTCTCGGCGAGCTCAGGCGCAAGTGGACAGCAGCTTGGACAATTGGATCTTGCTAGCCGCTGTTCGTGTTGGAGTTAAAGAAGCTGCTGCTCTCACTTGTATCTATTTTCTGTTCAAACTAGGAGCTCTCGGCTACTATACTCAAGTTTGTGAGCCTTAACTGCTGGTTGGTTCTCGGCTGTTGAATATTCATAACAAGAAGCTGCTCCTCAATTCAATTCCGCTTCGTTGCTGCTCAGGATTTCACTTGTATGCTGTTATGTTGGTAGAGATCTCTCGGCTTGGTGTTGTTTGGAGCGCCAATTGGGTGCTACTTGCTGCTATAAATCGGTGGAGCTCTCAGCCTGGTGCTCTGCTGTTCAAGGCGTGTATTTAGTGCACGGACTGCTCTTCAAGTGATGATAGCTGCTGCAATTTTCTGCAGTACGTGTCCAAGGAGCTACTGTTTGTGTAGGCATGCTGCTGATGTTTGGAGCTGCTGTTGCATTCAAATCAGAAGGCTGGTTCTTCAATGAACTACTTGGGGCGTCGCTCGTGTTTGTGAATTCAGCTTGCTTGATCTCGGGTTGGAATTGACGGACGTGAGGAGCTCTCGGTCTAGTTGCTCAGTTTTTCCAAATGAGCTGCTATCCTTGATGATTGGCTCTTCTAGGACGCACTGTTGCAAGAATTTTAACATAGGAGCCTGCTGCTATTTCTTGAATTACTGCTGCTGACCATATGGAGCTCTCTAATCATTCAACTGCAGTTTGGAGCTCGGCTCGTCTATGGACTCAGTTGAAAGCTGCTGTTATCTCAAATGCCAACTGCTCTATTGTTGTTGGATCGGCTGTTGCATAAGGTTGGGTGAGCAATTGCTGCTGGGGTGGTTTTAGGCTACTATGAGGTGTTCAAGAGCCCAAGTTGTGCACACTGTGATTTGTCATGTCTGCCAACAAGTCAAAATGAAGTGGAGCTCTTGGATTTTGCTTAAAGCTTATCAATTTTGCTTTCAATCACTCCAAGTGCACTTACTGTGGTTGATGAGTTGCTGTGGAGTTACTTGGAGCACATTCAAGAAGCTGCTGTAGTTTCCTAAGGTGAACCGCTAGTTGCTTGTTAGAGTTAAGAAGCTCTGCATTAGCTTGTTATGCACTTAGAGTTAGGCATTTAGCTGCTGTCAATATGGCTCTCAATTCAATTGGAGTTAAAGCTATCAAAAAGAAGCATAGCAACTACCGCAATTTCCTTATAATCTTGGTTCAATGAAGAATGGCTACTAGTCAAATATTGAATGCTACAGTTGCTATCTACAATGAAACTTAGGTTAAGCAGTGTTGTGTAAGATTCAAGAGAAGAACCAAAATGGCATTTATTTAAATTATAGTGCAAAACTAATACGAGGCAAGCGCACCTATCAATTTTAATATAGTCGAATATGAGTCCGAGTCGATTCCTCAGAGATTTTGAGTACTAATATTAACTTTAGCTTTATTATCTAACCGGAAAATTATGTCGAGTTGAATGAATTAAAAATACTGAAATTAACAACTAAACTACTTATGAGACTTAATTACGCAAATTAGAAAGCAATAAACTACTAACGACTTCAAGTATGCAATGATGTATTTAGGAATTATTTCCCTAGTGTTTAACATGTAACCTTTTTAAAATATATTCAATTTAGTTTCTATAATTCTTGACCGGAGGGATTCACAATTAAAGCTAATATCTTTCTCAAGCATATTAACCCTAATTCTAAAATATTTACCGGAATCTCTTCACTTAGCAATATAACTTAGAATCGCATTAATGTTTAATGAATTCCCACACAAACAATTAACTTTCCGGAAGAAACATGTATCTTATCTCTAAGTATACATGTAATTCTCTTCAATTATGTTTAGATCTAATTACACATGCAATTTCTCAATCAACATGCATAATATCATATATTGATATTCTAGAATTATCAATCCATAACTAAACGACATAATTGAATCAAGAAAAGATAGAAACTTTCTTGAAATTATAATTCAATCCAAGGGTTACATGAAACCCTAGGTTCCATAATCCTAAATACTTGAACTCTAAGCTATCATAATGAATCTAAAAACGAGTTTTATCAATACTATAAAATAAAACATGAAAACCCCTCTTGATTTGATGAACAATCTGTAATCTTGAAATCGATGTCGTTATCGCTTCTTGATGTTGTTTCTCCTTAAGTCTCTTCTTGTCTCTTGTTTCTCTCCCTTTTTGTAATGTCTGTCCCTCTTTTGAACCCTAAGATCTCCTTATATATGTATATTACACGGATTTTATTTTCGTCACCAGACACGGCCTGGGACATGGCCATGTCCCCAGGTCGTGTAACTTTCTGTATAAAGGCAAAATTTCTGCACAACTTCAAAATTTCATAACTTCTTCGTTTGAACTCGGAATTGAGTGAAACTTGATTCGTTTTCTTCGTTTTCAAGCCTAGAATGCGTTTAAACCCTGAAATTAACATTTTACTCAATTAAGTATCATTTTCTTCAAAGAAAACCAAAAATATATGGGAAATGCTATAAAATCACCATATAAAATATGTTTAAAATCAGAGTTATCAAAAACTCACTCATAAATATAATTTATACTATGATGAAAAACTTGTAAACATATATAAGCAGTTTTGATCTCCACTTTGATCCTTTTTAAATGTTTATTACATAATTGATCAAAAAGCATATATTTATCAAATCTTAAGCCAAATTTGTAATAAAAGCACCAATATATGTATAAGTGTGTGCTATAAGTGGGGATAAATGTGCAATTTTGCACATTTATCAACCATACCATATCAAATGAGAACAGAAAAAAAAAAAAAAACAAAAGGATTAGCAAATCCAAGCAGCTACCTAATTGAATATGATGAACCAACTAAATCTTATATTGCCTACAACTTATCGGATGTGACTCACTTGTTCAAACTATAGGGTCGCTTACTACTATTCCTTACTAAAGATAATAAATAAAAGTTAAGGGTAAAGAGCATACTAAGGTTGCTCAAAAAGGAAACTTGTAATAATTAATAATAATGAAGTTGTTGTCTGCATACAAGGAAATGAGGTATTCATATGACTTCAATGAAGGTTACACTAAATGAGGAAAAGACAAATGTTCAAAAGATTCCTAAAACATTCTTAAAAGGGGTAAAAATGGCAAATAATACACTATACGGAAAAGTAAGCAATCATTCTAAAATGTTATGCTAGAAGATATGTGTCATTAGGTAACGACTGATCTATAAAGAGGTAGGTCTTATTGGTGTGAAGTCTGGGGCAATTCTATAACTATTGAAATAAGCTTGAGGGACGTTAGGAGAAGGCTTGAGGACTAGGTAGATCTGGTGTGATTCAGGTCAGAGCTTAAACGCTAAAGGATATTCAAATCCTCTTCAGGTAAGGTATCTTGGCAGCTCAACTCGAACAGACATTTGAAGTTGGTTAGCTCGGATGCATCATGGTAAGAGCTCAACAATAACTATGGTTGCTCAATAAGTCAGCATATCCGCTTGACTACTCAGCATGCTAGTCCTTCCACTATATCCAAATGGGGTGATATAGTTTTGGGTTAACAATGGAATCTTCTCCTTTGAGTAATTCTTAAGCCAAGACGCATTAAGTAAGTCTTAATAGTCCTCTTGCTCAGCTTCTAGTGATTGGTCTAGAGAGTTAATTCCTATTAAGAAGGATCTAAGATAAGTATCTAGAATGCATATTTGTTGAAATTTAAGACTAGATTTATTAAAAATTCATTTTTCTCCATATAACAGTAAGTCTAACGAATTATAGGCTGTGTTTTCTGGTTATTGCAATAGGTTTTTGTGGTGAGGGGACGAATATCGAATCCCAAAGGTAAGTTATGAATGATTGAACCTTGTATGCTTTATTTCATTGAAAGAGTTAATTGAATAAGAGGAGTTTCTTTGAGATGTGATTATGAAATGATGTTTAGAGGGTGTTTTGAGAGGTGTAGGGTTGAGTTGTTATTTAGAAGACATTTAAGGAGTAGTGATTTTTAAAATTTGTGAAAAGGGCTTGAAGAGTAGGGGTGAAACCTCGTCGTAGTCTACAGAAATTTGTAGGCTACATACTAACGTCCAGATGCAACCCTTAGTAGCATGCAGATGCCAAGGAGCAAACACTCCTAGACCCTTAGTGTCTAGATGCCATGCAAAGTAAAATCCGGTCACCAAGTCCCTTGACATGTACAATAACGTTTTCCTTGGTTTGTCAATGGTTTTTAAGCATGCCTTTCCATTCATAATCCTTTCTAAACATTTTTTAAACTTGAATCACTACCCAAAATGTCTTACAAATCAATCTATCATCTTAGTGATCCTAGGTTTCTTAAGTGACTCAAGTTGCAAATGTGTGAAGGTTGATTTGTTAAGTTTAAGGGCAATGTTAGATAGGCTTAGAGATTAAGTAAGGTGTTTAATAATCTTGTGAACATATTGTGAGGCAGTAGTTTCAGTATCCAAGCAATTCATTTAGTCAGGTATAGGGTATTCTGTATTGTTTGTGCTTATAGGACTAGCTCTTATTAAATGGACTTAATGACTATTTGGCCTAAATTTAAAGTGTATTACATGTGCTTAAATGGGTCCAAGGGATTTAGAAGATCAATGACCTTAGGGTAATACTCCACTAATCTTAGTATGATGCCATCTTGATTGAAATCTCACTTTAAAATGATCTAAATAGTTTTAGGTAATCATTGGTCCTTAGGGGATTGAGGGGGACCTAACACCATACTTATATGTATATATGTATATATGTATGTATGTATATATTTATGTATTGGAGTCATGAATTACTCTAAGTTTTGAGATACTGGAATTGTGACGATTAACTTACTTAACAAAAGATAAGAATTGGTTGATGTTGCATGTAGAGATTATGAATAAATGTATGAGTGTACTTACGTGTATATTGTATGAACATGCGTATGTACTTGATTACCCTGTACTAGGCTTTGCTCACCTCTTGGGGATTTTCTATTTTTAATTTCAAGACTAGGTTATGGAGAATACGAAGACTATTACTATGGTAAATATGACTATTATGATGATGCGGCTAGTTTTTATGATTACTATTGTGACAATGGGAGTGACACTATTTAGTTTCTATTTAGACTTTTCTTTTGGGCTAAGTCATGGAGTAAGATAATTGTATTTATTTTTATTTTGTTTTTTAGGTCACGAAAAGTTACCTAAGACATCTTTTGTCATAGTAGTTTGTTATTGTTATCTTTTGGCTGTAACAAGTAAGAAATTCTATAACTTTGTTATTTTGTTTCCTTTAGACAATTTGTCAAAAATAAGGGTTGTTACTGTTTTACATTAAATAACATTGTTAAAAGATTAATCCTTTAGTAAATTTTTGGTGGATTGTGGATGTTAAAAACATCCTTGAAATTTTTTATTTGAAGCTTTTATAGGTTACTGTTAAAATGTTATTTATGTAGAAAAGCTAGTAAGTTAGTTTAAGATGCAAAATATATCAATAGGCTATAAGAACTTGTAGTAAATTGTCATTTCCTAAGTTCTAGGGCATTACACTATAATTGCATTTGGATGGTTGAATCTAAGATTAAAGATGACAAAAAGTATAGTGAATGGAGAATTTTTATAAGCTATGCATGGAGAAAGTGAAAGTTACATGATTGGTTGTATGGTTGAAGTAGCTACCATAAGTGCATGATTGTGGATAGTTTGGTTTTCAATTATCTTCCAAAAAAACATTAGCAAAAAGTGCCAACATGGACCATTAATAGATATTAATAAATACTATGTTAGTGGTTAACTTGCTTTTATTATAGCCTTTATTAGTTTAGAAAAAAGAAGTTGTCATAAATATTAATAGATATGGAATATGGTAAATTAAAGTATAGAATAAAATGATGTAGAGTAGAATAGTAGTTACTCCCTACTTGCTACCTTAAAAATTATATATATATATATATATATAGAGAGAGAGAGAGAGAGAGAGAGAGAAAGAGAGAGAGAAAAGAAATCATTTTGACATGAGAAAACTCCANCTCTCTCTCTCTCTCTCTCTCTCTCTATATATATATATATAGAGAGAGAGAGAGAGAGAGAGAGAGAAAGAGAGAGAGAAAAGAAATCATTTTGACATGAGAAAACTCCAAATATAACATTAATAAAAATGATTGTTATTATGAAAAAATTACTCAAAAATTCATTGCAATCTCTAGAACCTAAAAAATAGTGTGTCTCTACTCATTATCCATGATATGCTTTTATTAGATTGATGAATAATTCATCAACACTTTTCATTTTTCTTTTTTATGCCGATCGTTACATATTTACAACTTGGGAAATGAAAGTTCAAACCTAATCCATCCTACTAAGAAATGAATGTGCATATCGCTAAATTACAACAATATTAACAATCATCTAATCCAATACTTTTATTTCTGATCATGAAGCAAAGTTGCATCTGCCTTAATCTAAGGAATATCCATGGAAAAGTATAGAGATAGCCTAAGGAATATGTGCTTTCAATCTAGTAGAAAAGATAAATGTACTTGTTGGGTTAGGATAATGGTCATCATCCAATGCTCAGTTGACTGCTAGTCCAATGGTTTTAGGCTAGAGGGGCATGGGCATTGCGTAATTAGTGTCAATAGGAAGCTCCATTGAATAATCTATATCTCGAAAAGTGTACTATTTACTCAATTAATATTAATATAATAGTAACATGAAAAGTAAAATTTAAACCCTACTTTTAAGGAGGGATTTTTATATAGGGTTGGCAATTATTGACTTAACACGATAACATGGAATATGATATAACACGATTATTTACACAACTCTAGAGAGAAGACACGAGACATGACACAATACATGATAAGAGAATACATTTAGGACATGAATAAACATGATTACATTACAACTTAATTATTTGTAATCTCTACTTAATTTCACATGTTTTTTATACTGATACGAATTCAATATAATTAGAGACGTGAGACACAACCTGCTAACACGAATTGCTATCGCTATTTATATATCATATAAAATAGCAAGAACTCTATTAAGCAATCAATATCTACAATCTAAAAACTAAACAAGTTAAACCATCCATTCTCTTTGTTCTTAAAGGAACAAGAGTATCTAATGTATAAAAGTATCGTGAATTGCAAGTACATGTCTTTACAATTGCCCAATGTAGATTTAGCTCCCTTATATTTGGAATTAAAATGTTTAAATTCTAAATCTTTGAAAAACATGCTTTTGCCTAGACAAAGCAATAAAATACTATATTAAATAAAAGAAAATTAAGAATAAAACGGTCATGTGGGAGCTTAATGCATTTTCTAAAAGATTGTAGCTCTAAATGCTTCTATTTTAACAATATGAGTTAAGCATATATAATAAGTAGACAAAAAGGATGTATTTGCAATCTACGTGTAACTTTTATTGGAAATGCTTGTCACTAGAACCGAAATTAAGGGACCCATGCTAAGGAAATTGGGCGAATAAAGTGAGGTTCTTTACTTTTTTGAGGTTTTCTAATAAGGACCTGCTCTCTTTTTTCTTTTTTCTTTATTATTAGTTTTATATAATTTTTTTTTTATTATGGACTTTGTACAATATAAATATGTTAAAAACCTTAAAAATAAAATAATGAATCCCTTAAAAGAGGAAGTCCCTATGTAGTAACGTAAGGATTTCTTAAATTCGGATGAAAGTAACCAACGAATCATCTTTATTATCAAAACTAAATAGCTTTGCTTTTTAAGCTTTTATTTGCAGTTCATTTAGAGTCTAAGTTTTTAAATGGATCTAATCGAATATGAAAAGTCATAGATTGACATAATATATTTAAAATATTTGTTAATTCGAATATTAAATAACATGTTTTGTTTTCAATGTTAATCACAATATACTAACACTATCATTTATCTTACACCATCACTCAGTTCTACAACGATATTCGAGAATTGCGAAATGTGACTACTCATCCTATAAAGGGTCAAATATACATTTCCATCTTCCATTGGCCATTTCTCCCACACTAATGGATTTTGTGCAGCAGGCCAAGGCATCGCTTCCTTTACAAAACAAGACAAAAAAATAAAGGGAAAAGGGAAGGTGCTCTTACAGTAAGATTCCTATCATCAATTTCGTCAACTTACAATCACATCCCCGTTTCATAGAGATTATTCCTATTCCAAGTAGTAACTCGACCAGAAGCTTCTACCCAGACATACAAAGAACATTTCGTTAAATCATAATCGAATTTTAAGATGCCTAATACCTTGATTTGGTTCTAAATTCTGCCGGTACACTCACCTCAGATTCCAGTTCTACGTTTTGGGTAGAACCAACTAGCTCGGGCTCGAGTGGCACTTTTTCCTTCTTCTTTTTTTTTTTATTAAAAATCAAGAAATTAGATATCTTCTAATGATTTTCTTTTCTTTTCTTTTTTTTTTTTGTTTTTTCAAATGAATGTTTGATTCTCCTTTCTTTTATCTTATATTCAGTATACAAATTGAAACTTATTTTGGAATAAATCTCATTCCATAGTCTTAGGGCTACTTATAACTAAATATCCATAGATTTTGTTAGATGTATTATTACTGTTTCCATGTATTTATCAAAATTCTAAAGTCTTTATATATGCCAAGTTACCGTTTAGATTTTTTACAATTGTCTGCTATGTTGCATTAAATCATTCCATAAATCTCTTGTAATTTACAGAACAAATATAAAGAAATTAAATGATTGAATTAAATCATAAAACATTTTATTGAATTTTATCATGAATATAGAGAACCTCTAACTTATCCATTTTATTTGCATTAGACAAGCAATCCAATATATTTGAAGGTTAGTAAAAGTAGTAATCGATCATTACCCATGTTTGTTAAAAAAATCATGGAATATCCTGATTAAACAATATAATATTTAGTACTTTAGCCAAGGAATATCCTAATTAAACAAGATAATATTTAGTACTTTAGCCGATCACCACAAGTTAACATATTTTAGATTTTTACCGTGGAGATTGATGTGTTATGATTATGATACTTGTGTTTGTGTGTGTTTTGGTTTTGCCATTAATCAATTTTTTATACCAATATTTTTGCCACTAGAGGCCTTGCTTATGGTGTTAAGCACCAAATTGCTTCTTTCTTCTTTTTCTTTTTCTTTTTTCTCTCTATCACACACACTCTCTCTCTCTAGATGGAGAATCTCGTGCTCATATTATTACTTTTAGTACTGACAGGTCATATCACATTCTTCTTGTCAGATGGTGGCCTAATTTAAAGGACTACAGCCTTATGGAAGAATATTAGTAGGAGAAGGAAAGAGGAATTACATTAAATTAAAATATTAAAATAATACTGTACGAAAATATGAAAATTTTAGAAAAGTCTCAGAGTTTTAAAAGTTGTGTTCATGTATGTGTTTAAAAATATTATCACAATATTTCTCTTTAGATTATGTCAATTTTTTATCACAATGTAATTATTTAAATGCAGTGATATGTTAAATCAATTATAAAAAGACATTGAATCAAATAATGAATCCCTTTAAAAAATAACTATAAACGTATTTAAAAAAAGAAAAACTGACTTGTTTAAGGTTTGAAGATAAATTTTACGCAATATTTTTCAAAAAATATAAATATGCTAATTTAAAAAAGGTATCACCATAATTTTGCAAAAGAATCACCAACAAACGAGCAAGAGCAACGTGCACATAGTTTAGCAAACATTCAACTATTTGAGCTTATCTGGCGCCCACTACACTCAAAGACTAATTATGTTAATTTCTCATCTGAACAGGACAAATGGACCTACCCACCATCCACTGTTTTATGCTTTTGCACGGTGAAATTTTTCTATAAATACCAATGCATTCCTGAATTCTATTATCTCCTCCTCCCAAATATATAACAATTGAGCATAATGAAGTCTCAATTCCCATCTGGTGATTGCTCTCTTACTTATGAAAGGAAGACAACAGTTGGTGAAAGGTTCTTGCAAGCATATGAGGCAGCCAAGGTTGTAGTATCTAGAGATGAAGTTTCGAAACAGTCTAGTCTCTCCCTTTCTAAAGAAGTCGAGAGACGAAAAACGAATTATCGTGCAGAAGATCCTATTCGAACTATGATTTTCTTAGGATCATGGAGCCATACCTGAAATTACTATCATTGGGTGAAAATTTAATGCTTGAATTGATGGCATCTAAACATGATTATGAATGGAAGGAATTTGTACAAACAATATGTAAATTACAATCACCATGATTTGTGTAAAAAGTTGGCCTATTGTGCCCAAAATCGATATATTGCAAGAATATACTAAAAGCAAGAAATATGAAATTGGGTTGTCAATATCTTATTCGTGATTGCAACTTGAATTGGCTTGTGCTTGCAAATACAAATTATTTTAAATAATAATAATAATAATAGTTCGATCCTTATTTTGGTGATGTTTTCTTCTTCTCTCCTTATTTTCCTTTCCTTGTTGCTTTTTTTTTTTTTAATACTATATCAAATCATGTAAATATGTATTATCTTGATAAAAATAAGAAAAACTTAAAAGTGCATGCTCTAGATATTTCCAAGTCATAATCAATATAATGTTATTATCGTCCACTTGCCCTGCCTTTTGATTCCAAACAATGGGATAGTATAGCAAGCCAAAATTTCCATAGTGCCATTAAGATGCATAGAGTTTTGATTTGCCTGGGCTTGAGTTGTTGCAATTTTAGGCCTCGAGCCCGCAAAAGGGCCCCTACACAAATCCCTTGCTTCTTTTTGTATTCCTCTTTATTATATAGCCCTGCTTCTCCATCTTTGCCGCTGAAAAAGTCCTCTTTGCAAAGTATAATTTGCATCCCTAGCATTCATTATTTATAAGTATCTCCATCTTCCATTCAAAACAACCAACAAGCGAAAATAATAGGCTGTTGGTCCTTGATCTACAATGAATCACCAGCAAGGTTGACGATGGTTGGTCAACGATGTGTGACCAAAAATATCTGAATGGTTAATATGTTGGTTAAAGGGTTGTGGCGGTAGTTGTGCGACTCATGGGCCGTAGTGCACCCAGTGAGAAGGTTGCGCCGCAATTATGAGGTCATAGTAGCAAGTCGGGGAGATCTTGCTATATGGATGTAGTCATTGTGTAATGTAGTCACTATACTACAGGTTTGGCCGTGCCGGCGCAACTGCATAGTTCTAAGTGGTTGGTGCTTTAAGGGTGTTAGTGGAAAATAGGGTCACGTAAAACGGAACAACATGATAGAGTGTTGAATTTTACATCAACTCGAAAATTTAAGGCTCAATTAAGCTTAGTATTTTAAGTTCAACTTCAACTCAAAATGGCAACCATAAACTCAAACTTAACTCGATTAAATTTGTTAAATTTAAAAAGGACAAGATATTTTCTTTAAACAAAAATAATATTAATACTTAAATTAGACTTAAATTTGATGCTTTAAGCTTAATAAAACTTGCAAATATTATGTGGTTCAAGCTTATTAGTAAAGTATAACTATATCAAACTCAAGTGAACATCGAATTGAAATTGTATAATTTGTTAATAGGTTTGGTTCATGTATACTCTACATGGAAGGGCTACATAAGGAAGAAGGAGAAATGTGGTTTGAAATTTCCAATGAGCATGGCAAAAAGAGAGATGCATGAGCGTATGCCTAACAAACAATACTCTTTCAATTCTCCTCGTCCGGGAATTTGTACAACAATGGACAACAAATGTTTTAATAGGGTTTAAGATTGAGGCATAAGTGGAAATGGTATAAATTCACTAACATGTCGTGGATACTCTATTTCTTCCCTTCTTAATTTTTATTTTTAGTATAATACAATTTTTTTAGAAAATTCTTAAAATAGAAAAATATGCAAAGATGTAAAAATAAATAATTAAAAAAATTAAAAAAAAAAACATGAAGAGACTAAAAAAATTGAAAAGTGGAAAATAAAAAAAAAAGAAAAGAAAATTAGCAAAAAATGGAAAATGGAAAATGAAAAAAAAAATAAATAAGTGTTTTCTTATTAATCAAAAAGTTTGGTTCAAAGGAGAAAAATAATCTTTAGAGACAAAAATGGGTTTTGAAGTCCAAATATGCATGTGCAATGGGATAAGTAGGTATATGGTAAGTAAGTTATAGCATATGAGGCCTTATCCTTACTCTTACTCTTACTCATACCCTTACCCTATCTTATAAGATACAAGTTTCCCAATTTTGGAATTGAGACCTACCTTTAGCATCTTAAAATCACTTTGGAACTTATAAAATTTGTATTTTTTCCTATAAATTTCAAGTTTATGTGAAATAAAAAAATAGTTTATATATGATATTATAAATTCTTCATATGCAATAAGGGGTGTTCATGATTCAATTAAGTTCAGCTTAGAGAATAAAATGAACTAAACCACATTTGAAATTGTTCAGTTTAAATTCTTAATGAATTAAACTACTTTTAATGGTTAAAAGTTTTGAATTGAATAGCTTTAGATGCTATTTAACTTGGTTCCATTTGGTTCAAATCACTTTTTATAAGCACTTATTATAGTTGATAATATTAATAGTCGCTAAAGATTTTAACCAAATATTGATGTTCAAATTAAGAAATATTATACAAAAATTGAAGCTACATTATTGTATAACATGGTGATATTGCATCTTAAATAATAATGAAAGTGCTCGAGTCCACTTGAAAGATGATAAATGATAGTTAGGAAAAAGAATGGATTATAGAGATTGAAAGTAAAATAAGAGATAACAAGAAAGGAGAGGTAAATAGGATTAAAGTAAAATGGTGATGGGATTTACAAGTAAAAAATATCGCTTATTTTTTTTATTTTTTAATAAGAAATGTTAAATCAAGTTCAAGTAGTTTGTTTCGGTTCGGTTCGGTTCCACCTTCCAAACTAAATCGTAAACCATTTAAGCCCTTTGCAAATAGTGAAATACTACACTAGTAACTCAAGAAGGGGAGTAAATTGAGTTCAATGCCCAAATTTTACTTTAATACCAATTTTTTTATTTAAGCAACTAAAAGGATGTAATATTGAAATAAACCAACAATGAATATAATCAAGATAATAATAAAACAATAAAAAGTACCAAAAATAAAGGAGATAGGGATAGAGAAGTCAAGCTCGAAATTTTAGCGTGGAATTTGGATGCCTCTTACTCTCTATAATCACCTAATGCCTCAACCGAGGTCTTCACATACAATTTTTATTGATAATAATCTTAAAGACACAAATGCCTACACCTAATCTCTGACATTAATGATCTTCTCAATTGCAACAAGTCACTATCAGTTAGTATAATGCTCTCTTGAATAAAAATTGCAAATATGAAGCTTGGTACTATATTAGGGTTTACAAAAGATTACAAATAATGAGCACAAGACAATTAGAATGAAGTACAAGTACACAAAAGGAATAATTGTAGGAATATAACTCTATTAATTGTCCTTTAATTGCCCTTGAACTTGCATTTATATCCCTTTACAAAAATCCAACTGTTGGTCTTATTCAACCTGCACTAAATGCATTGTAACGGCTAATTTCCATGTAGACCAGTTGGACTATACAAGTGCAAACCATTCAGATGGTCTTCAAGTCATCAATCGTATGGTTCAACAAGGCCTATTGACTTTCATCAACCAGCCGGACAGTCCATACACAATCAACCGTATGGTCCTAATTCAACCAATCGCACTATCCTTGTCCTACCACTTATCACAGAATACCTGAAGGAGCCAGTTGGCTAATTCCAACACAACTAGTCGAATGATTCATACCAAAGTAACCAAAATGTACACTTGGACAGTACTTGATACTTTTTCTTCTTTCAGCAACATTAGAATCAATTTTAATAAGTTGCAAAAATATTTCTAAGTTTAATTGTATTTCCTTAAAAGATATAATTGATAGAGTTCTTGTGAGAATTTTGCAAAATAGTTTATAACACTATTTGATTAGTCATGACATGTATGGATTTGTTTTTATCAAAATCACAAATATAAACCTCTAGGTTCAACAATCTCTCCCTTTTTTATGAGGACAAAATCTTACAAACTACCCTTAATGGATGCTCCCCCTCAATGGCAACAAAGAATGTCAAAAATAACACTTACGAAAGACACAATGTGAGAATCTTCATCCTTTTCTTTGAAAGGCAATCTAGACATAATTCACGTCAATGATTCAAAATTGCATGCTAATCTTCATTTTGCAAACAAATTCGTTTTACAAGCTTATTCACTTGTTTAAGACACTTTATTCACTTTGTTTAAGACACTTAATTGGATGGCTTGAATTCTTCTCCCCCTTTAGCCTCATCAAAAGGATGAGAATCTAGGCGATAAAGGGTAAGAAGAAACATGGCAGAAAATGGGATATGCTATTACACAAGGCAATAGGTAAACAAGAACAATAAGTGGACAATGCCAAATAAGCAACATAATAATAACACCATAATTGGATAAAAGGACAATGCCATTACACTAAGAGCCAGTAGTGTAGTCAGCATAGAAACAAAATAGAGGAGCTAATGTTCATATAAAAGATAAGCAAAGAGGGCCGAAAGGCCAAGAAACAGCTAAAGCAGCAACATAAAAAAAAAAAAAAAATCTATAAGCCAAGTCTTAGTACAATGATAAGAAAAGGAAACACAAGATAAGACTACAAGAGCTAAGTGTTCGATAGTAGAGAAGAGTTGTTAGACAACTAGGGAGAAAGAGGTGATGGCTAAGCATAAAGACCAAAAGTCGGTGGAGGGAAGGGGTATGGTAGCTCAAAGTGTTGAAAGAGCGGATAAAAGATGCAATCTTGCCAGTAGGAGACCTGTTGCTCCATTTGATAGATGCTATCATCGATGTGGTGGCAAAGCCAACCCTCCATTTGTTTAATGTATGTATAGATAGATGCCAAAGGACTCCAAGGAGATGGATCAATAGGGGGAGTGAAAGCAAAGGTGCCTAGAGGAATATCGTCACCAACATAAGTGGCCCCTTCTTGAGGAACATCCTAATCAAATGATTCGACTAGTTCGACATCCTCTTCATCAAGGGGTTCATTGAGTTCTTAAGAAGCAGCACCAGTAAGAGGGGATAGGGGTCCTTTGCGAACCCAGCCAACTTGCTTATCTAATTTCCATCCACCTTTCCTAATGTGACACATGGTAAAGGGTTTAGTGTGGGGATTGATGCTTGGAGTAGGAAAGATAACCCCCTTGGCTAGTAGAAGTTGAGTCATTAGACATCTACATCGAAGAATAACCTGCTTGGATTTGTTAGCAACCATTTGGAAATAGTGGAAGATTAAATCAGCATAGTCAAATCGAGCATCATTATGGATGTAGCCTAATATCCACAAGTCCCCCTTTGTAACATGCTCATGTTTATCACTCTGAGGACAATAGTTGTAATAGATGAATTGGTGAAGGATCCAATAATGAAGAGGTAATCTGATGACTCTAAGATTGTGCCTATTGGCCCAATTATGTTCATCAATGCGGTGCTCTCGAAATACATCTTCATAAAGCGCGAATCCAATGGTATCAATACCTTCCATATAACGGGCACCACCAACTTCAACCCCAATAATGTTATAAATATCGTTCCGAGTGATCGTTATTTCTTGACCATAGAGATAACTATATAACCATAACTACCTATACTCACTAGTGTCTATGCCAACGAGTAATTTACCATCCCTATCATGATCATCAGAAAGATTACAATAAAAATATCTAATAGCCTTTTCATTAACAACATTGGGGATGTCAATGGTATCAAGAATATGATTAGTAATAACCCTTTCCATGTTAGGAATCCCAAAGGCACGAAGAACATCTTCATTAAATTGACATCCATAATCAATTTTCATAAAATGAAATTTCTCATACCTTTGTGCATAGTGTAGTGTAAGGAAGAGTTGATGGTCGAATTAAGCCAATGGAGCTTGTCTCCCCTATCCTTGAGCGTAACTACTTAAAGTGCAGGTTCCTCATTCGGCTATTAAGAGGAAAGAAGAGAGGTAGGGTTTGAGAGTAAAAAGTTAGGGTTAAGGGTTGTAAAGTGAGGGTTCATGTTAGTAAAAGAGTGAAGAGAGGAAAGTGGAGGTGAAGAAGAGAGGGAAGGAGGAGTGGTGGTAAGGATGGGAAGGATCTATCGAAGGAGGGAGGAAATGAGAAGGAAAATGACCGAGGCCCCTTTTATTTTTTTGTAGTAACAGAGCAAATCATTCAAACGGTTCTAAGATAACTATTTGGATGGTTAAAGATAGAAAGGCAAGTTTTAATGCAGCTATTGGAACTATACCCACGGTTTAAGAAAACTGTTTAGACGGTTCGATGCAGTATTCTATGGTCAAAACCCTTAATGCAACTATACCCACAGTTTGGGGGAACCATTCGGGCAGTTGTATACAGAATGTTAAAAACAAAAAGATACTCGTTGAGATTGTCCAAACAGTAGGACCATAACCATCTAAATAGTCCAAGGAATCATTTTGAGGTTAGGATATCCAAGGCAATTATGCGCACAGTTGACAATACTGACCGATTAGTTGACTATATTTCTCAATAGTTTATTTGAAAACAGAATTAGCTCAAGAATTATTGATAATTATTATAAGATAGACATTTAACTGCTCATTAGCTTGTAAAAAAAAAAAAAAAAGAAATCAAGTAAGCTATGAAAATAACTATTTCAACCAATTCAAGGTTGTTTGTAGTCTTAGTATAAGCTAAAGGAATGAAAAGAGATATGTCCCTATGAGAAATAAAAAAGATGAGGAAGTTTGCACAAAACATAACAATTGATGGAATTCATATAAAAAGCCTACTTAATCAAATTTATGAGATTGAGAAAGATATACCAAAGTCACTATTCAAGTTTATGGGTCTTAGCACTCATCTTGCTTAATCATGCCCTACTCTCTTCTTAAGGTGCAAAAGCGATCTTCACTTAAGGGTTTAGTCAAAATGTTAGCTATTTGACTACTTGTATCTACAAAGTCTAAGTACACATCATTATTTTGAACATGATCTCTAATAAAATTATGTCAAATCTCAATGTGCTTGGTCCTTGAGTGTTGGATTAGATTTTTGGTTAGGTTAATGGCACTTGTGTTATCACATCGAATTGGGATGTTGGAAAAATTGAGCCCATAATCTTGTAATGTTTGCTTTATCCATAGAATTTGTGCACAATAACTACCAGTAGCCACATATTTGGCCTCAGCAGTTAAGAGTGCTACGAAGTTTTGTTTCTTAGAGTGCTAAAATACTAAAAAGTTTCCTAAAAAGTGACATGCGCTGCTTGTGCTTTTCCAGTCAACTTTGCATCCGGTAAAGTCAACATCGAAATATCCTACAAGATCGAAAGAATTGTATTTGGGATACCACAAGCCGATTTCAATAATGCCTACTAGATACTTCA
This sequence comes from Lumnitzera littorea, assembly GCA_024138015.1. Taxonomy (NCBI): domain Eukaryota; kingdom Viridiplantae; phylum Streptophyta; class Magnoliopsida; order Myrtales; family Combretaceae; genus Lumnitzera; species Lumnitzera littorea. The sequence continues at coordinate 97,855,975 of JAMXBB010000002.1, read as the reverse complement.
AGATGCGTTTTACTACATTCAAGTGAGATTCTTTTGAGCAAGACTGAAATCTTGCACATAAGTACATGACGAACATAATATTCGATTTAGATGCAGTTAAGTATAATAGGCCTTCTATCATACATCTATAAAGCTTTTCACAAATGGATTTACCATGTTCATTTTTGTCTAGTTTTAGGGTTGTGCTCATAGGAGTAAGCCTAACTTTACAATTTTCCATTTTAAAACATTTCAAAAGCTCTTTTGTATACTTATATTGATTTATAAATGTTCCATTTTCGGTTTGCTTAACTTGGAGACCTAAGAAGTAATTGAGTTCTCCCATTATACTCATTTCAAATTCTTTCTTCATACACTCTATGAACTTATTTATAAGATCTATGCTAGTAGCTCCAAACACAATATCATCAACATAAATTTGAACAATCAATATATAGGAATTATGATTTTTAATGAATAATGTTGTATCCAACTTTCCTCTTATGAAGCCATTTTTTATTAGAAAGCTACTAAGCCTCTCATACTAAGCTCTAGGAGCTTGTTTAAATCCATAGAGAGCTTTATCAAGTTTATAAACATGATTGGGTAACTCATCATGCTCAAAACCTAGAGGTTGTTCTACATACACTTATTCTTTGATAAAGTCATTTGGGAAAGCATTTTTGACATCTATTTGAAATAGTTTGAAGTCTTTGTAAGCTGCAAATGCCAAAAGCATCCTAATAACTTCTAGTCTAGTAACTAAGGTAACTAATCTAGCCTTGTTTCTAGTTATTATATCGGTTTCATCAAGTTTGTTTCTATAAACCCATTTTGTTCAAATTACCGATCTATCACTAAGTCTAGGTACTAGATCCCATACTTCATTCCTAGTAAATTGATTAAGTTCCTCTTACATTGTTTGTATCCAATATTCATCTTTTAAGGCTTCATCAACATTCTTAGGCTCAACTTGAGACAAGAATGCTAAGTTGCTTATATTTCTAAGATATGATCTTGTTAATACCTTATTTGAAGGTTCTCCAATAATTAGTTCTTTAGGGTGATCTTTAACATATTACCATTCTCTAAGAAGATCCAAATTTGATTGATTTGTATCATTATCTTCCCTAAGAACATTCTTATCAATGACATTGTTTTGGTCATTGTTTAAGTCTAACCAATCCAAATGAGCACTTACATCGTTCATTTCATTAAGAAATGTATTATGTAATGAAGGTAGTGAACCATCAAACACAACATGTATAGATTCTTTAACAACTAGAGTTCTTTTATTAAATACTCTATACGCTTTGCTTGTTAGTGAGTATCCAAGAAAGATAGCCTCATCTGATTTGGAGTCAAATTTCCCTAGTTGTTCTTTACCATTGTTAAGAACATAACACTTGGTGCCAAAAGAGTGAAAATAAGAAATGTTAGGCTTCTTTCCTTTCCTATGTTCATAGGGGGTTTTCCTTAAAAATGATCTTATGAAAACATGGTTTGAAATATAGTATGTGGTGTTGATGGCTTCTGCCCAAAAATACTTTGGTAAATTATTTTCACATAGCATTGTTCTAGCCATTTCAATTAAGGTTTTTTCCTTTCGACAACTCCATTTTGTTGTGGAGTTCTAGGTATGGAAAATGTGTGTTCTATCCCATGTTGATTACAAAAAGCATTCATTTCAAAGTTTTCAAATTCTCCCCTATTAATACTTCGAAGAGAAGTAATTGTAAGGCCTTTTTCATTTTGGACTTTTTTGCAATATTGAAAGAATACATAATTTGTTTCATCCTTACTTGCAAGCAAATAATCCCATGTGTATCTAAAGAAATCATCAACAATGACCAGAGTGTATCTTTTCCCACCTAAACTTAATGTTTGTGTGGCGCCAAACAAGTCCAAATGTAGTAATTGTTATGGCCTAAAAGTTGAGACAACATCTTTTGATTTGAAAAGGTTTTTGGTTTGTTTTGCTTGTTGATATACTTAGCATACCTTATCTTTTTGAAAATTAATTTTTGGTAAACCTTTTATAAGGTCTCTTTTAACAAGTTTAGAGATTACTTCCATATTAGCATGCCCTAATCTTTTATGCCACAACCAACTATCATTATTTTGGATTGATAGATAAGTTTCATTTTGATTTGTATAATTGCTAAGATATATTTTATAAATGTTTTCTTGTCTATATCCTTCAAAACTACTTTGATTATTATTAATTCTTTCAATGATACACTTATTTGCTATAAATGTAACCTTATATCTACAATCATATAATTGACTAATACTAAGCAAGTTATGCCTTAGATTATCAATTAACAATATATCTTTAATAACAAAATAATTGTTAATAAAAATGTTACCTTCACCCAAGATGGTTGATTTATTGCTCCCAAAGGTAACATTCCCTTCATCCTTCAAGGTTAATGTGATGAATTTGGTAGCGTCTTCGATCATGTCTTGAATATCCACTATCCAAAATCCATTTGTTGCTCTTTCTTGAAGGTTCCTATAAGAATAGGAAATTTAAATTTTTGGCACCCACTTGAGTTTGGGTAATTTCAAGTTAGTTCTAGCAATAAAACTATGTCCCTTTGGGACCAAAACCATCTTTTCTCTATGATTCAAGTTGATATTTCTCCTTATTATACAAGTGTAAGTAATATGGCCATACTTTCCACAATAGTTGCAAGTCTTATTGGTTGCTTTAACAAAGTAACTTTTATAAGACTTATACATATTGTTTTTGTTATAATCAATTTCGGTTTTCTCAAGACTATGTCTTTGTTGTCCCAAGAGTTTTTCCAAATTCTTGAATTATTTATGCTAGATTTTAACACATCATTTTCTATTTCTAACTTAGCTAACTTCTCTATACTTGCATTCTCATTTTCAATTATTTTGATATTTGATTTTATTCCTTCATTTTCCTTAAATGGTTCTTTATTTTCATTCATGATTTCCTCATTCCTTTTGCTTAATTCATCATTTTCTTTCTTTAAACCATCACGCTCAATATTCAATTTTTCATTTTCAATTCTCAAATATTCATTATCCTCTTCTAAGTTCTCTTTTTCCTCAATTAACTTATTATTCTCATGTTTGAACACATCAAATTCATTCCCTACATCATTCATCATTTGTTTGATAATTTTATTCTTCTTTTGCATTTTAACAAAATGTTTTAAAAAATCATCATACATTTCCTTCAATTCATAAGAGTATTAGGATGTAGTGCATACCTCATTATCCAAGGCTATGAGGCAACGATCGTTATCCGAATTGCCTAAATCCTTATCGCTCCAAGTGGCCACCATGGCTTTCTTTCTTGATGTTTTATCTCCTTTCTTGTGGAGTAGATAATAATCTGTAATGTACCCTAGTTGATGGCAATTTGTAGCACTTTATGACGTCTTTCTTCTCCTTTGTAGACTTTGAGGTATTACCAACACCAACTTTGTCTTTCCTTAGCTTCTTATTGAACTTCATGAACTTTCTCAATTTTCTTGCCATCATTGCCATTTCATCATCATCACTTTCATCCCCTTCATCACTAGTATTGCAATCGGTGGCTTTGAGGGCTATAGCTTTCTTCTTAGATTCTTCTCCATGTCTTTTGATCATTTCATAGGTCTTAAGTGTACCAAGAAGTTGTTCCTTTGATAATTCTTCTAAATCATGTACTTCTTTAATGGCAATCTTCTTAGCTTCCCATTCTTTTAGAAGAGACCTATGACTTTTTGAATTAATTTCCAAATTAGAAAATCTCTTACCAAGTACCATTAATGGATTAATGATGTCGATAAATCTTTTATGCATTTCATCTATGGTCTCATTAGGAAACATTTTGAAATTCTCAAATTCACCATATAATAAACTTATTTTAGTGTCTTTAACTCTAGATGTACCCTCATATGTGCTTTGTAGCTCATCCCAAATTTCCTTAGCATTTATGCTTGTACAAGTTCTATTGAAATCATTTTTGCTCACAACACAATGCAATATGTTCATTGCTATTTCATTTACATCTACTTTCTTCCAATAATCCTCGGTATATTCATCCTCTTCCTTTCCTTTAATTTTAATTGATCCTTTTCTAATTACATCCCAAAGTTTTCTATTTTGCGCCATAATAAAGATTTTCATCCTACACTTCCAATAGGGATAATTTCCACTAGTGAGAAGTGGTGGCCTATTTATAAGTTGACCCTTCATGAATCCTAATGCATTTAATGTCATGATCTTTATTCTATAATGCGATTAAGAAATGAAAATTATAGAGGGTTACTCTGATACCAAATGAAATACTATACTAGCAACTCAAGAGAGGTAAAGGGGTGAATTAAGTTTAATGCCCAAATTTTACTTTAATACCAATTTTTTTATTTAAGTAACTAAAAGGATGCAATAGTAAAATAAATCAACAATGAATCTAATCAAGATAATAATAAAACAATAAAAAGTGCTAGAAATAAAGGAGATAAGGATAAAGAAATCAAGCTTGGAATTTTAACATAGAGTTCAAATAGTCACTTACTCTCCACGATCACCCAATGCCTCAACCAAGGTCTTTCATACAATTTTTATTGATAACAATCTCAAAGGCATAAGTGTGTACACCTAATCTCTAACACTAATGATTTTCTCAATCGCAACAACTCACTAACACTTAGTATAGTACTCTCTTGAATAAAAATTGCAAATATAAAGCTTGGCACTATACTAAGGTTTATAAGAGATTACAAATAATGAGTATAAGACAATTGGAATGAAGTACAAGTAGACAAGAGGAATAATTGCAGGAATAGAGCTTTATTAATTGTCCTTTAACTGCCCTTAAACTCACATTTATATCCCTTTACAAAAATCCAATTGTTGGTCCCATTTAACCTACATTAAATGCACTATAATGGTTAATTTTTATGTGGACCAGTTGGACGGTTCAAGTATGACCAATTGAACAGTCTATTTAAATGAGGTAACCATTCGAACAGTCTTCAGGTCATCAGTTGCATGGTTCAACAAGGCCTATTGACTTTCATCAACTAGCCAAACAGTTCATATACAACCGGCCACATGGCCTAACACATTACACTGATCTTCATTAACCAGCCGTACGGTCTCGAGTCAACCAATCATGCGATCCTTATCCTACTACTAATCATAGAATACTTGAAGGAACTCACCAGCTGGTTCTAACATGCCAGCTGGGACGGTTCATACTAGAATAGCCAAAATGCACACTTGGACAATACTTGATACTTTTTCTTCATTCAACAACATTAGAATCAATTTTAATAAGTTACAAAGATATTTCCAAGTTTAATTGTATTTCCTTAAAAGATATAATCGACAGAGTTCTTGTGAGAATTTGCAAATTAGTTTATAACACCATTTGATTAGTCATGACATGTATTATAACGACCCAACAATATCGTTGTCGTGATAGGTCGCCGTGTACCGTATAAAGGTCTATTATCAACCCCCTTGCTGATCATAGGCCTTTCATACGACACACAAGGCTCCTTCCACTCTACGTTACCACTAGGCCTATAGACAAGTAATATAGAGCAATTTAACTAAAATTACTTCTATTTTATAAATTAACTAATTGTGTGGGCTCGTGAGATCCACACCAAAACAATATTACAAACAAATGCAATTCATAACGGAACTGCATAAAATCTAAGTTATGCGCAAAAACATAAAAGTATCTAAATATCTATAATTTATTACAAAATGTCCTCTTCGCTCTCTGATCGCTCCAACCCGTCTCTATACGAGACTTACTACGGGCATGCCTTGGTCCGGATTGACTAAGAGGTTCTCCTGCATCAACAAAAATCTATAAGGATGTAAGCTTATGCTTAGTGAGATAAATGCCCTCGTCAGTACCACATAGCAAAAGTTTATTATATGCACAATCATATAAATGTATGAACAATCAGTATGCTAAGCAACGCATGCAGTGACCTAGGAACTGCATACGACTTAGAATTACGCTCCCTGAAGTCAGGGTTTGGAGATAATTAACCGACCCAAACCAAAATCCGGGTTCTAGACCTTGGGTTTTATTTCATTTGCACTATCGTGCTTATGCCAAAACAAAACTCTCTCTCTCTCTCTCTCTCTCTATATATATATACACCAAAATCAAATCATATTTTTTAAAATCCCAAGTCTAGCGGTGTAATGGCCCCCGCAGTCCACAAACACACGCCCTAAGCAGAAGCTACAAGACTCGGCTCCTCGCCGACGGTTGGCGTCTCCCGGCGCCTAGTAAGCCCATCAACTTAAGACAGAGACATAATATATATGATGGCATAGCTAGTGCCTAATTCTGCAGGAAACTTGTATTCTTATGAGTCCCTTCCCATCTTCTGCGTGAAGCGGCAGTCGGTGTTATCCATATGCAATATGGGGTATACATGATTCATTTTGATTTTTTAATCGCATAAGTGATTAACTCGATTTTCAAGGTGATCAAACAATTTTATTCCATACAATTCATATGAATATATAATGCAAGCAATTCCCTTATTAAATATACCTAAATAAGTCATCACATTCATCCACAAATTTATACATATGCATCTCCCATATCCCACAAGCATCCAAATTTATATATATAAGTTTAGGTACATCTATTCTACAAGAACAATCAAGTAAAGAGTCATCGGGAATTTACTCACTCTGCCATGTGGATCAGTTAAAGTAATTCGAAGGCAAGTCGTCTCCGTAAACAATGTCCCCTGGTCATCGAAATAATTTTTTATAAGGAATTGAAGCAAACTTAAGAAACTACGTAAATTTTCCTTAAGTTATATCTTTGACCAGTTTTCGTAATTTTTCCCGGTTTTTACTCAAAGTTCAATCGCTTAAAACTTTTTCGTTTTAAATCCAATTTTTATGATCTTATAGTCAATCTTCATCGTTTTCGAGTGTACTTTAACGTGGTAAAGTTAGATTTTTGAAATGAGGTATACAATTCTATCCATGGGTCAGAACAGTAGCGTTCCTCATGTGTTAGAGTGTTTTTGGGTCTTGTTTAGTAAATGGGCTTTTTGATAACTTGAGAAATTCTTTGGGCTTGATCTTTAGATTTTATCCTAAGCTTAAAATACTCCTTGAGATCAGATTTATAACTTTGATTTATATTCCTAAGGCTAATAATGACTTCTTAGGCCCTTTAGTGGGCTTAAGTTGTCAAATGGGCTTGTTTTTTATTCAAACTAAAGTTAGTGACCTTGGTAGACTTATGGGGCCTTAGGTGGATTTCTTATGGGCTTCAAAACAACCTCTCTTGGTACTTTAAGGTGCTGGTCAGATTTTTATTGAAGGCCCAACTTAGAGTTCTAGGCTTGTTTTGAGAGTTTTAAGCTTGGTTTTGAGTTTTAGGCTTTATATACTTATCATACTTGCTTTGGTTAATCCTTTCACTTTGTTCATTCACTTTTATCATATTTTTAGGCTTCTTTCTCCCACGTTCCAGATCTGTTCATGATGGTTCCAAGGGGTCCTTACTTGGTTTTTCAACTTGTTTCATCATTTCCTTAAGTTTGGGTGATAGATTATGTACTTAGACTACTTATGTCCAAATCTTAACTTAAGTTTTCTTTCATCAAATAATCCTTTAACTCATGCTCCACATAAAGAAATAAAAGATCTGTTCATTATGGAAGATTTTAATGGTCTTAAAAGGTCTTAGATAATGAAAGAAAATGACATAAGAACAAAAGAAAAAAATGCCGTGAGTGAAGTTTCAAGAATGGAAGAAAAGTTGATTTTGTGGGGTAAGGTTGTTTCTCCTTTTTATGTTTGTTTCAAAGGAGAGAAAGATGAAGTGAAAGTGAAATTGAAAGTGAGAGAAATGATGGAGAGAGTGGCTGGTTGGAAATGGAGAGAGAATGAGTGTTTAAATGTTTTGAAAGTGTTGTCTTGTAGCTTACATAAAGTCAACAATTGTAACTATTGATGATGTAAGCATTAAGGGGTGAATAGTGATGTGTAAGAAGAAGTGATTGATGGGTGAATGACAAGTGCATGCCGCCCCCTTTCTCCCCTTTTTAGATCTGCCATTTAAAGTCTTTTTAGGCCATGGAGTGGTTTTGTCTCATTTATTAAAGTTAAGCTTATGAAATCTTGTGAAAAATTGTCCATATATAGTATAAGTGAAGAGGTGATAAGGAAATTGTCTTATCACTAGATTTTGATAAGTTATCAATTGATAAATGATTCCAACTCTCAATTAATAATTTATCTAAGGTGATTGGTTGGTCTACTTATTTATGTGTAAGGCTTATACATGAAGATAAGAGTATAGCCTTATAGAAAATTGTTTTAGGATTTTTATTTTACATTGTTTTGTAATTTGTGATTTGATTTTTGTAGAATTGTGAAATTTTCTAAAGTTGAATGAAATTATTCAAATTAAATTATCGATTAATTATTTAGGGTTAAAATTCCTTAATGGTTTTAAGGTTTAGGGTTTTAAGAAACTTTAGAGCTCACAGTTCTTCAAGCTCGGGTTTTATCGACAATTGACTTTTAAATTATAAAAACTTAATTCATTTCTAAATATAAACTTAAGTTTTTGGTTTAGTTGATCTTTGGGAACGTTCGAAAGGTACTTTTAATCAAGTCTTAGCCCATTAAAAGTAGGGTTTACATGTATGGATTTGTTCTCATCAAAATCACAAATAGAAACTTCTAAGTTCAACAAATAAATCATAATTAAATCGAAATATGAAAGGATCACATTTTGTTTGATTGAATTTGATTTGTTCTCGGTTTAGTTTAGTTCAATTTGGCTTGATGAGTAGTCTTAAAAAGCAAAATTTATGAAACTTGTAGCAAAATCCATACAATAATAATAATAATAAAAAAAAAAGAAACAGAGAGTTATTTTTCTTATTTTCATTATTTCAAATTTATGTAATCTTACTACTTAGCAAATAGGAAATAATAAGGGGAAAAAATTGAAAACGTAATGTTAGAGAGGAAAATGAAGAAGAAAAAGGTAAATGAAAAACGTAAAGTAAGAGATTTAGTATTAGGTTTAATCATTTAAGATTATTAACTTATAAGCTTGAGCTCATTCTTTCTTATCTATTTATTAAAACATTTACTGGTAAAATAAAAATATGACATTATCATCTATTATTCATTTATTAATGTTATTTAATAGTTTTTTAATTGAGTGGATACAAGGTATCTAAAATATGTACCATTTATAACTTAAAGAAGGTTCTAAGGTGGTATGAAGGTAGGAAGGCCTCGTACCCATAACCTAACCTATGAGAATAGGTTCCGAAAAATCTATATACACAACTTATCATGTAATCCTTAATATCCACTAGGAACACACCCAATCATGTAAGGTATAGGTGAATATCCAATACAATAGGGTTTCTGATTCACCCTATTATGCAATTTGACAACATTAAGTTTTTATTTATTTTTTTGTTACCAACAAGTGCTAATTCTTGTCAAAATTTAATTTTTGGAGCTTAGTTCAACTGAAGCATTTTTTAAGACATGGAAGGTGATTGCTCTATTAAGCCTTAAGCCCTTAACAAGCACTTCTATATTTGCTATTTAAATGGTGCTTTTGTAAAGCATAATCTACATCATTATCATTCATCAAAACTAACTCTCCACTTTTAATATCCTTAATAAGATTCACACTTTTGGTTTCACCATAATAAAAACATTTGAAGTCATACCATAACTAACTTAATATTGCCTTTGGTTGTCTTAATATCTATTTCATGGAATATTTCATCCATATATTTAGTCAAGTAAGCAATATCATTTTGAAATAATGTATGATTAGAGGTAAAAAGTCATAAATATCCCATCTTTTACTCAAACCAACCAACAATTAGAAGTATGAGCATGTAGTAAGCTATCAATAGCATAACTAATGACGGTTAATCAATAGAGTCTAACTCACCAAATGTCAGAGTGGTTAGTATGCAATTGAAAGGATTATAGTGGTTGCTATGCAACTCAAGGGTCATATTGCCCAGTAAGAAGGTTGCAGTGGTTACTATGTAAGCATAGGTTTGTAATGGCAAGTTATCATATAGATTTGGTCATTTTGAAGTCTAATCATAGTACTATAGGATTAGCCACCATGGTGCCATTACATATCTTTAAGTGGTAGATGTGTTAAGATGGTTAAAGGAAGATAGGGCCATACACAATATAGTCGAGATGATGGAGTACTAAACTCAAGCTTAACCTAAAATTTCAAAGCTTAATCAAGCTTAGTACTTTAATCACAAACTTAATTTAAAATAGTACTTGACAAGAGACTTGATTGACTTGTTCATTTTCGAGAAAAGAAAAAGGATTTGTGTAAACTAAATGATAGTGATGTTTAAGTTGACTTAAACTCAGCTTACACTTCAACTTGCCTTTGTTGTACTCAAATTAGACTCAATTAAATAATAATCAAAGCTAAATATTTTACCAATAAGTTTGGTTGATTTATACTCTTAATGAAGGAATCGCTATAAAAGGAAGAAGGAAAAGATAAGCTCCTCACCTACCCCTTCCTTCCCTCCCAACCAAAAATAAATAAATCATAGGTTAACAAAGGCCTTGTAGTTCAAGATAGACATAATGTTTGCTGTTACATTGTCGAAATCAATTTAAAAAATATTTATGCATATTCATCTAAAATAATGCTTATTGTTGATAAGCTATTTCAAATGTGTGAATATAAGTGTAAGGCTGATCTCCTTAGAGCATTTGCTCAATTAACCACTCTAAGATCTATAATAGTTTACCAACACTAAGGACAAACCCATAAGAACCTAGACTAAGGTCCCAAAGGCTTAGCTAACCTCACTTAAGGATGTTGATTAAGCTCCATCCTCAATCCAATCCTTTAAAATCAAGCCCTCTAACCCACAATGTACACGCCTAACCTATTGATTCAAATGAAGTTCATGTAAGAACAATTTGTCTAAGGCAAATCAACAGCTAGTACATGCTTATCCTGAGATCTCCTCTATAGATTTTAAGATTATGATCTACTTCCTTAAAATTACTTACCAAACTCACCTATAAATACTAATGGGACCCGATCTATCTAACTAGAGCCTTTACCTCCTAAGTTATGCCTCTAACCTTCAGACCCCTTAGTTGAGCTTAGCTCCAAGACCTCCAAGCTTCGCTAAGAGATTTCTATCTAAGCAACCAGTTAAGGATGAACTGAAGCACTTGAAAGGAATGTCCTTACATTCACTTCCTACTCATTCCAACCTTTACATGATTATTCTAGCTATTGAGCCCTTTACAGAGCCTCTTACCCACGATTTCCACAACTCAACAAATACGATTAATAGCTCAATCAATACCTTAGAGATAATCTCTCATCAGCTCTAAGGCTACTGAGACATTGTCTAACCTATTTGCCTAGTGTTAATTATTTTATTGATTCTTAAGAAATTATGTTTCAAATATCCTTCATCAATTTTTAACCTATATAGAGAATTAGCAAGGTTTACAACCTAAGTCTAATTTAGCTCAAGTTTGTCCCCTTTCCTACTGTTTGCTCATGTTTTGTCTAAGTTAAGTCATTGGTGTTGTTTTAAAATTTTATAGCATCCTTTCTATAAAATTTCAAGGATTTAATTGATCACAATTTTAGGTTTTAAATGTCTCATAAAGCTATTTTTTAAGGCTACATTTAGACGTTCTTAATTCTATACTTTCTTGATTAAATATGTTGTAAACATTATATTGAAGCTTATGAATTTTTATTATATCTTAATCATGATGAAATTGTGTCTTTAGGATACTATTTCATCTTTTAATGAAGTGATATCTTTAAAACTGGAAATGCAAATACTTTCTAGGTGAGTTTATAAGAACATAGTAGGTTGTTGGTGCTCTATCTATAATGAATCACCCATATGATGAGCAATGATCTATGAATAGTGTCTGACCCATCAAATGTCAAAGTGGTTAGTATGAGATTGAAAAGGTTGTGGTGGTTGTTATGCAACTCAAGGGTCATAGTGTCCAATGAGAAGGTTGCAGTAGTTACTACATAGGTCATAGTGGTAAGTTTCTTGAGAGTTACTAATAGGGTTATAGATGAGTTTATGAAAGGAAATCAACAATTTTATTGATAACGAATGAAATCAATATAGAGGATCCAACTATGAATCCTCTAATAGCTTTGCTAGGTTTTCTCGTTTCTATTTATAAGTTCTCTAACTAACTCTAAATATCTAATCTCTCTATTTATATGAACTGCTATTAGTGATTATTATTACAAGAGTATATGCAATGCCTTATTCTAAAAGTTTCTAACCTCTCTTCTAATGTACTGTACTTGCAAAAAAGGTACTAATAACTAAAAATATAAAAGAAATACAATGTAAACATGTGGAAGAGTTTCATAAACCTTGGTACATATATTAATACTCCCCTCCTCAATTTTGACCTTGTCCTTAAGGTCAAAATGCAAAAATTGAAGGCTTAGAAAGCCTCAAGTGTCACTTGTAAACATGTGGAAGAGTTTCATAAACCTCGGGACATATATTAATACTCCCTTCCTCAATTTTGACCTTGTCCCTAAGGTTAAAATGCACAAATTGAAGGCTTAGAAAGCCTTAAGTGTCGCTTATAAACATGTGGAAGAGTTTCATAAACCCTGGGACATATATTAATACTCCCCTCCTCAATTTTGACCTTGTCCCTAAGGTCAAAATGCAAAAATTAAAGAAGAAAGGCATCAATGTCCACCTTATAAACACCTGATTTTTGTCATCCCCATTTCATCTCTTATTATGGTACTAAATGAAAAAATAAATAAAAAATATATAAATCAAGACAAATACAAAAAAATAGAAAATATGGAAAACACAAAAAGATTGAACTAATTAAGAAAACCATAAAAAATGAATAAGATGAAATAAATCCAAATAAATCAGAAAATAAAAAAATACCAAAAATAAAAATAACAATAAATGAAAAATCATAAAAAAATGTCATACAAAGGTCCATTTAAGTCAATTCGAGGTGGAAATGATTTTCTAAGGTCAAAAGTGAATTCTAGAGTCGAAATAGGCATATATAATTGGACCAGATTAAGGATTTCAGATTAAAAAAAAGAAAAAAAGAAGAGCGTTTATTAAGATTCAAAACTTTGGCCTAGGTTTAGCTAGTTCATTTTGGTACCTACATTGCCCAATGCAATCAAGTTTAAATTTCGATAGGCATTTCTATAGGTCAACAACTAACAAAAATTCTCTATATTTCTTCATCAAATAAATTTTTCTCTCCTTTAAATCTTTCCTAATTTGAAATGAATAAAGTGCAATGGTTGCTCTTAAGCCTTATACATGCTGCTCGTCGCACCATAGTAGTTGGCTAATTTCTAATTGAATACACAACATATTTTGAAAATACATATTTTAAGGAGATTACGACATAAAAATCCTATCTCAATTAGAGTTAAAATGACCATTTTATGGCAGTCTAAAGTTTTTAATAAAACTTGAACATGGATAGAAATTGAGCTTAATTTAGTCAAATTAAATAATTTTTGAAAATATTTTGTACATATATTTATTAAACTTTATATTGGGTTGAAAAGAGAAATGTAACTTATAAAAGTTGAGTTCCTTTTTAGAAGGATATGCCGTAGTTTCAAATGTAACTTTTACTAAAGATAAATTATCTCCTTTAATTAGAAGGGCTTTTAAGGAAGGGTGGAATTGTAGGTGGGCGGTGGGCCATGAGCCAAATGTCAGTTGCGATTTCTTTGGGAATCATAATTTTTAGGGGGAAAACTTTGGTATTTTCCCTGACATCTTTTAAGCTTAATTACTTTGATTGTGTTTTTAGGGCCTTTATTTGAAATGTGGCTTTTCATTCAGGAATGGGTTTTTGTGCCCCATATCCTTTTCGGCTTTAGAGCTTTGGACTTAATTACCTTGATTGTGTAGATCTATTTCTCAAGCACCTTTTTCATTTTTCATTTCACACTTTCTCATTTTACTTCTTTTTTTCTCTTTTTTTTTTCTTTTTCATTTAGGGAAAAAAAAATGATTGTTCTTTCTTTTAGCTTACAGCTCATGGCATATGTGGTTTGTGTTTAGTGTTTAGAATGGATGCCTTTCTTTATCTTAGAGGAAATTAGTTATCAATGGTAAAAATCACTCTTGAATTGATGCGATTAAAGCAAGCATAAGTTAGTTTTTACTTTTTTCTTTTGATAGATGCTCCTAACCTCTTTTTTGCTTTATTATGGGAGTAGTTCTTGATAAGGTTTAATTTTTGAAAATATCCTAATAAAAGGTCCAACAGAGCTAACAAAGGACTTTGTGTTTAGGATATTGAAAAGATTGCCTAACTTTATTTTGATTTAGGTATTAAATGCAAGATAGACTTCCTTTAAGGAATAAGTCCAATAGTCTTACAATGATGATACTCAACTCTCAAAGTGTCTCAAGGTTGGTGTTTTGGGATTTGTCTTGCCTTTCTTCATTCTAAACCTTTAACTTAATGAGATATCTTAAAATAGGAGAAATGCAAACAAGGCACTTTATTTGAATCACTTATCTTTCACAAACATCATGAAATCTAACCCTATCCTTAAATTGATTCCAATTAAATTAGCCTTGCATCAATTAGGTCTTGAACTCTATTTTTCAATTCCTAGCAATTGCTAGTAGAATGCCCTTGCTAACTGATATGATATTTACATTGTGAATTTGGGTTGTATTTCCTCGACTTGTATCCTAGCATTGGGGCTTTCTGTTGTAATAACCCCTCGTTTCTTAGTTGGTCAAAGACTTGAGATAACGAAATAGGGATTTAAGTGAAGTTTTTTCTAAGTATTTTCAATCGTGCTGGTGTTGACGTTGTAGTATTTATATATTCCCTTAAATCTAGTGGGGCTAGTCTTTTTTAAGTCAACCTCTCTGTTCTTATGGCTTCTTCAATTCGACTGCCAACAAGTATAATGTCTGTAAAACTGGCCATTGTATTACCTAATAAGTACCCATAACATGGTTCCTCCAATGAGTCAATAAAGACAAATATTAATTCTTTTTCAAAGAGGAGAAGCGATTCCAACAGCCATGCTACTCCATCTTTAAGCATATTCCTTAAATGACTCATTTTTCTTCTTTCTCATTGTACACAAGTCTCAAATCGAAGGAATTATCTTAATGTAAACTTGTATTGCTCATAAAATGCCTAAGCCAATTTCTCCCAAGTATTGATCTGGCTAAGATCGAGTTGGGCATATTAAGTTAATGTAGGCCTTATCAAACTATCTTGAAAAGTTTGTACCACAAGTTGATTATTTTGAACATATCTTCTCATCTTATGGACATATAATCTAGGGTATAGCTTTGGGCATCCGGTCCCATTATACATTTTAAACTCTGGTATTTTGAATTTTTCTAAGTAGGCATTAACATCAAATGCGAAAAGGTTAATGATCCCAACCTGCTCAAATCCATCATAGCCTTCGATCACCCTCATTTTCTTAGTGATTTATTAAGTCAACTTCGTTTCCAATTCTTTTAAACTATCCTGGTTGGCCTTAGAGTTAATTGACTTTTTATTGATTGGGAATGAATATGTGTTAAGCTCAAAAGTTGAGTTGACTTTTAGATTGACCCCTTCTATTTCAAAAGACTCAAAAGTTGGATTAGCCTTTAGATAGTTCTCCTTTTTTTTCCATGGTTGGAGCCTCAATATTCTTTCCATAGAGGGCCCTAAAGTGCTCTTCATTTGATGTGGCTATAACTAAAGCAATACTGTTAGCCAAGAAACTCAACTGATCTGCAATTTTTTCTACAGCTTGCTCTATTGAACGAAACCTTACTTCCATAGGGTTAGTGCCATCAAGTTTGTCATTATTTTCGCTATTGGCCATTACTTTGGATAAGAATCCTCACCTATTAGCAAGTTCTTCATTTTAATTTCTTTTTTGAAAGAATTCTCTTCTTTTTAAGAAAGAGAAAAGGAAAAGATGAAATATAAGGATAAGACTTTTTTACAAGTTGTAAGAAAGGAGTAGAAAAAGATTTTTAAGGGAATAGGAGCCTAAATATTTACAATCCTACAAGAAAAATGATCCTAAGGATGTATAAGAGACAAGATTAGAGAGAGTTAGAGTAGAAGGCACAGAGAAAAGAAATCAAACATTTAGAAGCCTAAAGACATGACTTTCATGATGTTACTTCAAAAAAAAACTTTCCTTTTTACTTTTTATTTCAAAAAGTTATTCAAACAGAAACTAAAGAATATTTACAAGCAAATAAAAAATGCAATATGAAGGTATGAGAATGTAGAGAGGGGAACTGTCGACTAAATAGTAATGTAGCAATACAAAAAAGTTTTGGGGTTAAGATTTTTTTTTAAATTCCATTCTTATAATATAAAGAAATTGAAATGTTATATAAGAATGTTATTTACACTAAATTTACAAGGAAACAACAATTTTACAGTGGAAAAGTTCTATACAAAAGGATAAAATTATATTTAGTGAAACAGGGAAAGTATATTACAAATTTTATTTTATTTTTTTGGTATAATAGAATTTTGGTAATGTTTAGACCTTTCATAAGTGACATGCCCCATTACTATTTATTTGCTAGTCTAAAAGCTATATATGCAATTAAGGTAGGTTCTAAAGGTTTTTAAGCTTTGTGATCTCACTTGTTTTTAAAAAACACTTTTATTAGCCACATCAATCTTAAGTGGAGTAGCCCAATCAACCTTAAGTAATGGTTACCCTACAGTACCTGAAGTTTATATAATGGCCCCCTCCTAAGGTCTTAAGACAGACTAGGCCGGTTACTAATTAGGTCTAAGCACATCTATTCTGCATCTTTGATGTAACAAATGACCTCCCCCCCATATCTCAATGCATGTGATATGCAAAATAAATATGATAATAGTACACATATGAAGTTAATAACATATAAACAAAAGTTGAGAGTGAATTCTAAGAAAAATACAGGGAAAGAAGCTTTAGGTTAATCATTCTTTCTTCTTCTCTTTTACAACAATGCCAACTTATTAGCTATTCGCCAAACTCGAAAAATGTATGCAAGAAGGATAGGTTCTATAAGTCCTTAAACTCTGTGATCTTGTGCTCTTTTGAAAAACGGTTCTTTGGTTACATCAAAGTTTAAGTAAGGTAGCCTAATCAGCTTCGAGCGGTGGTTGCCCCACTACATTCGGAACTTACACAATGGCTCTTCGTCCTAAGGTCCTAAGATGGCCTGGGTCTAACCACATCTACTTTGCATCTTTGATGCGACAAATGAACCCCCCATGTCCCGATGTATGCAGTATGCAAAATAAATATGAAAATTCAAATAAAGTATACACATGAGGTTAATAATAAACATAAATATACAAACAAATAAATAAATGGATATCTTGAAAAGCAATTTCAATTTTGGAAAGTTTTTAAGTGGCTAGTTCTCTTGATGTCCCCAATGGAGTCGCCAAGCTGTCAAGCTTGGTTTTTTCCTCTTGGTTTTTTAAATTAGTCATTTTCAAACCGATCAATATTAAACCCTACCCATTTAATACTAACCATCGACTAGGGTTTAAAGAAAAATAATTCTTTTAACTTTGAAAACTTTTTAGAGTCACTACCCAATCAGAGTTGCGAAAAAGAGTTAAGTTATAACCAATTGGGTCATAACTTAGTTATTAATTTTTCGATAAAACCAATTTTTATTAAAACAATTTTTGAAAACCAAAGATCTAGATCTAAGGGCTAATTTTTAAACCCTAAATAGGTACCACTTTTAATCTTTCCAAATTTAAATTTACCTTTCAATATACCCTTATAATGACAATTATTTACAAGCTATAATTGAAATTATGCCTATTTACAAAAGATAAGGATTTGAAGAATTAACTACTAAAGGGGGGAAATAAATTTTTTCATTTTTTAAATCGCCCCATATGTACAAGTGTCTATGTACCTGATATTTTAGATTAGATTTCTGTAGTTCATTCCAAAAATATTAACGGATTGATTGATTTTAACTTTTGAAAAAATGTCAAGTTTACATTTTTACTCGATTCAATTTCTTTAAGGAAATTATTCTAAAGTGCCCCAATCGATATTTATTTTTGAAAATTCTAAGTAGGATCCTAATTTTGAAAAGGATTCATTTATTTTATTTATTAAAAAAAAACTAATTTTTTTTCTAAGTGATTGATTTATTAATCTATTACTTATTTCATTTCTAAAAAAATAAAAATGGTTTTTCATTTTTTTCTTTCTCTTTTTTTTTTTAATTTCTTGCTTTCTTTTTTATTCTTTTCTTTTTCTCATTTATTATTACATTTACAAATAAATAAATAAATAAAATTTAATTAAAAAAAAAGAGACAACAGACCAAATCAACTCGAGGTCAGCTTCGAGTCAGTTCGGTCGACTTAGATCAACTCTTGGCTCATTCCGCTTAGGTCGGCTCTAAGCAACTTCAGTTAGCTCCAATCGACTTTGGTTGGCTCCGATTGGCTCTAATAGGCTTTGATCGACTCAAATTGACTTGGAAAATCAGATTTGGAGTGTCAATTCTTGGGTGTAAGGAATCCGATGGTGGTGGTTTTTATTGAAAAACACTATAAGGGATGCTATCCTAGAGATAGAAGAACCGTGCTAGAGAGAGGGAGTCTCAATTTTTGTTTTTTAAAGTGTTTCAAAGCTTTATTGTATGTTGAAAATGAAGAGCAAATCCCTATTTATAGGTATCATAGTCGAGTTAAGGATGGAAAATATTAAATGCAATATGATTTTTCTCTATGATTGGATTGGACGAACCTATAAAATATATGATGCTAAATATAAAGCTGCACGTGTAGGAGTGTGTCCAACGCGCGTAGGAGTGTGCCTACCACACTTAGAAGTGAGTTAGTAAATGACATGGTGATGATATGGCCTGTAATGTAGTGATGACGTAGCCCGTGACGTGATGATAATATGGCGATGAAGTGAGAAAAGAAAATAAAAAATACATTTTCCACCTTCAATGGATTGAACACAGGATCTCCAAGTCATATGCAATATCAAGTCCAAGTTCTTATCCAATTAAGCTATTGGTTTTTTTTTTATTCAATTGCACATATGGATTTAGTCAACATGAGCTATATTTAAATCTAAGCTCAAGCCTAATGATCCTCTATTTATTTTATTATATTCTACTAAACTATTTAAAAAATTTATTATTTTCTAAATTTTATATTTTTGTGATTTTTTTGAATTTCTTTATTTTTTTTTTCTTTTCTTAAATATTCTATTTTTTGTATTTTTCTAAATTTATTATTTTTTTGGCTTTTTTCTTAAATTTTCTACTTTTTTTGTATTTTTCTAAATTTCTTATTTTTTGGGTATTTTCTTATTTTTCTATTTTTTTTTTTCATTTTTTCTAATTTAGGACCTTTTACTTTGTTGAAAAAAAAAATAAAAAAAGGCAAAAATTAGGTGTCTACACATCTCAGTAAGGAGCAATTCCTAAACTTGAGGAGGAGCAAGTTGTCTCGCAGAGCCGACAAACCCTTCAAATTGCTTGAAAAGATCAATCCTAATCCCTATAAGATTAAATTACCTACAAGATATAGAGTCTCAAACTCCTTCAACATTGTGGATCTTTAACCTTATACTCTCTCGAAGATGAGCAACTTGGAGTTGAACTAAATTGGATCTTAAATCGTAAACAACTTGGAGGGGATGACAGGGATCAAGGACTGATCATATGCTCCTAAACTAGAGGGTTAGCTCAAATGGTTTACCAAGCTGTCCGAGGTGAGTTAAAAAACAAAGAGCAGTACTGAACCTAATCCAACCTATAGAGCTACTTCACTCTCCACGCCATCCAAGGGGCTACTGAGGTTATCAATTAATATGCTGAGCTGACCCCTCCGTAATATACTAGTCTAAGCACCAAATCATGATATAGCCAACCCTACAATGTCGAGGCCGAATTAACAATTGTCAGGAGCCAACCATCCTAGGCTGACCCTAATGTAAGTCACCCTTAAGATAACCCTTATCTAATCTTAGCAATCAGAGCTATTGAATTGCCAACGCCAACAAGACCTAATCAAGACCCACCCTTACTTGACTCATAGTATTATTAGGACTACAAAATGAGCAAAATTACATTCCCGCTGTACTTTTGGACATCCATATTGTCTTTTCTAATATCCATATTGTCATTAATACCCCTGTAAATTATTCCCATTTTCCTAGCTAGTAGAAATCCTTTTCTACAATTTCCTGTAACCTAGGACTTACCTTAATTAGGTATTATAAATATGTGCAAATTATAATAGCTGCAGGAATCGATGTACAAAGAATACACTGAACTTTCTCACTCTCTTGAGCTAAGTGTCCTTTTTTGCTTACTCTTGAGCTACTCTTATCTAGTCCATTGAGCGTGGACTAGTCGTGAGTGCCTTCCGGCCATACTTGTGTGTTATATTAAATGTGACTTGAGCTCATATGAAGCATTGGTGTGTGACATCCATCATCAGTACACGAGAATCCTTGCTCACTCTTCGATTACCATTTATCTTTCAGACCGTCTTATAGTCCAAACCTACCCCCTTTGGTTATGTGAGATATTAGGCTTGTATTTTCATATATGAGTCCGTATCAACCTAATCATATCCTAAGTCTAAATATCAAATCGACAAGATCTAACCTAAACATAGACAATTATAATTAGAGAGCTAGGACTTAAAAAGAAAGAAAGAAAGAAAGAAACATCAATGATTTAACTTCAATTAAAATGAATCTCAATACAATGTTTAGTCAATATGTTAATACGATAGTACAAAACTATATATCTATTTCCTCTTGCTCCTAGATCTAGTAAAGACATATGTTATTTGCATCGCTATTCCCTCTATAGACCTTGTTTGTTTAGTAAGGGTAAAAGTCTATAACTCTCGCATTGGAATGTCCTAAAAGAGTGAATCGTTGAATTTTGGTGGATCTACCACTTGTATCTAAGAAGGATCATCCTTCAAGGTGCTTAAATATCTTTCTTTTTGAGGAATTGGTGGTATAAAAGGAGAATACAAATGAGTCTCGACAAGCAAAGTCATAAAGAAGCTCCTAGAAGGGCCTTGTATGCTGCTAACATATGGATATGCAGAGTAGCTCATGGCATAAGATGACTTTGGAATGTATACATCAACAGATTTGAAAAAGGGTCTGTATATACAATTAACTAAAGTTATTGAAATGTAATCACATAAGAACTAAATGAGCTGACAAAAAAATAAATGATATTCAAACTAACCCATCAATTAAAAGGACATGGAAAATTGAGGATGGCAAGTATCATTATTTTCCTTAAACTAAAAGTTTATACAATGTTTGTCACTTTAATAAGCATGTCACTCATGAAAATAAAATGTATCCATATCTTCTAGTTTGCAAACATGTGCAAGCTAAGGGAAAATAGGCTATAGAAATAAAAACACCCAAATTGTTGTAAGTGAAATTAATAAACATCAAAAAGGTAAACTAAAAAAAGAAAAAGGAAGAAGAAGAAAAACTTATAGAAGTTTGGTGACACGATTAGATTCTAGAAAAATTTCTTTCACACTCATCTCCTAAAAATGCATATTTATTTTATAATCATCATGACTAAAATTTTTCTTGTGTATGATTAAAAGCTAAAGAAGCATCCCATGCACTCATAAGCCCCATTAACCTTAATCAAATGTTTCATTTGCCTCATACTTATGATTTTCAGAATAATTGATCATATAATCAAGGACTCAATAGAGATGCTAGTATCTATAATTTATCATATTCTTATTACTAAATTTAACTATAAAAAAAAATTAATGTTATTACTTTTTTTAATTTTTTTAACCTTAAATAAAATAACAACAAAATCTCAACCCATAATAAAACCTTAAGACTATGCACTATTTGTATTTGTTATCTATTCCCCTTCTTCCTCTTTCTCTCTTTATATAAGGCCCTCTTTTTTATTTATTTATTTTTTACTATCTCATTTTTTCACCTCATTCCTTTTTTACTAACCATACTCTAGTAAGATCTTAAAAACATTCCATTTCTTAGCTTATCGTTCAATATATTTTATTCAAGTTACTCGGCCCATAGTTTTTTGTATTTTACGTATGACAGTCTTATAGTTTGATAAAAAACTTTATTTTGATGATTTGAAGAGAAAATACAAAACAAATTTGAGCATGACCCACTCAAGTGGTTAAACATTTCCAATTGTAAGAATGTTTTATATTTTGCCTACCAAAGTTTCATATTATTCCAATTCAAAATGTGTTGCAAATCTAGAAACCTTTCAAATTATTATCAGCTGGTTCTATGATATTATAGTTATAGGTTTTATATTGATCATATGTCCAAAACATTGTTTCTAAGGAAGAGATATTTATATATATGTTCCACCTATACCCAGTAGAATTTATAAGATAGAGGGTAATTCTAAGGTGCTATAGGGTGAGTTCTAAGTATAAAAATTTGAGAACAGATGTTACGTTTGCAAGTTGTGGGTAATGGAGTTATGTGATCTGATGTGGTCCTAACTTGTAAGAGGTGGCTATTAACTCAGTCTTCGAGCCTTATCCATTATCTTATAGCCATTATGGACTACAGTAACTTGGTAAGTCATCTAAGTGGGCAGGGAGGTTAGATTCAAAAGAGAGGCATGCTAAGCCACAAGTTCAAGTAGGTCAACATGAGTTGGAGGAGTCCAAGCCCAAAATACCTTATTAACACTTGGTATTCAATTTAGTCCAAAATTTGTAGTTATTCCAAATAGACATGTAATTAGGCAAAATTTTTGAAATGAAATAAACCAAAGTTGGATGTTTACCCACTTCATAATAATCCGGTTATTTATGTGAGCATCCTCTCAATATTATTCTCTTAATTTCCATTAATTTTTTCTGTTTAGATATTGTTATATGTAATAGATTATCGAATTATAAAGAAGAAAGTAATCTCATATGATATCATGAGATATTTTAAAAACAAAAACAATTTTAATCATTTATTTAAAAATTGATGGAAGTTGTGAAGATAAAAATATAAAGGATCTATTTTTGGAATTATAGTACTATTTCTGAGTAGATAATTCTTTGTATATATTGACACAGTTCTTTTTAATTCATCATTTTCTTTTTAGGTAGCTAAAGGGGCAAGATTACGTGAAGCCTCCAAGATTATAGTTTACTTGAATCCAGAGTAAGATTGGGTAAGGCCTCATACTTTACTCTCTCTCATGCCTTACCTATCCCTTGCTCACTCCTACTTTTTAGTTTTAAAAATTCATTTTATTGTTGATTTTTCATTTTGTTGCATTACATTAGATTAAAGTAGTGTTATCAATTGGTGTTATGGTATTGTATCTCATTTTCATGCCTAAATGGTTCAAGTTCGAAAACCTGTTTATTAATTGTGTATGAAAACCTCAATCCTTGATCTACCATGCCTCGTGTCAAAATTTGACTTGTTTATCACCTCTTCTAATTGTATGCTAATTTGTTTAATGTTACCTTGTAAGTAGAGGTACACATATAGGTTAAACGGGGCAAACCTGGCCTGACATATGGGTTAAATGGGTTAGGTTATTTTGGCTCACTTTTTAATGGGCCAAATTTTGGTTAGCCTAACCTAGCCCAGCCCAACCCATACGAGCTAGCGTATTAAGTGGGCCCACCTGCCACTTAGCCCGTTTAACCTACTTTAATAGGTTAGTGGGTTAAATGAGCCAAGCTAACCCGTTTAGCCCACTAACAACAAAATTTTATTATCTTTTCCATTTAATCCACCTCGTTTTTATGAATTTATTGATCGATTTTTAGTCATATAATTTTGTTGGACTTGAAATTTTCAAATGAAAAGGCTTCACAATGAAGAAGCTCATAACACATCCAACTTATTTTCCTAATTGAAGGCATTTTTACAACTCTATTCATGGTTTAGATTACTTACCGAAAGCTCTTTAAGTACATGCAATATCTTCAAAAGTCATAAAAAGTAGAGATAAGCAATCAAGTAAAATAAAATCACTTCTACATGTCAAGAAACATTATAATAAAAGGGAGGAACTTCCTAAAGTCCAAATACATCAAGCATTCATAATGTTCAACATTAATCATCATCAACAACCACATTTGAATCCTTCTTTGATAATGTTGTTTCAAGTTTTTTTTTTTTATCTTCATCTACAATTCAAAAAAATAACACATAATTAGATGTAAATAATAAAAGCTTAATATCAAAAATAAAGAATATTGTTATCAATATGAAAAAACCACCTTCCCAATTAAATTCTTGTAGCTAACTATGAGTAGAAACTAAAGCCTCCATATTTTCAAGAAGCAAGCTACCACAATACTTAGTAAAAACACGAGCACCAATACTAAAAGAAGACTTAGAAGCAACTGTAGTAATTGGAATACTAAGAACATCGGAAGCCAATATGCAAAAATTTGAATACCTTTGACACTAACTTTTCTAGAATTCCAACACATCTAACTCTACATAAAAGTTCATATCCATTACTAGTTCTTCCAAATAGAGATCTAAGGAAGATTTATCAATATTTTATACTCCAACTTGACAATATTCCTAAGTTATCAAGGGAAAAGAAGAAAAGGTTATCATTATTGCTCATTAAGAATGCATCACTATTAAAAGAATTAATTAAAATAACCATTAAACTTACATTAAGAGTGGTAGAATTGATATCTACACTTTTTCCAAATCCTTTCCATTGACCCCCACTTCTGAGTGTTTGAGAAGTTATAACTCAAGAGCTACTACTGCTTGCATTACTTCACTTGCTCTTGTCATATTCTCTAAAAAGTCTATATAACTTACTATTTATCCTATCCAACTTCTTATCACAACTAAGTGGATCAATCTTATTGAAGCAAAACTTCAAAAAAATTAAAATTCATTTGAGGATCAAGTACTGCTCTAAGTGCAAGGGTAATACTGTATTCCCTCCAATATTTTTCCAATTTTTGCTTCATCTTAATTAACATGTCTCTTTTGGCCACATCTTCACTTACTAAATTCTCATTTAAGAGACATTCTATTGTCCAAACTTGCAAAAAATATAAATTTGAAGTTGGATAAGAGGACCTAGACATTACAATTGTAATGGTGTAAAAAGGACTAAAAAATTTACACAATTTTTGTAGCCTTTCCTACTCCTCCACTAATGGATAATACTTGTAATTTGAATCATTCAATTGAAAGTAGGAAACTGCACATTGATACTTTAAAGCACTCTCAAGTATTATATAAGTTGAATTCCATCTAGTTGTGACATCCAAATGCAAACCAATACTAGTATCAACATTACCAACTTCTTTAACATACTCCCAAAACAGTTTTATTCTACTTTCAGACCTCTTTACATAGTTTACACTCTCTCTTATCTTATGCAAAGCCTCATTAGCTACTGTTAAGCCATCCTTAACAATCAAAGTGAAGAATGTGGGTATAACATCTAACATGAAAAAATTCACCACCATACAGCAAACTCCTTTGTAAATTAAGTTGATCTTTCAACTAATCTTACATGCAATCATTAGCAGATGCATTACCTAAGGTAAGAGAGAATATTTTTCTATCTATGCTCCAATCTTTCAAAAAATCAAACATTTTTTTTTACAATTCAACTCCTAAGTGAAGAAGGGGCATATGATAAAAAGAAAGAATTTTATTATTCAGTTTCCAATTCTCACAACAAAGTGAGCAATCAAATACATGTATTCCTTTCTCGTACTAGTTATCCATAAGTCAGAAGTCAAACAAATTCTAGCAGGAATTTTTTCCGAAACTTTTTTCAGTTTCTCCTTTCCAATTAAGTACTACTTCCACACATCAGATGTGATAGTTTTCCAGGATATGGGAATATAATCAAGGTTGAAATGTTGTATGAATTCTATAATCCTCCTATATTCAATGAATGAAAAAGAAAGATTATGTTCAATTATTTCCTTTGTCAAAATTTTGAGGGCAACTTTATAATTTACTTTTCTTGATCTTAACTTTCTTGCTTAATCAATTATCATTTCACCCACATCATGATATTAGGAAGTAAACAACATTTTTGCATATGTCAACATAGAGTTGATGTTTCATATGTAGACTCACCAATGACAGATTTATTTCTACACCCATTACATCTTGCTCTTTCCTTTCCATCTTTTCCTTGTTCTAGCTCTCTTGCCTTTAGGCTCTTCAAAACAAGAGATGTTTTGGTAGTAGCATTAGATGGCACATCAACATCGCCCCCATGAGTTTCTAACTCACCATCTACATTGATTCATTAGATAGAAGTATCCTTACTAGTAACGGTATTGCAATCCATCTAAAAGTGAACTAAAAAAAAAAGTAAGAATATAACATAGCTTGCAAGCCAAATTTCTACTTTTAAGGAAAATAAACCATCTCCATCGATGTGTTGGAATGTGTTTTAATTGACCTTTCTCAACTTTTGAAATATACATAACCTAAAATGTTGATAAAGAGTCAAACTTATGGCTTTTTTATTGTCCTTTAATGATTGTTTTAGGATTTTAGTAACTCTAATGGATTTATGCATATTTCCAAAAATGATAGGAAGTAAAATCATACCTAACAATTCATAGAATTTTGTTCCACCTAAGAATTGTTTTGAATTGTATTTACAATTATCCAAATTTCAATTGATATCAAATTAAGAAAAATTATCAAGTTTGATATCAAACAATTATCATTTTAACATACTATATTTTCATTAATCTCTAATCTCTAAATCATGAGGTCAATGAAATATACCAAATTCAGCACTAAATTGAAAGACACAAGAATCAAAAATTTATTTTCGTTTTCTTTCCTGAATTAATCTACTTAGAATCAACAATTAAATTCTAGTAATTCCTGTATTCTAAGTTAATGTATTTTAAATACATTAAATATATTAAGTCAAAACTCAAAAGGCTATTTACAAAAAATACCACAACTTTGATGGGTTTTCCCCTTGAAGTTCTATTAAGCCACCTCCATTACCTCAATTCAACAATGTAAATAAATTTGAGTTGAAAAACATGTCAAGTTAATTAATAGATAAGAATTCTATTTTCAAATTAAATCGTTGACATGTTTAGATCTTGATCAAGTTAATTCTTAGCATGTTTACACACAAAAAAGAGATCTTAGAAACTAAAATGTCATCCACGAATATCAAAGAGGCCTCTTAACTAATCTCTACATTGTATAACACTAATATTATAGAAGTACATCTCAGTACTGTTGAGTTCTTAATCAACATGAGAGAACATGCAAAGGCATTTCACTTAGAGTAGACATCAAAATCTGTACATGAAATGGCTTCAAGGCTTTAAAGAGAAAATACTTAAAGATCATATTTTTATTTTTCATGTTTTGATTTTTCTCATTCTAATTCTTTTTATTTTTCTTTAACTAAACCATATTTTTTCTTCTCAATAAGCCTCAAATAATAGATCATAAATTAATCAAAATAGAGGGAAAAAAGAAAAGAAAAGGCATTGCAAGGATAGGTAGGTGTACTGTATTACAATGACAGATGGTGGACGGTAAATAGTAGTGTTGGTCGTTGTTAGAACTGAGAAAGAAGAATGCGGTGAGCGAAAGGCAAAGAGTGATGTGAAGACTAAAGTCTAGAAAGTGGAAACTAAAGAGTGATAGTAACTAAGGTTTTGATGTTTGGAAATAAAATATTATTATTATTTTGTTTCTTTTATTAGAATTTGATCATCACTTTTCAAGCTATGGTACTGTTATGTTATGTTAACCACTTAATATGTTACATGTTGTGTTAGGCAATAAAATTTATTAAAAAAAAAAAGTGGCCTAACCTAGCCCATTATAGGTTAGCTAGCAAGTTAAACAGGCTAAGCTAAAATAGTCTGCTTTTTAAATAGGCTAAATCTTTAACCCAAACTTGCTTTTAAAGTGGGTTAAACAAGCTAGCCTACCAACCGAAGCCCACTTGTAAGCTGACAATTCTTTAATGGTTAGTTATGATAAAATTCTTTTATGGTACCTTATTTAATTAAGTTCTTACCATCAATACTTAAATATAATGTACACAAATAATTAATCATACAAATTATTGCTCATTTCTTAATGAGCAGCAATTAGTTATTAATTACTTATCAACTTTCTAAAGGTTTAAATAATTTACAAAAGGGAAAAGTAAAAAAAAAAAAAAGATCCTAATGTTTTTCTATATATATGCATCAATCTTTAACCTTTCGTTAAGTCCATTTTAGTCCTTAACGTTTTAATAAATTTACAAAAGAGTCCTTCCGTTAGTTTTTTAGTTATGTGTAGATACATTAAGGACTAAAATGGATTAAATGAAAAAGGTTAAGGACTGATTCATATATACAGGTAAATGTTAAGTACCCTTTTGTACTTACGTGAATCAATTATATATTGACGCGTGTCTACAGTGACAAAAAATTTAACAGAATTAACAAAATAACTTATTTGATATGACTTAAAAAGGTTAAAAACTAAAATAGACTAAATGAAAGATTAAGAACTGATTCGTAAAAACATGAAACGTTAAGAACTTTTTTGTACTTTTCCCTTTACAAAAATGGGACTAATTTTTAACTAGTATGGTAATTATTATTTGATAACAATTATACTACTCTTAAAAAAACCATCTATAAAAAAGTTCACAATCTAAATCCTCCAAATACTAATTCTGATTTAAGCTCATATTAAATCTATAAAAGCTTCACAATCTGGTCTTAATCCATTTATTTTAATTTACTTGGTTTATTAAGTTTTATAAAACAATTCTCGAGAATAAGAAAAAAAAGAGATTTCTAACACATCTATATAATTTTCTACGGGAGGTCTTAAATAAAATCAACAACAATGGATTGGAGGCCTAACTGGAGTTCATTTATGATTTGAGGCAAGTGCACCTATCAATTTTAATATAGTGGATGTGAGTCCGAGTCGATCCTTCAGACATTTTGAGTACTAATATTAACCTTAGCTTTATTATCTAACTAGAAAATCGTGTTGAGTTGGATGAATTAAAAATACTGAAATTAACCATCTAAACTAATTATGAAACTTGATTAAGCAAATTAGAAAGCAATAAAACTACAAATGACTTCAAGTAGACTTCAAGTATGCAATAACGTATTTAAGAATTATTTCCCCTAGTGTTTAACATGTGACCACTTAAAATATATTCAATTCAGTTTCTATTATTCTTGATCGGAAGGATTCACAATTAAAGCTAATATCTTTTTCAAGCATATTAACCCTAATCCTAAATTATTTACCGGAATCTCTTCACTTAGTAATATAACTTAGAATTGCATTAATGTATAATGAATTTCCATACAAACAATCAACTTTCCGGAAGAAATATGTATCTTATCTCTAAGTATACATGTAATTCTCTTCAATTATGCTAAGATTTAATTATGCATGCAATTTCTCAATCAACATACATAATATCATATATTGATACTCTAGAATTATCAATCCACAATTAAACAACATAATTGAATCAAGAAAAGATAGAAACTTTATTGAAATTTATAATTCAACTCAAAAGTCACATTAAACCCTAGGTTTCATAATCCTAAATACTCGAATTCTAAGCTATCATAACGAATATAAAAACGAGTTCCATCAAAAACATAAAATAAAACATGGAAAACCCCTTTAATTGATGAACAATCTCTCTAATCTTGAAGTTGATGTTGTTCTCGCCTTGTTCTTCTCTTTCTCCTCAAGTCTCTTATCTTCTCTTGTGTCTCTCCGTCCTCTCTGATGTCTCTCTTCTTTTGAAACCCTAAGATATCCTTTTATATATGTATTACAAGGATTTTGTTTTCATCACCAGACACGGCTTGGGACATGGCTGTGTCCCCAGGTCGTGTAACTTTCTGCACCTAGGCAAATTTTTCTGTATAACTTCAAAACTTCATAACTTCTTCATTTGAACTCCGAATTGAGTGAAACTTGATTCCTTTTCTTCGTTTTCGATCCTAGAACGTGTTCAAACCTTGAAATCAAAATTTTACTCAATTAAGTATCATTTTCTTTAAAGAAAACCAAAAATGTGAGGGAAATGCTATAAAATCACCATGTGATTTCATTTGACTTGACCTGAAGAAAAGTAAGAAAATCATTCTCAACTAACTTGCAATAATAAAGTCAACCAATTTCATCTGACCATATTCGAATGCTCCAACAATACTTAATACTACAATTCACTAGTTAATTTATGAAAATCAAAGTTTACCCGAGCCATTTAACCAAAGATTTTTAAACTAAAAATTAGATTTAACATCTCGCCAACCGAGAAAGAGTCATAAAAATTTTGTCCATTTGACTAAAGTGTATACAATTCTCTTTTCCATCTC
Source organism: Lumnitzera littorea (assembly GCA_024138015.1). Taxonomy (NCBI): domain Eukaryota; kingdom Viridiplantae; phylum Streptophyta; class Magnoliopsida; order Myrtales; family Combretaceae; genus Lumnitzera; species Lumnitzera littorea. The sequence goes on along the minus strand of JAMXBB010000002.1, from coordinate 97,825,531 downwards.
ACTAAGTGCCATAATCCAAAACAAACACATTTTACATCCACTTTTCCTCTAATCATCCCCCTAGTTCATGCTTTTGTTGAGAAGTCTTTTGAATTTACTTTATTTAAGCACAATTGTGTTGGTAGAGGGAAAGAATCTCACTCTTCTGACAGACCAAGACCGATCCATACCAACTTATTCCTTATATTGATAACGGGAAAGAACCTTGCTCTTCTGACGGATTAAGGCCGATCCATATCAATTTTTTTCATTAGAATTGGCATTAGGACTCAATCTCGCTCTTCTGATGAACCAAGACGAATCCTTACCAATTTTTCTATTTATACACTTGTTATTACTTTTGACCTCCAATCATTGTGATTTTTCAGGAGTTTCTCAAAAGAAGAATTTCATTTGTTTGTTTGCTAAAAATTATGGGACTCTTAAAAATTTCTAAGAAAAAGGTATACATAAAAGTAAATTTAAAAATAACCATGACTAACTCTCAACTAGTGATGTTGCTCCAATCTTAAGTCTTAAAGTCCTAAGCTAAATAACTCGTAACTTTGCCCTCCACAAATTTGACTAATCAATTCTAATAAAGTATAATAAGATCAATAATAATCAAGATGACACAGTTAATTTGGCTCAATACCAATTAATCACCTATTGTAAGTTAACTTAAAAATTAATTGGGTCAAATATGAATAATTGGTCTCCTAAACAGTAACAAATTCATATATATCCTTTCCCCACACTTAATAATGTACATTGTCCCCAATGTACCACGAAAAATAATACCAGCACGAAAAAGTAGCACAGGAAAAAGGAAACATATGTAATGAAAAGAAACTAATACTTCCCTGCCAGTCGAAAAGAAGTGCAAAATGAAGAAGCATCATCATTATATATATCGGAGTTCACATGCCTTGATCAACAAAAGACAACACAAAAAATTAGGAACTAGGAAGAGGGATTAGAATCCGTCTCTTCATCCTCCTTATCAAATGGTGCTTCAGCCATTCTAGCATCATCATCGTCATCACCATCCTCATCATTCTCATCACTTTCTCCAGCCTCCTCATCTTCACCACCCTCATCATCCTCTTCCTCTTCCTCACTCTCCTCTTCATGGATAGCCGACTCTTTCATTTTAAGAAATTGTTCCATTTTGTCCTGGCAGATATGAAGTTTATCCACACTTTCTCTTATATAACGAACCTCAGACAGCAATAAATCAAATTTATCTTCAAAGCTGGCTGAAGAAGTCTGGCCCCGAGATGTGCTGTTGTGAGAATGTCGACCTTGATGTCTTGTTGGTAGGAGGTTCATGAGTCGGAATGAATTGAGGCGCATAGGAGTGACTTGGCTAACCAAAGTAAGTGAGAGCCAAGCAACAACCTTAGTCCGCATAGCCTGCACTAGTAAGATAATATAAAGGCCACAGCAAATATGCCTTTTCTTTCGAGTAGTGGTAGCTTGGTAGCTGAAGAGTTCGGCGATTTCAATGGCGAGATTGATGGGATGTTTATGTATGACACTGTAGAGATAGAGGCAATCATTGTTGGACACCACCCCGGTGTTAAGGCCTCTACCAGTCAATGTATGTGAAAAGAGCCAGTGAAGAACCCGATATTCAGGCCTAACTAATTGAGAGGCCTTACTCCTGGCTGGATCATAGGCATCGCCAACAGTAATCTCATTCTAAAACGACCCTGCTGTAACGCCACGAGGAAAACGACACAAGAGACGTTGAAATTCTTCCGTCCGTATATATCTCTCTTCATATAAACCAAGATATCTGCCCAGTTGAGCAATGATCATGTAGAATGGATGGCCACTCAAGGTGAAGTGTAATTTGCGTTTTGGGCCCATGCTAGTAGCACTTTTCTTATCAAGTTTATAAGTGCACAAAAACTCCAAAGTCAGCTCTTTATAAATTGGAGCTTCAAAAGATAATAAGCGCTCCCAAATAGTACTATCCAAGAGCTCCTTCATTTCTATAGTGAGCTCTAATTGAGCGAAAACATCCCAATCCAGCCGAAGGGTCCTGCTAAAGGGTTTATTCTGAAGTAATTGATATCGTTGCACTTGGTAATCTTCCTTAAATTAGAGCATTGGGTGCTCCATAGGGGGAAGAGTAGCCAGTGGTTCAACTATTGCTCTGAATTGTGATGAAGAGGATGCCGTAAATTTTGATTTCCGGCCAACGGTAAGCTTAGCTCGATTTGCCATTTGAATACTTGAAAAGAGTCAACAATCCAAATCAAACATGTACATCCTTGGCGCACATAGTTGAAGAAGGCAGAAGAAAAGAAGAGCAATAGGGAAGAATGTTAACAGAATACTCATTGGGGCATTTCAACAAACATATGGAGTGCAGCTAGAAAACGAGTTGGTGGAAAAGAAATGAGTGGCAAACACTTCCAACGAATTCCACTACACAACAATTAACGGTGAAAAACAGGCATCTCAACATATAAAAGACGCTAAATGACCCAGAATTATTACCTCCCATTGCTAACCTTAACTAGCATGAATGAAGAAGGATGAGCAAATTAACCAATAACATTTGGAATTGAGAGAACACAATAAAATCTATCTAGATGAGGTAGCATTATGGCATATAAGATCAACAAACTCAAAGCAATGATGCATAGCATTTATAAATAATCAAAAGAAATCTGCAGGCCAAATGGAAAAACCAATATGCACAAGAGTAAAAATGAAAATAACTAAACTGCTTAAGCATGAGGGAAAGAGAGGAAAATCAATGAGGAAAACTTACTTGGATCAAAATGTGGAATGTAAGAATTGTGGAGAGAAGAGGGGGAATAAGAGAGAATATGAGAGAGATATGTTTGATTGTGAGTGTGTGAGAGGGTGTGTTTAATTTAAATAAACCGGTCGTATACAAAATAGTGTGAGTTTGGGTCGACACGGGCTGGGACACGACCGTGTCCCTTGCCCGTGTAACATTCTGTGTGTGTCGTGTGGAGTCTGGACGGACACGGGCTGGGACACGACCGTGTCCCATGCCTGTGTAACTTTCTATTCCCGTGTTGTATAAATTGGACGGACATGGGCTGGGACACGACCATGTCCCATGCCCGTGTACTTTCTCTGTGAAGTCTGGACGCACACGGGCTGGGACATAACCGTATCCCATGCCCGTGTAACTCTCTGTTCGTGGGTGGGAATTTTGGGTGCATACGGGCTGGGACGCGATCATGTCCCTTACCTGTGTAACATTCTGTGCCCACACAGTGAAATCGAAATCTGGGTGGACACGGGCTGAGACACAACCGTGTCCCACGCCCGTGTAACTTTCTGTGGGTAAGCAGTTTTGAAAGTCTGGATGGACACGGGCTGGGACACGACCGTGTCCCTTGCTCGTGTAACCTTTTTTTTTTAATTTAATTTAAAGATAAAAGAAACTTAAAGAAATAAAAATAATAAAACTAAAGAGAAAAAGAAAAAATAAAACTAAAAGGGGAAAGAACTATGACGAAAAATTGAAAGAAAAAGAAAAAAAAAAAGCAAAGCAGAGTTAAAATAAAGAAAAATAAAATGAAATAAACTTAAAAAAAAATACTAAAGTGTAAGCAAAGTTAAACATAGGTTGTCTCCCAAGAAGCGCTTTAGTTAACGTCGATAGCTCGACGGGATATGTCTTCTCATGATTCTTCATCTAGGTGGAGATAGGACTCCTCCTGTATCTCGCTTTTGAACTCTTCATACGAGCATAAATTTGCCTTTAGGCCATCGACCTTGCCAATTCCATTTCATTGGTGCATAACTTCCATAGTTTCTCTCCTTATCATGCTACTTATCAAATTCATGTAGCCTAAACTTCTTCATCTTGTCCGCTTTTACCTTAGATGCGGTTGTCATTAGAAGTTTTGAAGTTTTTACCACGAAGGCATATTCCAGATGATTTCTTGACAGTTTTGGTTCCAAAATTGGTGGCTTCTCTTTGAAAGATCTTAACCTAGGATCCTTTGACTTATGGAGTTGATCAACCCCCTTCTTGTCCACAATAGATTCATGAACTTTTATTTTAGCTACCATTTCTGCACAATTGGGGTTGGTCACCAAATTTTCATCTCCTTATTGTAAGCAATGACTTGAGGAATCCTTGGCGAGTGTTTCCTGGACACATGTAGATATAACAACATTAGTGGCATTGACATTATGACATATGTCCTTTGGGTCAAGAAATTTGTTCGTTGCCTTTGGAGTTTTAAAAACTATTTCATCATCCCCGATCCATAATATCAACTTATGCTCACTAACATCAAAAACAGCTCTAGCAGTGGCTAGGAAGGGTCGACCTAAAATGATAGGCACCTCAATATCTTCATCTATATCAAGTATAACAAAATCCACGGGAAAGATGAATTTGTCTACTTGTACTAAAACATCCTCTATGATGCCTCTACGGTATGTGATAGACCTATCAACTAATTGAAGACTCATGCAAGTTGGTTTAGGTTCTCTTAACCCTAGCTTTTTGAACAATTTATACGGCATCAAATTTATACTGGCTCCTAAGTCTGCTAAAGCATTATCTACTAACAAATTGCCAAGCATACAAGGAATAGTGAAACTCCCTGGATCGTTTAATTTTTGTGGCAGCTTTTTCTAGAGAAGTGCCGAGCATTCCTCGTTCAATGTGACAGTTGTAAGCTCCTCGAACTTCCTCTTATTCAATAGAAGATCTTTTAGAAATTTCGCATTCTTTGGCATCTGCAAGATAACATCAACAAGAGGTAAGTTAATGTGTAATTGTTTGAAAATATCAAGAAATTTACCAAATTCCTTATTCGGATTAATATAACTTTGCTTAAGGCGCTGTAGGTAAGGGATGGGAGGCTTGTACTCCTCCACTTTCGGTGGTTCTATACTTTCTTTTGATTTTAGTGGCTTGGCATCTTTCTTATAGTTGACTTCCACTTCTTTCTCAACTACTTCCCCACCATCCTTCTTCTCTACTTGTAGTTTTCTACCACTTGTCAAGGTCACAGCATTAACATGTTCCCTAGGATTAACCTTGATATTCCCTAGGAGTGTTCCCTATGGTCTTTCAGAGATTAGTTTCACAAGTTGACCAATTTGATTCTCGAGGTTGCGATTTGAAGCCTCTTGATTCCTCAGCGAGGATTCAATGTTGGATAAGCGAGCCTCATTTCCTTAAATGTATTTTGTGAGAAGTTCTTCCACACTGGACTTCTTTTCTTGAGCGAGAGGAGGTGGAAATGGTCTTTGAAATCCAGGTGGGCCAAAGTTAGTCTTCTGCTGGCCTTGGTTTTGGTTTCCCCATGAGAAATTGGGGTGATTCCTCCATCCTGGGTTATAAGTGTTGCTATAGGGGTTATTTTGTTACTTAGGTGGATTTCCTAGATAATCTACCTGTTCCAGTTGTTCTTGTGCTCCATACCCCTACATACCAAAATCACTTACATCCGATTGCACCTGTTGAGGGCCAACAGAGAGTGCATCAATCTTCTTACTCAATAAGTCCACTTTGGCTGCCAGAGCAGTGGTCAAGTCCACCTCATAAATTCCCATAGCCTTTTGCTTGGCTTTAGTGGTTTCCCACTGATAATTGTTCATCGCGATTCCTTCAATCAGGTTTTGTGCTTGTTTAGGTGTCTTTGTGTTCAAAGTACCTCCTGCGGATGCATCAATCATTTGTCTAGTAGATAAATTGAGATCATTGTAGAAGGTCTGAATTTGCATCCATAGTGGGAGGCCATGATGTGGGCACCTCCTAAGCAAGTCCTTAAACCGCTCCCAAGTATCATATAGCGTCTCCGCTTCCAATTAAGCAAAACAAGAAATATCATTCCGAAGTTTAGCGGTCTTTGCAAGTGGAAAATACTTCTCCAAAAATTTCTCTACTAATTCATTCCAAGTTGTGATTGAATTTCTTGGTAGGGAGTTCAACCACTGTTTTGCTCTTCCCCTCAAGGAGAAAGGAAATAGTCGCAGTCAGATGGCATCATCTGTGGCTCCATTGATTTTAAATGTATCACAAATCTCTACAAAGCTAGAGATGTGGGCATTAGGATCTTCATCTTAGAGACCATCAAACTGAACATATTGTTGCACCATTTGTATGATGTTAGGTGCAATTTGGAAGTTATTAGCCGCGACGGTTGGCTTTGCGATACTAGAGTCAGCTCCAATAAGTGTAGGCCTTGAATAATCGGACATGGTCCGATTTGCTTAATTCCCGGTATTAACCATATGTAGTGGATCTTCCTGCTCGATGAATTGAGTGTTGGCCTCTTGACCTTCTTTCTTGATTTCAACGATTGACTCATCGTCTATGGTCACCACAATTTGTCTAGGTCGCAATCTCAAATTTTGAAGGGCAGTTCTCTCAATTTCAGGATCAAGTTCTACCAAATCTTCCAGGTTGCTTCGGGTCATGCACTACAAGGGTAAGAAATATAAAATCAATTGCAGCTCTAGGTAATAAAAATAAACAATGAAAACAAAAGAAAATAAAGAAAAAATGGTCAAAGTAATAAAGCAACTAGCGTTCTTAATATCGAAAATCCCCGGCAACGGCACCAAAAACTTGATATGAGGCAAGTGCACCTATCAATTTTAATATAGCGGATGTGAATCCGAGTCGATCCCTCAGAGATTTTGAGTACTAACATTAACCTTAGCTTTATTATCTAACCAGAAAATTGTGTTCAGTTGGATGAATTAAAAATACTGAAATTAACCATCTAAACTAATTATGAAACTTGATTAAGCAAATTAGAAAGCAATAAAACTACAAATGACTTCAAGTAGACTTCAAGTATGCAATAACGTATTTAAGAATTATTTCCCCTGGTGTTTAACATGTGACCACTTAAAATATATTCAATTCAGTTTCTATTATTCTTGACCGAAGGGATTCACAATTAAAGCTAATATCTTTCTCAAGCATATTAACCCTAATCCTAAATTATTTACCGGAATCTCTTCACTTAGTAATATAACTTAGAATTGCATTAATGTATAATGAATTCCCATACAAACAATCAACTTTCCAGAAGAAACATGTATCTTATCTCTAAATATACATGTAATTCTCTTCAATTATGCTAAAATCTAATTACGCATGCAATTTCTCAATCAACATACATAATATCATATATTGATACTCTAGAATTATCAATCCACAATTAAACAATATAATTGAATCAAGAAAAGATAAAAACTTTATTGAAATTTATAATTCAACTCAAAAGTCACATGAAACTCTAGGTTCAATAATCCTAAATACTCGAATTCTAAGCTATCATAACGAATGTAAAAACGAGTTCCATCAAAAACATAAAATAAAACATGGAAAACCCCTTTAATTGATGAACAATCTCTCTAATCTTGAAGTTGATGTTGTTCTCGCCTTTTTCTTCTCTTTCTCCTCAAGTTTCTTCTCTTCTCTTGTATCTCTCCGTCCTCTCTAATGTCTCTCTTCTTTTGAAACCCTAAGATATCCTTTTATATATGTATTACAAGGATTCTGTTTTCGTCACTAGACACGGCTTGGGACATGGCCGTGTCTCCAGGTCGTGTAACTTTCTGCACCTAGGCAAATTTTTCTGTATAACTTCAAAACTTCATAACTTCTTCATTTGAACTCCGAATTGAGTGAAACTTGATTCCTTTTCTTCGTTTTCGATCTTAGAATGCGTTCAAACCTTAAAATCAAAATTTTACTCAATTAAGTATCATTTTCTTTAAAGAAAACCAAAAATGTGAGGGAAATACTATAAAATCAACATGTGAAATATGTTTAAAATCAGAGTTATTAATTTAGTAGTACCATTTAAATTACAGAAGACATGAATTTCTTAGAAGAAGACTTACCTGATAAGAAGATGCAGTGTGAGTACGATTGTTTGGATATAGAAGTAAGATAAAGAGGGAAGAAAGAATTATAACGACCCTATTGAGGGGCCTAGTAGTATTGTCTAAAATTTCCATATTACGTGTGTACCCATGATAAGAAAATCGCTTTGCAAATTAGAGATTGCAAGACTCTAAATAGTTATTCGCTAAGGTCTTTAATTTTAGTTCATTAACTCATTATATAATATAAATAATTATGGATATCCATTTTTCCACAGTTCCTCAGAACCATAGAGAATCGGTATCCCCTACTAAAATAGTGAAATAAGATAGATAATTCCAAAAAAAAAAAATTTTTGAACTTACTAAAGATACTAAACTTAATTGATATATTAGTTATTTTCTTGGAGCATTCTAAATTAACCACACCAACTTTTCATCATATTGATTCAATGGTAGCACTCTACACTCGATTCCTATCCATATCCCAACTATCTTTCAACCTGTAAGGAAAAGAACTATTGGGGTGTAAGCTTACACTTGGTAAGATAATTACCCTCATCAATACCACATGATAGAAATTTATTAGATGCACAATCATATGAATGCATGAATAATCCGTATGCCAAACAACGCATGTAGTGGCCTAAGAACTACATACAACTTAAAATTACGCCTCCTGTAGTCAGGGTTTGGAGATAATTAACCAACCCAAACCAAAATCCGAGTTCTAGACCATGGGTTTTATTTCATTTGCATTATTGTGCTTAATCCAAAACAAAACTATATATATATATATATATATATACTTTCTTTACTAAATAGCAAATCATATTTTTAAAATCCTAAGTCTAGCGGTGTGGTAGCCCCTATAATCCACAAACACATACCTTAAGCAGAAGCCATAAGACACGGCCTCTCGCCGACGATTAGTGTCTCACAGCGCCTAGTAAGCCCGTTAGCTTAAGACAGAGACTCAATAAAATTAATGACATAGCTAGTACCCAATCCTATAAGAGGCCCGTCCTCCTATAAGTCCCTTCCCATCTTCTGCGTGAAGCAACAGTCAGTGTTATCCAAATGCAATTATGGGGAATGCATGATCCATTTAATTTCTTAATCATATAAGTGGTTAATTTGATTTTTTAAGGTGATCAGACAATTTCATCCCATACAATCGCATATATAAATTATCATAAACAATTCCCATTATTATATAATTAACAAGCAATGGTATCCATTCACAAATTCATATACATGCATTTCTCATATCCTACAAGCATCCAAATATATATATATATATATATATAAGTTTAGGTGCATCTATTCTACAAGCAAAATCAAGTAAAGAGTTATTGGAAATTTACTCACTCAGCCATGCGGATCAATCAAAATAATCCGGGATAGGTTGTCTCCCAAAAGCCGGGTCCCCTGGACATCGCAATATAATACTATAAGGATTTGAAATATAATTTAGAAAACTAAACTAAAACCCTTTTAGTTATACTTTTGACTTAGCTTCATATTTTTCCCGATTTTTACTTCAAGTTTAATCGCATATAACTTTTTTGTTTTAAATCCGATTTTCATGATCTTATAGTCAATCTTTATCATTTTCGAGTGTACTTTAATGTGATGAGGCACGCAAAACTGCCCATAGGTCAGAATAGTAGCGATCCTCATGATTTGGGGTGCTTTTAGGCTTTGTTTAGTTAATGGGCTTTTTGGTAACTTGGAAAATTCTTTGGGCCTGGGCTTAGGACTTTATTTCAAACTTAACATACTCCTTAAGGTCAGACTTCTAACTTTGGTTTACACTCTTAGTGTTAACAATAACTCCTTGGACTTTTATGTGGACTTAAGTTATCAAATGGGCTTTTTTTTGTTCAAACTAAAGTTAGTGACTTTGTTGGACTTATGCAGTCTTAGGTAGACTTCTTGTGAGCTTCAAAACAACCTTTCTTAATATTTTAAAGTGCTGGTCAGAATTTTAATGAAGGCCCAACTTAAAGTTCTAGGCTCGGTTTTGAGTTTTAAGCTTTGTATACTTGTTATACTTACTTTGGTTGATCTTTTTACTTTATTCACTTGGTTTTATCATATTTTTAAGTGGCTTTTACTTATGTTCCAAATTTGGTCGTGATGAATCCAAGGGTTCTTACTTGGTTTTTCAACTTGTTTCATCATTTCCATAAGTTTAAGTATTAGATCATGAACCTAAGCTACTTATATTCAAATTTTGACTTAACTTCTCTTCCATAAGATGATTACTTAGCTTATACCTTACATGAAAATAGTAGATCTCATACTTATCACAACTTCCATATCATTGTTCATATCTTATAAAGTTGGTTTTTTCATAAAAGCTTCATATAATGGATTTTCCTTTACCTAATGCTAGGTTTGAGCATCTTTAACTTAATAAAAGTGGAAATAACATCTAAATGACTCACATATACTCCATGTCCAGCATGATGTCTCCTCGTTCATGTACAAATTTCATAATTTTCTTAACTTAAAATCTTTCATTCTAAGTGTTAAATATATATCTTTACATAATACCAACTCAATATGCTCATATTTCAACTTTCATGTAAAGGGGTTCACAAGCTTACTTCTTAAGGTGGTCTAGCTATTTTATCATCTTATGATCATAATAATATCTTCATGAAAACATGGTCTCCTAACATGTAATACTATACCACTACTACAAAGAAACAACTTACTCGTCCTCAAAGCGAAAACAAGGTAGTGGTGCAACTAACTATCCTCTTAGCTCGTTGTCTTCCTTCCTCTTCTTGTAAGTTCTTTTGAAAGCTAGGGTCTTGATCTTTGAAGTGGGTTTATGGAGATATTCTAAAGTTCCTAAAAGTGGTTTTTGAAATTGACAAAAGGAGGCAACGAAATCAAGCTTTTGTGTAGTGAGTTACGAAGTAAAAAGGGTGGCGGCAATGTAGGGTTTTGTGAGGTTAGGTTTTTCTTTTAATTTGTGTTTAAAGTGAGAGAAAAGGAAGTGAAAAAGAGAGTGAAAGAGGGAGAAAGTGGCAGATTTTTTAATGGGAGAAGAAGCGTGTGCAAGAAGCTTTAATTGATTGTCTTTTAGTATGTATAAATGCCAACTTTTTGACAAGATTAGATGATGTAAGCATTAAGGGGTAAATAGTAAATGTGTAAGACAATTGAGTGATTGAAAGTTGACAAGGCATGACCTCCCTTAGGCTCTCTTCCCAACCAGCCATAGGGTGTCTTGTCACTTAATTAAAAGTCAAACACATAAAATAATATCATAACTTCTCCATATGTAGTATAAGCGAAGGGGTGATAAGGAAAATGTCTTATCACTAGTTTTTAATAAATTATCAATTGATAAATAATTCCAACTTTCAATTGATAAGTTATTTAGGATGATTGGTTGGTTTACTTTTTCATGTGCACAAGTCTTATGCATGAAGATAAGAAGATTGTTTTATATGAAATTCTTTTAGAGTTTATTTCTTAAATTGATTTGTATGTTATGATTTAATTCTTATAAAATTATATAAATTTCTAGAGTTTGAATAAAATTATTCAAATTAAATTATCAATTAGTCGCTTAGGGTTATAAATCCTTAATTGTTTTAGGGTTTAAGGTTTTGAGTGATTTAGAGTTCATGGTTCTCATAGTTGAGTTTTATCGATAATAGACTTTTGAATTGGAAAATTAAATTCCTTTTTAAATGCAAACTTGAATTCTTAGCTTAATTTATCCTTGGGAACATTTGAAAAGTACTCTTAGTTGAATCACAAGTCCACTAAAAAGTAGGGTTTATAACTTATCCATGTGTAATATGGCTTATAAGTGAAAATAAGGGAATTGTTTTATATGAAATTCTTTTAAGGTTTGGTTCTCAAATTAATTTGTAGGTTGTGATTTGCCTCTTGAGAAATTTTAGAGTTTTCAAGAGTTGAATAAAATTTATTGAAATTATATTTTTAATTATTTATTTAGGGTCATAAGTCTTTGATCATCCTAGGTTTTAGGATTCGAGTGAGTTTATGTATGTTTTAGGGTTTTTCATCAACTCGAGAGTAATTGACTTATACTTAAGAGCTTAAGATTCAATTGGCTTAATTATTTAGGACCATTGCTTTATTATGTAACACACACACACATACACACACACACACACACACATATATATATATATAGTTTTTGAAAAGAGAAGGAAATTGCTTAGTAATATATATATATATATATATATATATATATATTGTGGGGCTACTTATGTACACAAGTAAAATAAATTTTGTAAATTCATTAATTTATTCCTTTTAACTAGCTTAGTTTTGTTATTTATTATTACTTCAAATAATCTATGATTTGTTCGTTATCAGTTTTATATGATTTCACAAAATTATTGATAATTTTATTAATTTATGGCTTTTCAAGCATTAAGATAATTTTATAGAGTTTTCAAAATTTTTATGATTTGATATTTATGGTTTCTATTAAGTTTAGGTTTACATTTTTAAAAGTATGTGTATGTAGGGATTGGGGTTTTCTTACATGATTAGGGTTTTCAAATCGTATAATAAGGCCTTTCAAGTTTGTTTTAAGTTCCAATTTTAAAATTTTAGTCGATTTTCATTTTATGTAGTCTTGTTGACTTAGGACAATATCTACAATACTCGAATCCGACACCATTTTTAGAAGGTTAAATTTATAGAGTCTACAATCTTCCCCTTTCCCCCCTTTACAAAAAGTTTCGTCCTCGAAACTTAACAGTAATAAGTTCTTTATCTTATTACCTACGTACTAGCTTATAGGAGCGTAAGTTATGATTTCAAATCGAGTAATTCACATGAAATCAGCATGCTTCTCAACAATACCTAATACATAATTCTTGATATTACTACACTTCTTCCGATGTACCTTAAAGAGTATAGACAATTCCATCAAAATACATTACATATGACCCATTCGGGTCTTGATGTCTTTTACTTTTTATTTTTTAATTTTTACTATTGTTTTATATTGTTGCATTAGGGGGAAAGTGGAAAAAAAAAAAAACTTAAGAATGAAAATAAAAATTTAATGTTAAACAACCTCATAGGTCAAACCCAGACCTGTTTATGGGATTTGTTTATTTAAATGGGTCTATAAATGGATCTAGAACTTAGACACAAGTTTAATCGTATTTAAAGAAGTCTGACCCATTCAGTTCTCATGTTGATTTTTTCCATGCATTAACCCATTTAAATTATGTTGTGTCGTATTTGAGTCTATCATATTTGGGTTTATTGTGTCTGGGTCTCAAATTGCCAACTCTACTCACAATGGTAGGTCAAGGTTTGACCTAACTCATCCTCTTCCCTCCCTTCTTGCTTGTTAAACTCAAAAGCTTCACACTATGTTTAGAAACTTTAAGTAAAGTAGAAACGAAAGGAAAAGAGTGGAAAGGAAATCAAAAGGAATGAAATTTTTTACCATTGTTTGGATATAAAGAATGAAAATGAAAGGAAAAGAGTGGAAAGAAAATGNCTTGGTTTTCTAGGAAATTAGGGATCTTATACTTAAGATTTCTAGAAATAGATTGAAGGCTTTCAAAGAATGAGGGGTCGAGAGTCGGGAAGCACCACTACCTTGCCCAAAACCAATCTAAAATCTGATCGTAGGTAAGGTGAGCCTTTCATCCTTTGCATATTTTTGTTGTTTTGACTTGTTCAATGAAATATTGAGATAAGGCTCTTATGATGAATTATTTATGTGATCATGTATGATATTTTAGAATATTATAATGATAATTTATCAAATTAAGTAATTTATGTAATTAATATGGTATAATGTATAATATAATGATATCATGTGTTGTAATAAGCTTGTAACTTGCATATAATAATATGTTATGTATAAGTTATAATATATATATATATATATTTACTTATGTAATTTATGACATAACATATAATATAACAGCATATTGATTACTTTAATGATAATATGATGTGTATATAATAATATAACATACATTGTAATGCAAGAAACATGATAATTCTAAATTCCACATTGTTTATTATAATATGTATATAATTGGTATTTTGATGATTTCATAATGATTAATTATAAATATATAATATGAGATGTATATAATAATACATGATACTACTAAATAATCTTATAACATCTAATAGGTGATGTAATTTGCAGATTATCCCTTAAGGGTAATTAGTGGAAATTAATAATTAAATGGGGTTTATATATATTAATTTGTATGATTTAGGCCTAGGTTGCGATACATGTAATATATAACTAATAAAATGTTGTTTAATGTAATAATGTATATGTAATATGTAACTTACAAAATATATTATGTTAATGGGTAGCTTTATTTAATTGCTTGAAATTATGAGATGGGTAATATAAATTAATTTTATAATATGACATGATAGTGTAGAGTAATTTGTATAGTATTAAAACTTGTAATATGTTTGTCACTTTAAGCAATTTGACAATACAATAACAATTTGTGTTCCACAATTTATAAATATCCAATGTTGATTCATATTGATTAAATGTAAAAATATGTAGATATAATCTAATGTACGTTTTAATACTATTGGTGTTCATATAATTTGTATAATGTAGTATACTGATTATTAACATGATTGATAGTTTGTGCTTATCTATTTGTAATAATGTGTGATTTTATATGATAGTTAATATTTAATACACTTATAGCAATGATGGTTGTGTTTTTATGGAGTGGTTAGGTATTGTAAATATATTGTCTGTTATTAAGAGAATGTTTTCAAAATCAAAAGGAGACTTTCTTCTTATAAATTTTTTTTTCACACTTAGAGCAGATTATTTTCAAAGTTAGAAATTTATAGGAATCTTTCAAAATTGAACATAAAAATGTTCTTATTACAAGTTAATAAATGTGTAAGAACTTAGAGTGGAATATTTAAATGGACCAATACATTATATAGGCATTATGAGCAACTGTAGAAAATGTAAAAACTAATTTTCCTGCCTTCTCAATATTAAACCACTTTTATTTTAAAAAGCCCATGAAAAATTAAAGGCTTGATTTTTTAGCTTATAGACTTCATTCATGCTAACCACAAAGGTTTTAATAGGTTATCCCGTAGATCCATTAATATCTAGTTTTTATTTTCTGAAACCCTTTTTTAAAAAATCACAGATCAATAGCTAAAAATAGGGTTTATCCGCTCATAAACCCAAACTCAACTCTTTTCTTAACCCAGTAAAGTGGCAACTCTATTTTTTAAAATATATATTTTCAAAATTCAAAAATTTTCCCAATATGGTCGAGAGACATATATTACAACAGGCTAAATTTAATATAAGTTAGATTAGAAGAAAGGGTAACTGAAATTTTGAATTCGACATATATGGAGAAGAGCTTTCCCATTGAATTATTAGTTAAGGAATGTCATATACGATACGCATAAGAAAATGAAAACACTTTAGTTGTTTGGTACTGTAAACCCTAAAAAATTTCGATAACCCAAAAGCGGAATCAGGTGAAAAAGTCATCAGATAGTCCTTAGAATCACCCAAACATAATAATAAAACCTAGTAAATGAATCAAATCCTAAATATTCAACTAAAGACCCTAATTGAAGTAAGCCCTAAAAACTTAACTAAACGAGCAAGAACCTTAACACTTGAAAAACCTTAGAATAATATTAAAACCCTAAAATGATCATTTAACCCTAGTTAAGTGATCAAATAGCTTAACACCACCAATAAACACTAATAGTAAGGTTAAATCGACCAATAAAAGTGACTGATATCACTAAATAATTGAAATCCTAACTTTTGAGCTCGTATGCAAATCAAATTACTATAAACGAGCACCAAACCCTAAGGAAACCCTAAGTACACATGTAGGCCATTTGGATTAGCTAAAGTATAGTATCAAAGTTCAATAAAACCTTAAGCGTATCTTAATTACACCTAATTAACTTATTTATGCTCAATTACCATCAATTACCTTAATAAAACCCTAATCCATAACTAACCCCCATTAAATCCTAATAAGCTACAAGTTAAACATGATTAAGGACTAAAAGACAAACCTTTTATCACCTTAAAATATCTTGTACCCTAAGGGGACAAGATCTTACCCAATTTGCCAAAAAGCATAATAGTACATGGTCCCCATTTTATATCTTATCCTTATTTTCCTAAATCACTCACCACTTAAACCCTCCCTTACTCTTATGACCGGCTACCCCTCTTCTTCCCTCATTTTTGTTATTTCACAAACCTTAAAACACACTCTTAAACCCTCTCAAAAGATCAAACACTCAAAGTCCCCTTCTTTCTTCCCCTTTGGAGACACCTACACACACCACCGCTGGCCACTTTGTCACCACCACCACCACTCCAAATCACTTACCATTAAGCCTCATGCCTCACACACACCCTCCCTTAATCCTTTGATACTCACACACCCCCATATACACTCAGAAACTCACAGTACACAACCACTAAGGAGGCCATCCCCAATCTTGCACTGATAAGTGTTTAGGCTGGTTTTTCCTTAGTTTTCTTATAGAGGAATGTTAGAAACTAATGTTTTTCTTTAATGAACCTTACTTTACAGAAAATCGCTAGGAGTTCTAAGGTGTTTTAAGAAGGACAAACAAAGGTTAGTAAAAGAAAGACAACTTTTGGTGGGAGATATAACACTAATAAATTAAGTAGTGTAATATAGTGTTAGTTTTAGGAGTGAATCATTAAGTAAGATGATGGAACCCCCATTCCCTATGCATGTTGCTCCCTTACATGCTTCAACACAACATTTCGACACACTTTTATGTAGTGATTATTGTTGATAGTTAATTTTTGTCGACTCAGCTTATCAAGCGTTGATGGTCAAAGTTCTACTCATTCATCCATTCGGCTTCCGATAAGTTAAGTACCCTATATTCTCGGCATCTCGTCGAGTAACATAGATCCATTCCTAATTTGAATTCAAGGGAAGTGGTGTAAACAATTATCACTAACACAGTTATATTACATAACTATCTGCCCTCCTTACATTTTAAGGAATGTGTCTAATCAACAGGCTTCCATGTGTCCTGATAGTTATTCTGATAACTTCTACTTTAGATATGACATTCGCCTATAAATACAAGAAAGAAACACTATAAGAACATTAGATAACTCTTGACCACTAACTTTGCTTTCTTTACTCTCATTTACTAACTTAGGCATTAGAGTAGCTGTACCATACTAAGCTTGGTACCAAGAGCTTTTCCTTTCTTTGTAGGATAATTCCAATTACCAAAATCTACCCATAACATTTGGCACTATATGTTTTTTCTCAAACACACCAACATAGCAAAAACTAGAATGACTAAGAGTGTAGGTGCTAGTACTTCCTCCCAACACCTCAAAGGGGAAAGTAGGCATGCTAAGGAATAATGCTTGGCTAAGCTAGAGCAACTTTGCCTTGACTTAGCCAAAGAAAACCAAGAACTAAACAAAAACAAGAGATCCTTAATCTCTTTCATAATAGTGTCTACCCAAATCAAAACAAGGAGTACAACAATAGTGAAACTGAGAATAGTGATGATTCAATCTATTTACCTAAATTTGTTGAAAAAGCAAGCTAAGGTTACTGTAGGACCTTCGACTCTTACTCTTAAGAAAACTGACAGGGATAAGCAACCGTAGCAGGTACATCGTGTTGGGCCTTCCCATGTTGGCACTCCTGTTGCAACGAGTAAGCAGTTTCAAATCAAGAAGAGCCCCTTCATCCTCGAGATTTTGGAGGAAGTGATACTATGATACATCAAGCTGTTGTAGTTTGAAACTTATGATAGGACGAAAGATCCTGAAGACCATTTGAAGTACTACCGCACATTGGCCAAGTTGTACAATTTGAGTGATGTAGTGACCTATTAAGCTTTTTGCTCAACCTTAAGGAATGCGGCTAGTACATGGCTCAACTATTTGAAACCAAACACCATTTCCTCTTTCAAAGAACTAGTAGAAGTGTTTCTTTAGCACTTCCTTACAAGTAAGTTTCCTATTAAGGATTTTTCAATCCTTAACATAATCAAACAAAGATCAAATAAGTCAATTAAAGATTACTTGGCTAAGTTTATAGCTGAGATGGTCTAAATTCTGGAATTGGACATGAGTGTGGCCTTCAACATTGTAATTGATGAAGTCAAGCCTAATGGAGACTTTTTCAAGTCTCTTGTAAAGAATAAGTTGAGAACTTTCACTAAGTTCAAAGCTAAGGCCACCTCATACATTTGACAAGAAGATAGCATAAAAGCTCTGTAAGAAGCCGATTAGAACAAAGGAGATAGGAAAAATGACAAGAGGAGAAGTGCAAAAGATAGACTTGGGATAAATGACGATCAAAGTTCAAATGCCAAGAGATAGAGACCAAGGATTCCAACATATTCATCCCACACACCTGTTAATTGTCCAATTTCGAACATATTGATGGAGGTACATAAGCAGAGAAGCATTCTATAGTAGCCGAAAAGAATGAAAGGAAATCCTTTAAGGAGAAATTCCAATAAGTACTAGGATTTCCATCGCAAAAAAGGTCATAACATATACAAATGCATCTAACTCAAGAATGCAATTGAGGATGAAATTCAACGTAGGCATTTGTGTAAGTTCCTAACTCATGATGTTGAAAATATTGAGAGACCATCTTAGAAGAGACGTGAGAAATAGGAGAATGACACTCGACCAGCTATTGCTAGGAGAGATGTAAGGGATGGGAGTTCCAATAGAGCATCTAACGAAGTAATCAACACTATAATCAGTAGACCTGCTATAGGCAAGTTAAGTTCTTCGAGTTTGACTAATGCCAAAAATTATGTTTGCAACATCTAAGTCAAGAAGGTCGAGATTAATAATATAATTTCTTTTACAGAGAAAGACTTTGAAGGCATCTAGAGGCTGCATGATGATGCACTTGTTATTAGTGTGAGAATTGCTAACTTTAAGGTTAAGAAAATTCTTATTGACACTAGAAGTTTAGTAGACATCATTTTCAAGCACGCTTTTGACCAGATGAGACCAAAGATCAAAGTACAGCTAAGATCTTATAAATATGATTTGTAAGCCTACAACAATCAACCCATTTGAGTAGTTAGAGTGATCTCTTTACCAATCTAGATTGAAGATGATGAGAATGTCGTAGAAGATAAAGTGGACTTCCTCGTCGTCAAATGTTGGTCCCCATACAACATGATCATAGGATAGCCTTGTCAACATCTATTCAGCATCATCCCTTCAACTACTCATCTCAAAGCCAAATTTCCTACTCTTATGGGAGTCGACATATGCAAAAGAGATCAACAGTTGGCAAGGTCTTTGTACATAAGGAGCTTAAGACAAGAAAAAGCTTTTTAAGTAAAAAACTGTCCGGAAGGAAAGTTAGTTGGCATAGAAAATGCCGAGAATGATATGGAGGAAATCTCTTTAGGAAATGATCCTAGGAAAACAACAAAGATAGGGAAACCCTTATTTGTAGACATTCATCAAAGTTTGATCAACTTCTTGTAGGTCAATGCTGATGTATTGGCACGGTCCCCTTCATGCCAGATATCCCTAAAAACATTATGGTACATAAGTTACAAATTGATTAGAGTGCGAAGGTAATCCAACAAAGAAAAGGCATTTTGCCCTTGATAGACAAGTAGCCATAGAAGAAGTCTAAAAGCTATTAAAGGCAGGATTGATTCAAGTGGAGCCTTATCCGACTTAGCTAGCCAACTGTATGTTAGTCAAGAAGTCTAACGGCAAGTGGTGTATGTGCATAGACTTCATAGATCTCAACAAGGCCTATCTCAAGGATTGTTTTCCATTGCCGAAAATCTATCAAATGGTAGATTCAACTGTTGGACACACGTTACTTTCTTTTATAGATGCTTTCTTGGATTACAACCAAATTAAGATGGATAAAGAGGACGAAGTCCATAAGTCATTTGTCACCAATTTTGGAACGTATTGTTATACGGTGATGCCCTTTGGGCTGAAAAACGCCGTTACAACATACTAGAGACTTATTGCCAAGATGTTCAAATGCTAAATCCACTGAAACATTAAAGTATATGTCAACGACATGATTGTGAAAAGCGTGACAGAGAATTAGCATCTCACTAATCTTAAGGAGACGTTTGCTACTCTCAGGAGATACAAAATGAAGCTTAATGCATAAAAGTGCATCTTTAGTGCAACTTCGGGAAAGTTTTTAGGATACATGGTCACTTAGCATAGCATTAAAGCCAACTCAAGAAAGA
The DNA here is from genome assembly GCA_024138015.1 of Lumnitzera littorea. Taxonomy (NCBI): domain Eukaryota; kingdom Viridiplantae; phylum Streptophyta; class Magnoliopsida; order Myrtales; family Combretaceae; genus Lumnitzera; species Lumnitzera littorea. Next base: position 97,805,404 of record JAMXBB010000002.1, on the reverse strand, counting down.
TTGAGGTGATAACAAACGTGAAATCTCCTCATATGGTCAAGGAAGTACAGGAACTCATCAAGTAAATAGCTGCCCTTAACTGGTTTGTGTCAAAAAGTGTGGATAGGTGCATAGAATTCTTTAAAATCTTAAAAAATCCGAAAGAATTCAAATGGTCTAGTGATTGCGAAAGGACTTTCAATGATCTCAAAGAATTCCTTGCATCACCCCCAATACTCTTGATACCCATCTCTAGAGAGAATTTATATTTGTACTTACTGGTTAGTTACCAAGCTCTTTCTTCTGTATTGATCTGAATTGATGGCAAGGAGTATCAACCTATTTATTACGTAAGTCATGTCTTACAATGGCCAAAGCATTAGTATACAAAAATTAAGAAGTTTGTCTTAGCAATGGTTCTCTCAACAAAAAATAAAAAATTAAAACCGTATTTGGAGGCTCACCAAATCGTAGTCCTTAACGATCAGCCATTGTAGTAGGCATTGTAATGGCTAGACTCCTTTAGGAGGATGATGAAATATTCCTTAAAGCTAAGTGTTTATGGTATACAGTACAAACCTAAAACGGCATTAAAAGCTTAAGTACTGGTGGATTTTTTAGCTAAGTCTACTGGTGAGGAAGATAGTATAGAGGTTACCAAGAAACTCGTATGGTACCTTTATGTAAATAGTTCTTCTACAAGAGAAGGAAGTAGTTTGGGCCTTGTTCTTCAAGGTCCCCAAAATGTCAAAGTTAGTTATGCTTTAAAGTTCGGATTCTTGGCCAACAACGAAGCGGAATATGAAGCTTTGATTGCCGGACTTAAACTGGCGAAAGAGATTGACACCGAGAAACTTAAAGTCTTCTCTGATTCACAACTGGTGGTAAATCAGGTCATAGGAAGTTATGTGACAAGGGAAGAAGAAATGAGCAAGTACCTGTTGGTGATATGAACGCTCATAGAAGAATTTCAATCTTTCTCAATCCATAAGGTTCCAAGAAGTAAGAATATTACTGCCAATAAGTTATCTAAGTTGGCTAGTATGGCATTCTCTAACTTGAACAACAAACTTTTTGTCAAATTTCTCCCACAAAAAAGTTTATCCACTGTCTTGTAGAGCTACAAATTGTCTCCTTGCCCGAGAGACAAATCTTAGATGGATCCCCTAGTACATTATTTGAGAAATGGTACCCTCCCTGATGATAAGAAAGAAGCACAAAGATTGGTTTATCAAGTTGTGAATTATACACTGATAGATGGTTAGTTGTACAAATGCAACATTTCACAACCCTATCTTTGATGCCTTCCTCCAAGAGACGCCCAACAAGTGTTATTTGAACTACATAGTGGTGTATTCAGTAACTACGTGAAAGTACAAACGTTTTATGTTCACACAATGCAACTTGGCTACTATTGGCAGACCATGAAAGAAGATGTAAGGATAGCTATTCGACATTGTCTACGATGCTAAAAGCATGAGACACCGAGTTATGCACCTTTGATTGAATTATGTTGCCTATCCATTCCTTGGCCCTTTGCTTAATGAAGGTTAGATATTCTCAAACCCTTCCTGAAGCTTACCATCTAACGACAATTTGTCATTATTGCTGTGGATTATTTTACAAAATGGGCAAAGGCTAAGGCTATAGCGAAGATCATTGAACAGAAAGTAGAGGCATTTGTTTTCAACTCTATAATATCAAGATTCGAAGTTCCTTTTATGATAATCATGGATAATGGCTACAGTTTGACAACAATAAGTTTCAAGCATTTTATGAGAAATACGGCATTCGCTTGAACTATACGTCTGTAGCACACCCTTAGACAAATGGATAAGTTGAAGCTATCAACAAGATCATCTTGCACGGCTTAAGGAGAAAAGTCAACCAAGTTAAGGGAAAATGGGTTTATGAAATATCGGATGCCTTATGGGGGTACTAAACTATTCACAGAACTACAACAAGGGAAACCCCCTTCAGGTAAGCATACAGTACAAAAGTAGTTTTACAAATTGAGTTAGATTTGCCTGATTTACAAACGTAGAATTCGATGTAATAGATAATTAAGTTAGATTAACAGCAAATTCAAATACAATTGAAGCAATTAGAGATATTGCAAAAGCAAGGGTTACGGCATACTAACATAGAGCAGCTAGGTATTACAATCAAAAAGTAAAGCATAAGGTTTTTCAACTTAGGGGCTTAGTTTGTCAAAAGCTGGAAGCAACTAACGTGTGAGAAAGTAAAGGAAATCTCGATGCAAATTGGGAAGATCATGTTAAGGTCCAAGAAGTCATTGGCGAGAGGGCTTATCAACTAGAAAAATTGGATAGATCAATCATCCCTTGTACATGGAATGTCAAGAATTTAAAACTCTATTTCAATTGATTCCTTGGATGATGTTCATTTCCGTTTGTAAGGAGAGAGCCTATTTGTTTGCAAGACGATTACATTTGACATTTTATTTTGTTTTTGGAACTATTTATGACTAATGAGTTAATAAGTTCAAACCGCACGGTAAATGAACTAACGTAAGTTCAAGCTTATCACAGTTAACAAACTTCATAAATTTATCCTACAGCCAAGTAAAATGGCTAATCTATGCTCAAATGGCTATGGACAATATCTATAAAAGACATAAGAAAGGCGAGTGAAATAAAACATGTTAAAATAATTAAGCGTATGAAATAAAACATGCCAAGAAAAACTGGGCATGTAAAGTAAAACATACTGAGAAAAACTTAGCATGTGAAGTAAAACATGCTAAAAAACAAGAGCATGTGAAACAAAAGATACATGTTACTAGAAAAAATCATACATGCTGGAAAAACACAATGTGTGAAATAAACTATGTTTGAAAACGATAGAGTGCATGAAATAAAACATACTAGAAATACTAAGTTATGTGAAAAGTGTTTCTCATTCATCATAATATGATTACAATTACTTTGTTACTTGGCCCAAAGCACTATGTACAAAGAATAAAATTACAAGACAATCCTATAGCCTATTTTTAGAGTGAGCATAAGAAATTTTTGGATTAGAGGCCAGGGCCTTCTCAGAGCATATTTCTTTTTCAATGCTTAGGGTCTCAAAACAAGTGGATTTTTCTTTTCGCTCATAAGGGATTTCCTTTAAGAGACGTTCTTCATCTTCCCCTAGATCCTTAACACAAGCTTCATTATCATGCTTCATATCAATCTTGGTGCTTGATTCCTCGTCATCGCCTTTGTCGCAACTACTGACTTTGTCATCAATGTTAGTGAAATCTAGGCACGAGAGATCATAATCAAGGTGAAGCTTGAGGATTTCCTTTCTTATCGCCTAGACCCCCTTAAACAACTTCCTCTATAATAGCCTCTTGTATTGCCAACTCAAAGTGATGATGTCTAGTACCTCTTCAATAGAGGGTCCTCTCTTCACAGTCTCCTCTAACTCAGTAACACTGCTTTGCAACCTTGTGTTATTGGTCTCCAGTTCTTTGATTTGCACCCTAAGCATGTCCTCCTCATCGCTCATTGTATAAAGAGTTCAGCCTAGACCCTCGAGACTTCATCAGCAACTAAAGAGTGTGCTAACTTCTCGGTAGCCAGTTCTTCTTGGTCCTTTCTAGCCTCCATCTCAATCCTTATTCTTGCATTTTTTGTAGCAACAATCTAAGCTTTGGAGGAATTGTATACATCCTCAATTTTCTGTAACAAGTCAATAAAGAATGATAGATATTTCAAATGACCTAACAGAATACATTTAGGCTAGTATTGTTATTACCTTCTTCATATCTTTGTCGGCCTTATCCAAAGCTATCAGAACGTGGTTACTTATCTAAAAGCAAATAGGAGTACTAGCAACCAAACAAACCTAACAGTTAAAAGGATGCTAGAGATACTTACATCATATAGCTTAGCTGCAAAATGAGCCTTATTATAACCGCCGACCTTGTTGACATCTTTTTCCCAATCTCTTTACCTTTAGGAAGAATAACACCTTCCATCGAGGCCAAAGATTTCATCCTATTGCCTAAGGCTAAATCGGTATGTAAGACGATGTGGCTCCAATACGGGATAAAGTACTTGTTGACCTCTGTGTTGGGGACGAATTCAACACTATTGATGTTGAGAGCTTTGTTGCGCATGGCCTCCTTTGTCCTTTCATCTAACTCTTTAGACTTCTTGGTAAGGGGTTTGCTAACAAGTTCCTTCCCACTCCTCTTATTAGTGCTTAGCATAGTCTCCATCATAAGTAATGACCCTTCAGCGACTATGGTAGCTTTGGCTTCATTTTAGGCTTGGGTTTCTCAACCACCCTTCTATAACATATGGGATGTTCTCAGCAGGAGGTGCCTCATTATGAGCAACCTCGGCCAACTCAGGCTTCTCACTCCCTTTTCGCTTCTCAACCAGTTAGGAGGTCTTTTTTTAGGCCACCACCTACTTCACTGTACCCTCCTTTGCTACTTTCTTAACAGCAACTAGCTAAGTGGCTGTGATAGTAATGGTTGCTCGCTTGTCAACCTTTGACTTCTTAGCCTTGGCTTAGGCTAATAACTTAGTAAGATTCACTTCACTAAGCCTATGTCTACAATGTGAAGTAAACATATTAATATTAATGTGAGGAATAAGAAAGAACTTACATTCTCCATGCCAAGCACGGCTCACAGGCAACAATTCCTCCGTCAAGTCATGAGAACAGCTTTTCTCTTGTAGATATACTTAGTCTGACGATTACTCATTAGCCTACCTTCCTTCTCAGAAAAGATTGGCTCTCCGCTATCATAGTGCCTTATTATTCTCTCAGCATCCTAGAAGAACATTTTATTCTTCCTCCTTTCTTGAATCTCCTTTTCCACAGCAACATCATTTGGCATCAACTCTATGTCCTTAATGTGGATTAGCTTGATCCATCGAATCTAAAAATCCAACTCTTCATTCGAAACAATAGACACGAATTTGTCATGCCACTTATGGATCTTGGACTCTAACCTATCCATGAACTTCCACCCATCCCTCATAACGGCAAAATACCAACCATTAGGTTGCCTCTTAATTGTAAAGAAGTACCAAAACAGTTGAGGTGTATCCTTGACTTCAACCTCTTTACAGATTATTTCAAAAGCTACTAGAAGCCAATATGTATATAGTGAAAACATACTCGGCACAACTCAGAAATATTTGAAGAACTGCTTGATGAATGCCAAGAAAGGGAAGCACAGTCCAAAGTTAAGATACTTGAGATAGATATGGAACTCGTGCTCCCTTGAAAACCACACTATTTCCTCTTCTATCAACCTCCTAAGATTCCATGCCCCTAGAAGGCCTTGCTAATACTTGTTATATTTCGAAACAAGGACCCTATCGACAGTACTAATTGCTCTATCTGGCAAATCACGGAAGTAGACTACAATATTGTACAGATACCTAGCCACAGATCTTCCCTCCTTATCATCGAGGTAGGTATTTGCTGTGAAGGAATTGATTCACGTGACTTTATCCCATCGCTCCACCATGTTATCGGCCGAACTACCTAAGGAACATGCCGTCTCACTCCTTTTTTGGGGGGGGAAAGTGGCCTTAATCTTCGTTGCTTCGGAATCCCAAGGGATAAGTTGACAAATGATGTTACGAACCATACCTAATTGATTATAAATTCACAAAGTTTAAAGAGTTTGAAGTTGAAGATGAAATATCGAAAGTAAGAGAATGCTTATGAATGTGATTCTAAAGTCTAATTCTGCTATCGAAAAAATCTTAAATACTTTGTTGGAAATGATGTACTATTTAGAGGATGGCACAAATAACTAACGCGTGTTTTGAGACAGAAGTCTAACGGTTGTGAAGTGTCTGACAATTACTAGGCCTACAGCATAATGATGACTAAGGTGACAAATGTCATACCTTCTACTTTTTAGTCTATTGACAAGGGGGAAAATAAAAATTGTGACTTTTCATTTAGGTTATGATCCGTCTTCCTCTATACCTTATTCGGCATCTAAGGAACTACTCCCTACTTGGCCTCCAGTGTATTTAGAGCATCGGTACTAAGAGCTTTGTCGAATCTTCAAATTTGAGAGTTAGGGGGGGAGGGGTATAAATGTTGATAGTCAGTTTTCGTCTACTCAGCTTGTCAAGTGTTGATGGTTAAAGTTCCACTCACTCGTCCATTCGGCTTCCGACAAGCTAAGTACCCTATATTCTCGGCATCTTGCTAAGTAGCATAGATCCATTCCAAATTTGAATTCAAGGGAAGTGGTGTGAACAGTTATCACTGGCATGGTTATATTACATAACTGTTTGCCCTCCCTACATTTTAGGAAATGTGTATAATCAAGAGAGTTCCACATGTCCTAATAGTTATTCTAATAACTACTGCTTTAGACACAACATTCACCTATAAATATGAGAAAAAAACACTATAAAAGCATCGGATAACTCTTGACCACGTACTTTACTTTCTTTAGTCTCATTTACTAACTTACGCATCGATATGGCCGTATCAAACTAGCCTTGGTACTAAGAGCTTTTCCTTTCTTTACAAGATAATTTCAATTACCAAAATCCACGTACAACAATTATGGTTTTAGATTAGTAGAAACATAGGCCACTTAAGTAGAATCACCATAAAAACCAAGTGTTGCATGAAAATGGAAGATTTTACCCTAGGAACACTTAATGGCTACCACTTTCGTGAACCCATCAGATTTGTAAATTATTTTTTATTAGCTTAATAACATGTTTATTTAGTGTTAAGTATAATTTAAGACTTAATTAATCAAGTTAAGTACGCTAAAGTGTAGTTAAAGCCCTAAACTAGATAGTTAATGATTATAGTCTTAAAAAATGGTGATAATGGCCACTAAAACTCTAATGTTTAGATCTATAAATTTATTAAAAGTGGCTTGACTTAAGTCTAATATTAGGCTTAGGCCCAAAAGAGACAAGTGGGCTTAAGCCCAAGGCCTTAAATAATGATTTAGACACATAAAGCCTAAAAAAACTAACTTTAGAGCCCATGTAGCTAAGTGACCAGATTTGAACCTTAGGTTAAAAGGCTTAGGAAGGTTTATTTAAGAGGCTCACTAAACTCATAGGACTATCCAAGACACCCACCATAGGTCCCTTAGTGATTTAGAGCTTTAAACTTAGTAAAAAAGCCCATTTATACCCAAAATAGTATCACCAAGGCCCACTTTAAAATTTTAAGGTGTTAGGCAGGAAAAGCCCATTTGAAACACTTAAAAGAAGGCCTAAATTATTAAGTATAAAGCCTAAAGTCAAAAACCAAAGCCCAAGACCTAAAACTAGGTCTAAACCCTAAAGTGACTCAACTCACCATTTAGGCCCACAACCTTGTAGGACCTAAACTGAAAACTTGCCCTTAAAAAATCAAAAATAACTCCACCAAGTGAAAGAACATTTGAAAACGATAAAAAAATATATAAGATCACCAAAAACGGAGTTAAAACAAGGAAAATATGTCTAAATTGTAGCAACAACAACTAACCTAGAGTTAGTGAGTGGTAAGCCTAGTTAGCTAATGCAAATAGAATACTCATAAACCTTGATTATCTTCTTCAAGTGATGAGGATATTGACTTGGATGCAATTGAGGAGTGTTAAGTATCATGGCTGAGTGAGTACATTGCCTACCTACTTTGCCTGTTCTATGTTTATAGTTAGAGAATTGTTTAATTATATTAGATAACTGAATTTATTGCATGATTGGGGCATAAGGGATATTGTATGTGCTTATTATGATTGATCTTGCTTGCAAAGTATCTTAAGTTAATATAAACTTATATGCTTACTGCATTAGAACATAGGATCTTGGAGTGTTTGAAAATAATTGATTGGGCACCTATGAATTGAAAATAATAAATATTCGACCCTTAATTAAACCGAACGTGCATCACATCTTATAACATGATAGTATGGGCATCAATCATGCTTAGTTAGATCCACATTGTATTATGTATATTGAAATTGTTAACATACAACGTATTTCATATGACATGTTCCTGTCTTGACCTTTGGGAACTACTTAGCTTTGGAGAGTATTGCCTTTTGCTTGAGGCCATGTTGTGTCTATTGCTGAAGGTGATATTGTTGACAAGAGACTTGGAATTAGACGTGGATACTTAGATCTTGACATGCTAAAATACTTCCTAACCCCGGCAACAGTGGGTATTAAAACCATGCTATATATAGTTACCGACAAACTATATATTTTGTTACATTACATATGTTTAACCATGCATTCATATGCTTTATTAATAATTTGTTTGATATTGCTTGTTAGTAAAGTAGGAAGGTCACTCATTAAGCAGTTGAGCTTACCCCCTATAGTTTGTTAGTGTAACAGGATATTTAGCTAGAGCTAGGCTATGGAATGCCTAAGGTTAGTTATATCAGCTTAGGGTTTTAGGATGTGAAGAAGTTGAGAGCTTAAGCAAACCCTTTATTTATTTATATTTGAATTCTCTTCATCCTCCATTATTAAGTATAAAGTTTGTTAATGTAGCCTAAACTACCTTTAATAATTTATCTCACTACTATAAGACCGTCTTAGGGAAAACCTTATATTCTCTCTTATCTATGTTGTGTTAGTATTAATTGGATAATATAACTTTAATTTATGTGCTCTACTATAACTTAATGCTAGATACTAGGAGGAAGTTGTAGTTGTGAAATGCTTCGTATAGTACACCGAAGGCCCTTGATTAAGGATGGTGCTTCATCTTGAATCTTCACTATTACATGGAGGTACTATCATGACTTGACCCACCCTCCAAGTTGTGATAGGCACCATTCACATGCTTAGAGTAGTACAAAGCATCTAGTAGATCTATAGAAGTAACAAACCAAACCAAAGAAGATTTGAGCAAAGATCATGAAAATCGGATAAATACGTACCCCTCATGGAAGTTGTAGGTGGTAGGTAATAAGACCTATGCATTGAACTATTTGATACATACCAAAAAAAATGTGGAGCCAACTTAAAAGAAGTAGTAACAGTCTAAGAAAGAGTAGGGTGTAAGTATAGAAAAACCCGATCACCTACTTTATAAGAAACATTTTGGCAATGATGACTGGTAAGAAAACTTAGCGAAGCTAGGCTTACTCCATATGATCCTTCAATTAACAAAGTACTTAGGTACGCTATTGAAGGGTGACCATAGCATCAAAAGAAGTGGGCGGATCGGCTAAGAAGGGTAGAAAGTTTGCAAGGAAGGTGGTTTATGACTGTAGATTAATTCAAATGGAGTAAATTAAGCCAATGTATAATAAGAAGTGTCAAAAGAATATTTGGCCCAATGAAACCAAGTATCTAATGATGGGAATTAGCTTTCGACGATATCCAAGCCAAGTCCTATCAATGCTTACTGAAGCCGAGTTATAACCAGAAGATGAAGGGAAGGAAAATAAACACTCGGCATCAACTTTGTTGTCAATCAAGGTGTCGAGAAACCGTAAGGTCAAGTACTTAAGACCAAAGAACCACTCAATATCTCACTGAGAGACTTGTGCTGACTAATTCTAGTGTTCAGCAATTATGGGCCGACCTTTCTGGTGTTTCGACCAAGCCACGCAAGACTTTAGGGAGTCCTTCCCGAATCGACACATCTAACTATCAACTCCATCTGGTTCGGATACTACTCCTCTCAGGACATGCCGAGTAACTGCATGCCAACTTCTATAAACACACATTTTTATATTCTTGTACATGTTTTCCCTTTTATTTTATTTATGGTCCCAATTCTTTAAGGTTTAAGGCCTTGTACATTATTTACAATTTTACCACTAGTGTTTAGGACTTGCTATAAATAGCAACTATTGTAAACATAAAAAATAGACAGATAGATTTACAAAGAGTGAAACTTTCCTCTTCAAAGCAAGGCTATACTTAAGTTAGTATTTGCCAAAGTATCGAGTGTTGATTAGACTTTTTAATCATCCTCGTGTTCTTATCAATCTTGTTCTCAGATTGTAGTGAACCCTTTCATTTGAATCGGTTTGTAAGTTACATCTAACCTTCATTTGAAACCCCAAGCAACATTAGTGTTCATGAGTTGTATCGAACTCTATTTTGAGCTCAAACCCTTGATTGTGTTTGTGTCTTGGTGAGTTATATCCATTCACATTCACCATAAAAAACCTTCCTGTTCCTTGTATGCATTTTTCTTTTCAATACCCATTCTTGTTCGTTTGAGATCCACTACTGTTTCTTTTTGGGTCGATCCTTTGATTCCTTATCATCTTTGTATCAGAGATTTGATTTCTTATTATATTGGTACCAGAGCTTTGGCCCTTATCATATTGGTATCAGAGATTTAGGGAGATACGTGTGCTAATGTTCTTCGAAGTAGATTTGTGGTTCTAACATTTATGTTAATCATTGTTATGTAGTGTAGTATAGTGTACTATTCATAGTAGTAAGTAGCTGCAAAAGCCAAGTAGTGGTTGTTTCTAAGTTATTGTAATTCTGTTTTACTATTTCTTTAATTTTTTGGTAAATTAATGCATGAAGAAGAATGTCAAAGGATAGTGTTAACAACACTGGAGATAGTCTTTGTGGAAGCTTAAGGCAACGTGTTGACAACTAAGAATATTAGATTTAGAATCTCACCAACTCTATCCAAGAATTCACTGGATTAGTCGAGGGCTGTAGACAGGATGGCCGAGAGGAAAGAAGGGAGAGAACACCCAAAAGTGGAAGTGGTTCTAATAAACTTGATTATGATGATCAACAGTAGAGAAGAGCTACCGAGCCAAGAAGAAGAGAAAACCATCTAGTACCGAGAGGAAGAAATGGTAGGAGTGTTGACTCTAAAACAAATCAAGAAGCTTGGAGAAGAGAACCAAAGCCAAGAAGGAACATGGCCAAGTAGAGCTCTAATAGAAGTGGCCGAACCGAAGAGAATTGACCAGCTCAGAATGCAAAGGATGAAGCTCGAACACCTGGCTGAGGACTTGATAATATAAAGCTTAAGTTGCTGACCTTCTGTGGAAGTAGTTGATCTAAAGAGTTCCTTGACTGGATTCCCTAAGTCGAGAAATTGTTCGAGTGCTACGAGTATGATGATCAAACAAAGTTTAAGTTGGCTTCACTATCCTTTGTTGAATATGCGAGTCTTTGGTAGGATAAATTGGTTACTAAGCGAGATGTTGAAGGAGAAGAGCCAATCAGAACTTGGAGGCTCATGAAAAGATCAATGAACCAACTCTTTGTACCGACTTATTTCAAGTAGGAGATGCTCTATGCTTTCTAGCACTTGAGACAAGGTTGAAATACTATTAAGGAATATTTGCAAGAGTTTAAGACCTTGATGACGAGATGTGAGATTGTTAAGCCAAAGGACCACACCATTGCCAGATTCCTGAGTAGACTCCAAGACGATATTGCCGATATAGTTGAATTGTAGCTGTTCAACTCTTTAGACAAGCTAATTAATTTGGCATTAAGAGTGGAGAGGCATAAGAGAAGAAGGCATTAGAGGCTAAGTAGCTGCCCTCAACAAGACAGCCTTAAGCCTAAGAGGTATGCCAAGAGAAGACAAGAAAAGAAGATAGAGAAAGGAGAGCCTAGCCGACTAACCTTTGCCAAGAAAAAGATTGCCAAGAAAGAGAAGGCACTCGACAACAAGGCTTCAGAAGTGAAGTACTTCAAATGCTTAGGCTGCCAACATATTATGTCTTAATGCCTGAATAAAAGGGTTATGGTCTTGAAGGGTGAAGGGCCCGAGGCTCAAATTGAAAGTCAAAGTGACAAGAGTTTGGAAGGCCAGTTAATAGAAGAAGATGTCTATCACGAAGACATCGATAAACTCTTGGTTATGGCGATACAAGCTGACTTGAAGGCAGATCCCGGGCAAAGGGAAAATTTATTTCTCATGCAGTGCCTAGTGGATGGGAAGACCTGTTCCCTAGTTATCGATGGAGGTAACTGCACCAATATTGTCTCTATCGAGTTGGTAGAAAAGATAAAGTTGCCGACCTACCTACATCCCTGGCCTTATGGATTGAACTAGTTTAATGATAAGGGTATGGTCCATGTGCATAAAAGAGTACGGATAGCATTCAAGGCTGGACTATACGAGGATGATATTGATTTTGACGTAGTGCTTATGAATGCCGCAAATCTACTTCTTGGCCAACCATGGGAGTTTGATCAGAAAGTGATCCATGACGGATTCCTCAACACTTATACTGTTCGAAAAGATGGAAAGAGTTATCTCTTAACCCTGATGAGCATTGAGGAAATCTAGAAACACTCGGCACCCATGGTAAAATGAAAAGGGAAAAGGAGCTTATTCGGCATCTTAGCCCAAGCTCAATACTTAATGTCGAGGATGACTTCCTTTCAAACTCATGGTAATGATGGGAATCAACCTCCGACAATATCCAAGCCGAGTCCTGTCCATGCTTGTCGAGGCCGAGCTATAACCAAAAGGACTAGGGGAAAGAAAATAAACACTTGGCATCAACTTTGTCGTCAGCCGAGGTGCCAAGAAATCGCAAGGATAAGTACTCGAGACCAAAGAACTACTCAGTACCTCACTAAAAGACTCGTGTCGACTGATTCTAGTGTTCAACAATTATGGGCTAACCTTTTTGGTGTTTCGGCTAAGCTATGCAAGACTTCAAGGACTCCTTCCTAAACCCATAATCCAACTACTGACCCTATCCAATTCAAATACTACTCTTCCCAAGACATGTCAAGTAACTATATGCCAACTTCTATAAATGCACAGTTTTGTATTCTTGCACATGTTTTCCCTTTTATTTTATTTATAGGCCCAATTCTTTAGGGTTTAAGGCCTTGTACATTATTTACAATTTTGCTACTAGAGTTTAAGACTTACTATAAATAGCAACTGTTGTAAACATCAGAGATAGATAGATAGATATACAAAGAGTGAAACTTTCCTGTTTTGAGGAAGGCTATGCATGAGTTGGCATTTGTCGAATTATCGAGTGTTGATTAGACTCCTTAATCGTCCCTGCGTTCTTCTCATTCTTGTTCTTAGATTATGATGAACCCCTTCATTTGAATCGATTAGTGAGTTGCTGTTACACCCCAAAGTTACAGAGTTGCAACCGTTCCGCCGTGTAAACCATTCTATGATAATAATTGACCTCACAGTACCTACCATAGATATGATTTACACAAGATGTCGAAGACTCCTCGCTTTGAAGTAAACAGTCCAATTAAGAGTTGAGTTAAAGTTATAGTAATTAACAAGAACTTTAAGTCAACATATATATAATTACATATACATTCCACAAAACTTCCCAGGAAATTCTACATTAATGTAACAGTCAACTAATTTACATATCAATTATCAGTCTTTCATTCTTAAACTACCAAGGAGACTCTAGCTATACATCAACTACTAGGTGAATGAATCCTTACACCTCAAGCTTCAAAATAACTAACCTCTAGATAGTTGTAGGGCGGCATAATAGTCGGAGTATTCAGAAATCAGAACCTGCAAAAGGATTTATACGGGTATGAGTAACTATAGCTCAATAAGTTGAATTGGAGACTCATGAATGCATACAAACACAAACAAGATTATCAAGCAATTATTTTCATGCAATGCAACAAGCAAGTGTCATCACAGAATGTAGTTTAGTCTATTGCGAAATCAGAGAAATTTCATCCGCTCTAATTTGAGTTGAGGAGTTTTCATGTTATGTAACAACTCACAACTAAACCCAGGTTTATGCAATGGAGACACTGCTCCTCCTAAGACTATCCTTCGAACCAATGCCCTCATCCTCACCGTGACCTCCTCTCCTGTCACTTAGTTCGGCTAATAATGAGGAAAAGACCAATTTGCTATCCAATGCTATCTTTATTGAAGGTGTTGGTATTTGGTTAGAGAATCCTAATGATCCCCTAAAGGGTTGCAATGCATGACAATTTAGGGCATTAGAGTCGAATAAGATTAAATTCCATTTAGGGTGTTTAGACAATTTCACACCAATCCAGTCATAATACACAATTAATCACAACACAAATTTGAACACGAATTCAGATACTTAAACACATGCATAAACTACTTACAATCACAATCATATACAATCCTAAGTCTCCGAATACCATAAAATAGTACTCCAGTACAGTAAAGTAACAACCCAACTTACTTAGAATTCTCAGTCGCCCAATCACTTAATTGCAGGTCGGTTCATCTCCGAGTATCCTATAATACAAATACGTCTTTTTAGTACTTATACTTTAATGATATATATTCTAAGTTATAATTTAACTCATTTCTCCATGTATACCTATTATTTACTAATGATTCATTTTACCTTATTTCAGGGTTTGGTTTCTAAATTAGATTCCAGTTTTGATTCTATATTGTCTTTAACTACAAGGAATCCTAAATACGCTCGAATTCTAATATGAATTTAATTATATTAAGCTCGAGTATTCTAATATCATATTGGGTCTTAATTTAGTATTCTAACCTATTCGGTACACTCTAATCTTAATTGAGATACCGAATTTACTCTTGATATAAGGAAATCTTACATTTTTTATACAATTATCCAAAATTAAATTTTGTTTCAGATTTATTATGTACTGATTTTTATTATTATATTATCCAAATAAACCTAATTTTTCATATTTATTAAATTTCCAATTCTACATATTCCTAATTTCCTACAATTACCACATAATTCCTATATTAATTACACTTAACACTCCAAAGACTAGAATTATGTTTCCACATTAGAGATTAACATCCTTAAACATCTAATTACCATCTAAATCAATAGTTAATCACTTAATCACCTAATCACCTAATTAACCCAAAATTACTCAATTTTCTCATCATTTTAGGGTTAAAAAAATTGCTTAAAATTTTCAAAAATTAAATTTAAAAAAATGGCTTCATAACACTATTCTATATCACTTAAGCATTCTACAGAAAAAATTTGAGCTCCAAACTGTCATGCTTAATTTTGCTTAATTTCTTAACAACCCTATATTTACAAACGTGATTAAACTTAACCACTATTTTTCCCTAAATCTACATACAATAAAACCTTAGAATAATAAATTTCATAATTTTTTGGGCAAAATAAATAATTTTTAAGAAATTTTACAAAATCGGAGCAGATGTGAGACTCACTCGGTTCGATAGCTTTTAGGCCTCTAACACCGATTTAGGTGTGTCAACCGGTCCAAGCGGTAGGTTTGGAGTGGGCTGGTGGTAGTGGTTCGGTTCCAGATAGTGGTGGTGTGTGGGTTCGGCCTCTTTGCTCCCTCTATACAGTTTTAAGGTAAATTTCTAAAAACCCTAATTTTTTCTTCAAATTTTGATGCTCTCAATTTTTCTACACTTTTAACTATCCAAATGAATTTCGTAATTTTTCTTATAGAGCCTTGTAATAATTATTATACATTAATTAGACAAGACATTACTCAAATCTCTTAAATTTTGCCTTTGTGTTGCTTGTTTTTTATTGGTTAATTTTTCCTATTTAATTCCTAACTTACCACGACCAAATCCAAGTCATTCCCTATTCCTCTTTTTTTTTTATTTTTTCTTAATTATTTAATAATTTTCTTTAATTATTTAATAAGTTTCTAACTAATTTCAAGCAATTTAAGTAATCTCGCGTATTTTTATCTACACATAAATACATGTAGGGTACAAGTAAATATTCCTAATTATTATTTAAGTCATTCTATGATTTTTAGTATACATGTAATCTATCTCTAGCAATTTATTAGTTATTAGATTGCATTTTTCATCTTTTCAATAATTAACTAGTATTACACTTAAAATTTAAAAGTTTTCTAGTCTCTTATTTTCTTACTTATTTTCTTAAATTCAAGTTTACAAAGTCATTTTTACTAATATATCTAACTATAGTTTATAATTTAGGTTTAATTTGATTCTTTAACTGATCGCCCTAAACTTAATGTACTAAGTTCGATCTTACGGTCACTTAGCTTAACTTTAGGGCTTACAATTGCATCTAACCTTCATTTAAAACCTCGAGCAACATTTAGTATTCATGAGTCATATCGAATTCTATTTTGAGCTCAAACCCCTGATTGTGTTTATATATTTGTGAGTTATATTCATTCACATTCACCATCAAAATCTTCCTATTTTTCGTACCCATTTTTCTTTTAAATACCCATTACTTTTCGTTTAAGATCTGTTACTGTTTCTTTCTGGATTGATCCTTTGATTCCTTATCATCTTAGTATCAGAGATTTAATTTCTTATCATATTGGTATCAAAGCTTTGGCCCTTATCACCTAAGTCTTTGGTTGATCACAAATGAAATGGCAAAGATAAGCCTCTATAGAAGGCTAATTTTATATTAAGCTAAGCCCACAATCAGATCATTATTAAATCATTATTTATTTATACTTGACTCTTTAGGCTAAGTGATAGGGCCTACGAAGTCTAGTTCTTAATTGGGATGACTATAGAAGATTTGGCTTAGTGGGCTCAAAATAAGGATCGTTGAACTAATCTATCTGCTCTTAATCTCTCTTAGGTAAGTTCGTACACTTAATAAAACAGTATACTGATCTTAGGCCCATAGAAAGCTCATCAAGATAACCTTGAATGAGCAAGTTTAATCTTGACCGTTGATCATTAGTATGATCTGATGGTTGCTATTGAACCCAAGAATCTATAAATACCCAGCCATGCCTTTTTCAAGAGTCACTTTAGAAGCTCTAGAGATCAAAGAAACAACACTATCTAGTGGATTCTTTGCTCTCAAAGATCAAAATAGCTTACGAGTAAAGAATGATTCAACACTAAATCAAGAATAGTGAGGTTGATGTTGAATACCTCCTTCACCTATCACAAGTGTGCTTGAGCTACTGAGACTGTATGTTTATCCTCCCAACCATTTTTCTCTAAGTCCTCCCTATAAGTATCATCCATGTGTTACTCCTCTGAAGTCACATACAACACTACTTTCGCATAGCTTCCATGTGATGATACTATTTTGAACCCTGCATTTACATTTTTTGAGACTCCACTAAGGAAAGAGAGAGTCAACTACTTAAGGATGGCACCACCCCGAAAAAAGAATACTAGTATACCTAACATTGCCTCCTAGGAATAAGAGACTCGTGTTGACCTTACTAGACAAGAGTTGCCTACACTACTAAAAGATGCTAATCAAGACAACCCTATCAACTAGGACAATGTCACCAACCAAAACAACCCTGATAAGTAGAATAACCCAATAGTCGAAAACCCCTTAAACCTCACACAAATGATATGGGTTATGCAAGAGGCTACGAGGGTAGCATTAGACTGGTTTATGGCTACAATCACTAATCTCATGTCAAGACTGATCGATGTTGCTATGCAGCAAGTCATAGCTTAACCTGGCCTTATTACTATAGTGCAACAAGGTGCCACTTGCCATTTGACCACTTTACCTTCTTATCATTCAAGAGAGCACTGCTTAGAGAGGAGCTAATTAAACCCCTACTTTGGCAACTTTAGTTAACCAAACCCACTACTTAAGGTAGAGAATAGAAGAGTCTATCCAATTAGCTCTACCTCTTCTTATCCTACTCCTTGTATTGCACTTGGAAGGCTTACTAGCTAGCTAAACCTTACTCCTCTTTACACCAGCTGAAACCGTGGCACCTTCCTTGAAGTCTATGACTATACCAAGATCTTCATTTATTAAAAGAGAAGAGTTGGATAAGTACACAAAGGAAATGTATGCTAAGTTACCTACTGTAGTACTGGATCTCTAGCTTCCGTACAACCAATATATTGCTACTAAGCCATATATAAGGGACTACATAAGTCCAAAATTTATTAAGTTTAATAACAAGCAAGAGAGTGCTAAGGAGCATCTTATGAAGTTCATTAAGACATTAGACGTCTATGCCCTAGATGACCACTTGAAGTTGAAGGTATTTTCCAAGTCACTAATTAGGAAGACATACACTTGGTACATCAACCTTCCTACTAGGTCAATGGACTCATGGGGAAGTATGTACAAAATGTTCACAGAGAAAATTTTCTCCACACAAGAAAAGGTCACGTTGATTGATATGGGGCAAATTAAGTAGAAGCCTAAAGAAGACCTAATGGATTACATTAAACGTTTTAAGGAACATCCTCTAGACATCCAAGACATATGTGATGAGAAAGAGTTGGTGAAAATATTCATGCAAAGCATGTTTATTGAATATGTTATCCACCTAGAAAATCTTGGTTTATGTACTTTCGCTGCATTCATAGAAAAAGCACGAAGGACTAATAATTCTATTGCAAGACAATAGGGAGAAGGTGGAAGGTAAAACAAGAGACCTACCTCCATGAGCACAACACAAGGCGAAAGCTTTAAAAATAGCAAGAAGCCTCGAAATGACCGAGCAAAAAGCTCTTAAGAGGTACCCCTATTCCCATGTCCAAAGGTCAAGGTTCATGCTTTATTGGACGAGTGGCTGCGTGATGGGAACATAACACTCCCAAGAGTAGAACGCCTACTAACGAATGAAGAGAAAAGAGATATAAAGTTTTATTGGTTTCATAGAGTCATGGGTCATCCCACTAAAGACTATTGGACACTAAAATGAATATTGAATGAAAGAGTTTAAAAGGGGGGAACTTATTATTGAGAGCAACAATGTTCTTTAAAACCCCTTGCCGACGCGTAATGACCAACGTGGTGTTGTACACATTGCTACGCATGAACTTGCATCAACAAAAAAAGAAAGCATGCAACCTCTTAAGGTTCATGAAGAGGAGGAAAAGACACTCGACGCTAATGTAGATGAAAGCATTAATGTTGTGTCGGTATTACTGAAGACCTCTAATTTTAGAAAAATTTTTTACCTTCTCGGTTTTGATGAGAAGGTATGGTTTGCGACAACGCTGGCATAAGACTAAACAAAGTCTTCAATAATTTGAGCGTACTCAGCAACAACGTAACTCTTTACGATGCATGAGCATCGAGTAGCAACCTCATTATTTAGATAGTAATTGATGCTCAAAATACTTAGACTCTATCCAAGAATTTTTGTTAGGGGGTAAAATGCAGAGGGCTAATTTTGTATTAAGCTAAGCTTACTATCAGTTCATTATTAATTCATTATTTATTTGGGCTTAACTCTTTAAGTTAAGTGATAGGGCCTAGTGACAAGGCCTACAAAATTAGAGTCCGATTCCTAATTGGGATGACTTTAGGAGATTTGGCTTAGTAGGTTTAAAATAGAAACCATTGGATCAATCTATTTATTCTAAACCTCTCTCAAGCAGGCTTGCACACTCAATAAGGCAAGCTACTGGTCTTGAGCCCATAGTAAGCTCATCAAGATAACCTTGAATGAGCAAGTTTAATCTCGACTGTTGATCGTTAGTATGATTTGATAGTTGCTATTGAACCCAAGAATCTATAAATAGCCATGCCTTTTTCAAGAGTTGCTTTAGAAGCTCTAGGGATCAAAGAAGCAACACTATCCTATGGATTCTTTGCTCTTAAAGATCAAAACAGCTCACAAGTAAAAAACAATTCAACATTCAATCAAGAATAGTGAGGTTGATGTTGAATAGCTCTCTCACTTATCACAAGTGTACTTAACCGTTTCTCCTCCTAGCCATTTTTCTCCAAATCCTCCCTACAAGTGCCATTCACGTGTTACTCCTTTGGGGTCACATGCAAAGTGACTTTCACACAACTTCCACATGACGATACTATTTAGAACCCCGCATTTACAACCTCTAAACACCTATTTAGCACTTTCATTTGACCATCGAATTTCAAATGGTGATAAGTGCAAAAATGTAAGTATGTGCCTTGCACCTTAATTAGCTTACGCCTAAAATGGCTAAGAAATAATGGGTCATGATCACTGATAATAGATTTAGGAATCTTATGGAGTCTAACCACATCTCGCATGAAGACTTTAGCCACTATTTGTGCTATATAAGGGTAGTGCAATAGCAAGAAATGAGCATACTTAGTAAGATGATCCACCACAACTAATACAACATTAATATGATGAGAATGTGGTAAACCGGCGATGAAGTCCATGGACAAATCCTCACATATATTAGTTGGAAAGGGAAGAGATTGAAGATAACCAACTGGTGCCAATGCTTGCACTTAATTATGCTAGGAGATAGCACAAGAAGTGATAAACTCATGAACATATTTTTTCATGCCATACCATAATAAGTTCGTAGTCAACCGCCTATGTGTTTTAAGCATCTCAGCATGCCCACCTGTTGGTGTAGTATGAAACTCATGAAGAAAAATATGAAACCATTTTGAAGATGCCGGAATCACTAACCATTGGTCACAATACAACACCCTATTAATCAAATGGAAACCAGGTCTTATATCCTTGCTTTCGTGAAGTAACCGGAACTTAGGACCGAGAACAGAGTCCTGTTGAACAACAGAATTGATGGCCTCCAAATTGGTCTACACAGGACCACTAAAACTCATGAAGTGAAATGAAGCATTATCCTTACGACACTTAGATAATGCATCCACAGCCCTATTGGTAAAACCATGTTTATAATGTATTTCAGAACCATACCCCAATGATTTTGAAAGCCAATGGTGTTGATCAATTGTTGTAATCCGCTGATTAAGCAAAAGCCAAAAGCTCTTCTGGTCAATCCTAATAATACATATGCGTCCACAAAGATAAGGACGCTAATGAGTAATTTGCACAACTAAAGCCATTGACATCCTGCTCATAAGCTGATTCAGAAAGAGTACGGTCTGATAAAGCTTTACTAAAGAAGGCAATAAGACAATGATCTTGCAATAAAATTGCACCAAAACCTATCCCAGAAGCATCGTACTCTATTTTAAAAAGTTCGGCAAAATTAGGAATTGCCAAAACCGGTGCTGAAGTGAGAGCATGCTGCAGTTACCGAAAAGACTCCAAGGCTTTCGAAGACCATTCAAAATTATCCTTTTTAAGTGAATTGGTCAATAGACAAGCTAACTTTCCATAATCGTAAATAAATTTAGATAATACCTAGAAAGTCCAAGAAAACCACGAAGCAGTTCGATTGTAGCCAGAATTGGCAAATTGAGAACAGCATGTACCTTGGTGGGATGCATCCTTAAACACTCAAACGAAATAAGATGTCCCATAGGTAATGAATGGAAGATTCACCAAAAAGACACTTCTTCTTTGTTAGCAAAATAATTGTGTTCGCTCAAAATAGACAAAGCCAATAGCAAATGATGCAAATGCAACTCATGTCCTTGTTGTAGACAAGGATATCATTAAAAAAAAAAAAAACTAGAATAAATTTGTGCATATAAAGGCTAAACATGTCATTCATAGTTGATTGAAAGATGGTCAAGACATTTGTTAAACCAAAAGGCATTATAAAAAATTCATAATACACTTAAGGAATGAAATAAAAATGTAATACATATTAATTTGTTTAGTTAAATTTATAAACAATTTAAGAATAGACATGTAATATATCTTTAATTACTAAATTATCCTTGGTCAATTTTCTTTCTCAACCAATTCTAAAGTAATAGGTGGCGACACCGACAGTGATGATTGATTGTAGTAATGGTAATGGTAGCGATAACTAAGATAGTTATAGTAGGGAGTGGCAATAGCGGCAATAATGGTGGTTGGTGGCAGTGACTACGGTGATTGATGGTGGTAGCAACAATGATAGTTAGTGGCGATAGTGGTGGTGGGAATGGCAATAGCAGTAGCAGCAATAGTAGTGTCAACAACTATAGGGGTAGTGATAACGGTGGTGGTAATGATAGCGATGGTAATAATAATAGTGGCAGTGACTACGACAGCAACGATAACGGTGGTGATGGTAATAGTGATCAATGATGGTGGTGGCAATGGCGGTAACTGTGACGGTGACGACGACAATGATAATAATGGTGAGGAATCGTGATTTCTTAATTGAATTAAAAAATCTCTATTATTTGATTTTAAGTAATCAAAATTCCTATAAAATTATGATTGCATAACAAAAAAACTAAATGAATATCGTAGTAAAAAATAAAAAGAAAATGAAATTCCAATTCCATGAAATAAACATATCGTTAATAAGTATGCAATGCAGTTTTCAACATATCATCAACATGCACCTTAATCTAATGATAATCGGCCTTTATATCAACTTTAGAGAAATCACTAGCGCCATACAACTTATCCAAAAGTTTCTGGATCATTGGAACAGGATAACAATAAAGAACCATTGCATTATTCAAGGTACGGTAGTCCATGCAAAAAGGCCAAGATCAGTCTTTTTTTCTTAACCAACATTATCTGGCTTAAAAAAGGACTCAAACTTGGTTAAATAATACCAGCTTTTAACATCTTACTAATCAACTATTCAATCTCGTTATTTTGAATGTGAGAATGGCAATAAGGATGAACATTGCTTGGCCCATAGCCGTCCTTGAACACAATGTGGTGATCATTTACCTCGAGATGGAGGTATGCCCAATGGCTCCTCAAAAATATCAGAACCTCCAACAATAAAGAATGCAATCTAGCATCAGCAGGAGAAGGTACAAAAGTATGCTTAGATTTATGCAATTGCTACAGCACCCCACCCCCAACCTCCGGCCCCGTCCCCCAAATTCCAGTTCCTCCATTCGATGCAAAACAGAAAAAGAGACGGAAGCTTTAAGCATAGACGGATCACCAAACAACACATGTTTACCCATAACAGTAGGAACTTTCATTGTTAATTTTCCCCAATCCATTTTAATCCTAAAGCAACATCAACACTACCCAGCTCTAACACATAGCAGCCCACTATAATCGGCATATCACCAATCAAAAGTGACAAACCACGACACAGGCCACGAGAGGAAATATAATGGCCATCTCCCAACTGAACTTTAAAGAAAGAAGTAGGAGCAACTCACAATTTCAATGTAGCAACTAAAGTGGTGAAAAGAAAATTATGCGAAGCACCATGTCTACCATAATAGAAACAGAATGTGTAGAACACGTAACATGAAATCTAAGAGGGTGGGGCCCATCAAACCCTTGAAAACGAAGTAAGGATAATTCCATGGAAGTACCTAAATGATCAAATAGTGCAATACTCGTATGATTGAAATCAATTGAATCTGGTTCTTCCTCTAGAATAGTGACATGCAAGGATTTATCGGTACAGGTATGAGGTTGCTCGTACTTAAAGCAGAGACCTTTATTCCTTTTCTCTAAGAATTCTGCATAAGTGAATGGACGATAATTCTTATTTCCTCGAGATTGCTCCATAGAACCACTGGAAGATTTACAAATCATGTCTTTAGATTGTAACGCTGGCTGAGAGCTCTAAGTAGTACTGAATATATCCACATTGCAACTAAAATCACCAGTTTTCTATTGCAAACTACTCTATCATGATGGCATTGATACAGAAGATAGAGATTTAGAATATAAAGCTCAATTCAACCAGAACAAGGAAAACTATGTCATTGAGGCCAACTCGACTGATATATACCAAACTGAAACCCTTGCTTCGTATCAAAAGTGAGTGCAATAGCTCGAGCAACTGGTCTATATTCAAGATTTTAAATATGCAGATGTAGATCATTGATAACATAAGTTTAGCATATGTTTTCTATAATTGATTTTTACTAATTTATACTTTATTCTTATTGATTTTATGTTATTTTGAGCTTAATTTGTTTAATTATTGTTTTTAGGGATTTCGAGAACATTTCATGTATTTAGAAGGATTTTATAAAGTTTCAAGCTCCATTGAAGTGAAAACATAGATTAAGGAGTGAAGTAGATGAGTTTTGATCAAAAAATAAAGTTCAGTAGAAATTATAGTCAATGACCATGCCTATGGTCTCTACTTATGATCCCCTCATCAAGAATTTTCATTCAAAATTGAAGATTGCAAACAAAGTGTGAGTACATGCCCAATCCCCAAAACCGTGTATTTCAAGCATGGAGTTACAATAATTTCCAAATCTTTTATATTTATTAGGTTTTCTTTGTAATTATAAATCCACTTCTTATAAATAGGCACTTAAACCTAGGATTATAAAGAGAGTCCCTTAAACATAAGTTGTTATGATATAGAATTACAAAGGGGGCTCGTCTCTTCTTCTCTTTTATTTTACTATTATTTTCTTATTTTAAATACTTAGTAAATCGTTATTGAACTTTATGTTCTAAGGATGATTTTGATTGATGAAATTCAATTTATGATTTTGCATATTGTGATCTTATTGTGTTCTTCATATTGTTTAATTTAATTCAATATATCAGTGAACGAGTTATTGCCAGAGTTTACTATAGAGTTTGTGAGAGCATATAGTGTAACTGTTTGACATAACTAGACAAAACTAACTAGATAAAATGTTTAGTAGTTGGCTTTTCCAAATTAGGCCAACTTAATAGTGAGATTTAAGAGTGTCATTCAATCTTATGACGCTCTATTCATAGGCGATTCGGGTAGAGAAGGTTTTAAGATTAAGAATTAGCAAGAGACATGTGTTCGGTTAGTTCATAATAAGAATCCCCATGATCCAATAGAGTAATTAAGATTAAATAAATCACTTAGAACTAGGTAATAAACAATAATAAAGATTTTCTAAGGAAAATGTTATCTCTTTATTAATTATATTAAGTTATTTTGTTATTTTTACTCTTAGTTAATTGTTTTAACTTTATTTCATTACTTCTATCTTCATCTTTTATTCTCTTATTGCAACCTTTACTTTCTGTTTTTAATTTATTCTATTAAATCTCTTGTTAATTATAGGCAATTGAATAATTTTAAGGTATCATTGGTAAAAATAATTAGATTCACTCTCATACATGGCTCCTCGTTAGATCTACACTTGAACTCAAAAATCCATTTTATCTATATAATAATTTGAATAGGTATACTTACCTATTAGAGCGATATATGCCCCCATCCATCATGCAACCCTTATAAAATATCCTAATATCTACTCTTTAGACATAGGAGGATCTTGTGAAATTAAAGCATCAAACTCATCTAAATAATACTCAACATTAGAATGCTGCTTAAGTCTTGTGAGTTGAACAAATGGATTAGAAGCATTTCTACTAGCATACCTGGTCATAATCTCTTGGACTAAACCTTCCCAGGTAAGAAGCGGATTACACTGCCGAAGAGCATTCATCCATGAAGCCGCACGTCCTTGCATATTGATAAAGACTGTAGAAACTTTCTTAGAATGTGGCGTACAGTGAAGCTCAAAATACTGTTCAACTTGAGCTATCTAATTCAAAGGATTGAAACCATTAGAATAAGATAATATAGCTCAAGAAATCTCAGCAAAGAGTTCGGTATCAACATCCATCTGATCGGAGGCAGTATTGAAGGATCAACTTCACTTCGATTGAGTATCATGATTTGCAAAATCAGCTTTTTCTCTGATCAAATGAGAAGCTAACTGTGCATCCAACAATTTCTGAATTGAATCTTGAAACACAATGAGATTAGCTTGAAAAGAAGCTAATTGTTCTTCAACCTTATCAGTATTGTGTTACGAACAGTCATTCAAATTTCAAATTGATTGCTCTAATAATTCCAATCGAGTCTCCATTCTCGTAATGGTTGGAGAACATCGCAGACAAGACTAATTGATAGGGTCACGGATGAGTTCACGAAAAGAAATTAGCAAATTCATTGATGACCAATGAAATTAATACACAAGATCCTGCCATGAGTCCTCTAATAACTCTGCTAGGATTTATCATTTCTAATTACAAGTTGTCTAACTAACTTTAAAATATCTAGTCTCTCTATTTACATGAGTTGTTGGTGTTGATTATTACAAGAGTATATGCAATGCCTTATTCTAGAAGTTTGCGACTTCTCTTCTAACGTATTGTACTTGTAAGAAGGGTATTAGTAACTAAAAATATGAAAGAAATAGAACTACTAAAGGGTACCATTCTTCATAAAGCTTGGAAAGCCTCAAGCATTGCTTGTAAACTTGTGTAAGAGTTTCATGAACCCGCAGACATATATCAGTTACTTCGTAAATACTAGTTATTATGAAGTCTGATCACAATACTGTGCAGGTTTGGCCACAAAGGTGAAATTACGTATGTCGAAGTGGTTTTACCTTAGCATGGTTGGAGGAAGTTAGGGGCATATACATAATCAAGCTAAGATGATGGAGTATTAAACAAAACCTCAACCCAAAATTACAAAGCTCCATAGAGCATTGTACTTTAAGCTCAAATTTAATTTAAAATGTCACTCGATCAAGGGACTTGAGTTAAGCTTGTTCCTATACCAAAGAAAAAAAATGTTAGTCTAAACTAAAATAATAATGATATTTAAACTTGAGTTAAACTCAGCTTGTGCCTAAGCTTGCCTTGAACTTAACAAGGTTTGTGATAGGAATCAGCCTTCAAAACCAATCACATGCCCCCGAGCTACAGGTCTAGCCAACATAGCTCAATGAATTCTCAAGTGCTACCTAACTCCAATTGAAGCCAACCTACTTTACCAAGCTAATCTTACACTACCACCAAACTACCAACTAACTTGCCTTCTTATCAAACAAAGTCCAAATGATGCCGAGCTACTTAAAGCATACCACCCTCACTTTCCAATCTATTCCAAGGATCTCTCTCTTTCACAATTGCATGTCTATGGAAAGGATACTTCTAAGCTATTTCCAGATAAGTCCCCTAAGCTAACCAAGAAATCAGAAGGTACCTACCTTATCCTTACACATCTAAGCTAATTACGCGGTAGATCTACTAACCTCTCCCATGTTAACGCATGTCCAAATCATACCACCTAACAAAAAATATTCTCTTTCTAGATGAATTACATATTTGTCCTTGTACTTTTGTAACGATATTTGCATAATATTTTTACCCTTTTTAGTAATTTTATATGTCATGTAACCCTAGGGATTTTTGGGTATAAATACCGTTTGAAAACAGTTGTTGTAATTAGAATTTTCCCATTTTTGTTGATGAAATCTCCTAAGCTTCCTTCTCCTTCATTAAGAACCTTACCCTTATAGCTCATAACAACCCTTAACCAAGGTTAGGCTTGCAAGCAACCTACCATCTCAAACCAATAAGTTACATCCAGCGAGGTATTGGTTCATGAGTGTTTGAGTCATATCCATGAGTAGCTCATGAAGTTTAATCTTTTCTTTTACATTTTTCCATCTAAAACCCATATTCACCTTTCTTTGATAATTGTCTTCGAATGACCCATTCACACTACAACAAGCCTTCTCCTAAGGTACGTATTATGTGTTAGTATTTTTCTATCATCTTAGTATCAAAGCTTGAGGTTTTGAGTAAGGTTGAGAGACTAAGTAGTGTTGTGCATATTAGTTGGTGTTACTGTGGTGGTCGAAGTTTGGTTGTTTTGATAGTCACAATTGGGTATATTAATATAAGTTCTATCACACTTTGTTTTCGACTCGTAAGATAAGGTAACTATCAAGTGAGCTAAGTTCTTACTGATAGTGTGGTCACTTATGTATATGAATAGTGGTATTATTGGTTGAGGTGGAATAGTTGCTGAAACCTATGAGTGCTTATTGTTCTATTGTGGTATGGTGTAGTAGCTATTGAGTTGTAGAAGTAGTGTTGTGAGGGTTGTTTGGTTGCTGTAGTGATGTAACAGTTGTCAAAGTTAAAGAAAACGATTAACCTAAGTGTGAACACTATGATAAGGGATAATGAAAGTGATGTTCTTAAATGAGGCCATTGTATCAAGCAAACACCTAGATCCAATGATGAGTGATTGGAACACCTTACCAAGTTGTTAGAAAACATGTTGATTATGATGCAAGCAGGGCAGCTTAGAGCATGCAAAAGGAGTTTACTAAGCAAATGGTCAGGTTGATGAAGTTATCCTAAATGAGAACCAAACTAATTATAGACTAAACTAAGATAATGTTGGCACTCAATATAGAAGGGAAGTCTACTGAGCTCGTAATGCTTAAGTTGGAGGAGGAGTTAAATGAAGGATTAATTGTAGAATGGAAGTAGTAGGGGAAGAAAGCAATAAGGAAGAATTATACAAGCAGTATGTAAACCTTATCTAGTTACTAGTCTAAAGCCTAATTTAGGTTCAAGTGTCCTAAACAATATTATGAGTCAATAAGGCTAAAAACGATAAAAATTTCTATAAAATTTGGAAACTGAATATGGTATCGATAATAAAAATTTTAAAAAATCGATCAAAACCTTAATGATGAACAAAAATCTTAAATCCCATATATGCACAAATACACAAAATAGAATCCAAATTTGATCGAAACCCTTAAACTACAATTTTAAACTTATAAAATGAATAAATATCACTTAATAGTGATATAATCGTAGACAATTACAATAATCAATTAAATCGCGTAAAACTTTTAACGAAAATGTTAAAATAACTCATAAAAATTATAACTAAAATGGATACTAATTAAATTGATAAATTTTCATAAAATCCCAAAATTAATTTATAAATATTATTTTTATGTTTGAAAAAATTACATATTTTTATTTTTATTTTTTATTTTCTTCCTTTTCTTTCCTTCTTTCTTCTTCTATTTTTTTTTTCTTCTTGTTCCACATTAAAATCCAGCATAGCACAAATAGCAGCCCACGCAAATAATTCCCCCTCTAGGTGTTGATTCAATAAAGAGAAAAAAAATAAAAATATGATTACCTTGTTCCATCTTATTAAATGTACAAGATAGCTTAATATATTTCTTCTCTTTCTTATTTCTATTGCTTTCATCTAATTGCCTGTACATACTTGGAAGTTGGAAACTTGGGAGAAAAAAAAGAAAAAGAACCAAATCGAAAAAGAAAAGAGGAGAAAAAGAAACCAAAACAAAACATACACTACAAATTAATTAGAAGAATAAGACCAAGAGGATTTGATTAATTGATTTACTAAAAGATTTGGGTAGGTTATTATTTAATTTTTGTACATATATATATATACTTTAAACTATGTACATATATATTGGGTATTTATTATTTTTCTTTTCTTTTCTTTTCTTTTATTTTATGTATTACATGTATGTATGCACAAAGGTGTATGTATTTTGTGTATGGTCTAAAGTATGTACATGTATGTGTATATAATATAGATATACTATGTATTTCCTTATATATATGTATGTATGTATAAATAATAATACGTGTGGTATGTATTTGGTATTTTTTTTTATTTAGGTATTGAAATATATATGTAGGTGTGTGAATATATATGAGTGTATAGGTACATAGTATTTATTTTATTATATGATATATAAGTATAAATATACATATATGATATATATACATATATTATGTATTCTTGTATTTATGTACACATGTAAGTTATTTCTTTATGTATATATATATATATAGGTGGCGTGATTATATATCTGTGTATATAAACATAGTATTTTATATTATATATATGTATGTGTGTGTATGTATATAATAATAAGTATACATATGTATATTTATACTTAGTATGTTTAATTTATAAAATATGCGTATATATGTGTACTCATTAATGTTCATATATGTGGTATATACATGTATATGTATAATAATATGTAAATATACTTAATAATTTCCAAGTATATGAAATTTTTATATAATTATGTATATATATATGTTGTTGATGTGTAGGTATATATATACATATTATTAATAATATTTGTATTTTAGTATATCTATGCATATATAGAATGACCATATATGTATATAAGTATATAAAGTATAAATAGTGTATAATATACTTATACATAATGTATAAATAAGGATAGAATAATTTAATATATAATGTATAATATACGTATAAACATATGTATGTGAATAATGACATATACATAAAAAAACAAGTATAATTAAATAGTGTATACAATATACTATAATAATAATTTAATAAATAAAGTGAGATAATAAATATATATAAGAATACCGTAATTTAGAGAAAAATTTTAATAATTAAGTAAATTGAAAAGTTTAATTAAATATAATCATAAGTATTTATATATATATATATATAATTATATCGTAAAATAGAAATTAATGGAAAATTCGAAAAAAAATGTAAGCTTGATACGTGGCACTCTTACGTATTGCCACGTCACTATTTATAATAAAATAATTAATTTTCGTAATTTATAATAATAATAAATAATTAATTAAGTAGCAAAATAATAAAGTAGAAAAATATGAATTAATAACTCTAAAATCTCAAAAATAAGTAAAAATAGGCAATTATAGTAAAATATGCTTAAAATAAGAAAATTACCAATTATACAATTTAAATAATTATTAAATTGTAAATACATTACGAAGAAGCTTAAATTGATATTTTATAGCTTATTAAGTTAAAATAATTAATTTTGTGATATTTTTATATTACAATCCAAATTACGAGTTACAACGTCCAAAACGAACCTTACTATGAGAAAGTACGCTCGAAAATGATCGAAATGAATTATAAGTTCATAAAGATTTGAATTAAATCAAAAAAATTATACGCAAGTTGATAAAAAACTCGAATCAACGATCTTACGCAAATCAATAACTAAGTTAAGTAAATAGTATGAATTACAATACTAGTTTAGTTTTTAATTCTTAAACTTACTACTTTTCGTATTTCTTACTCTCAAGTGATTTCGACTTTAACCCTAAGCTACTATTAAACTACTACGATCCCTGAGTAGATTATAGCTGAGTAAGTTTTTTCTATTGATTTCGTATTTGCTTGTATTTGTAATTAGTGAATATAAACTATAATTAACAATTAAATATTGTATAGGGCTAAGTTATGCTTATGTATGATACTGTTTGTTGATAGCGAATTTGCTTTAAAATATGATAACGTATCGATTGTTACATAGTAAATTCAATAGGAACTGATTGTCTATGACCTTGTTGATCACTGAATAATATGACTTAATTTTATTCGACTTGAAAGAACTAACTTGAAACATACGTAATCATGTATCACATAACTAATTCCCGCCGTCACATCACACGAAGGTAGCAAGAGGCCATATATGAGTTAATTATTTGTTGATATAGATTTCATACTATGCACACGTGCGATATGACCTTACCTTAGCCCATGGGATTATTAGGCATTGAAAGTGCCAACCACTTAGATAAGGGTCGAGTCTAAAGTCCTTCATTTAAGAGTGGTGAGGGTTGCATGAACTTACTCACAATTATGTGTAGAACTCAATTTTGATTAACATTGAGGATGAATATACCATTATATTTTAAAAACGAAACGCAAAGTTTCGTTATAATATAAGTTCTAATATGATACCCGAATATGACTATGCTAATGTATCTCCAACCTTGACTTCAAAGGACATTAAATATGAGTTGCATGCAGTACTTAGTCACCTACATATATTTGTTTGGTATACTAATTGTCATGCATTCATTTGATTGAATTTAATTAATGTATAACTTGATTGTTGTATGGTTGAGAGGATTATCTTACTAAGCTAGTTAGCTTATACTCCTATAGTCTTTTTTTGCAGGCCGAGCTATTTGTGAAATCGAGTCATCATATGCTCGAGATTAGTTGTATATCAGGGGGTTGATGTAAGAGTAAATGTGATATGAGTGTACTTATGATATTGTATTTAGTCTTAGAGCTTTTTTATGTAATATTATTTGTAGACAATTTGTAATAAGAACTCTTATCATCTTTTTATCCATAAATCTCTCTAAATATATGTATTTTATGTTTTAATTATTCGTTATTATTGTCATGAAATGATATTATTTACACTTACCTACTCTAAGATGTTGGTTGTAGTAGCAGCAGCAGCAGCATTGTATATCGCATGAAGAGTTGTTGATTGAGAATATCAATCTACAGTCCTTTGTACGGTATACGATGACTGCTACGACTAGCCCCTTCGAGTCATGATAGTGTATATAGACCAACTATTAGGTGTTAAGAGTGTTTTTCTAAATGGATAAATTAAAGGAGAAGTGTATGTAGAGCAACTATTGGGTTTGAACATAATGAAATCTCTAATTATGTATTTAAACTCAACAAAGTACTCTATAGACTTAAATAAGCTCTTAAAGCTTAGTATGAAAGGCTTAATAGTTTCTTGATAAATAATGGTTTTTTAAAAGGCAAATTAGATATAACATTATTTATTAGTAATCATGAGTCAAATACATTGATTATTCAAATTTATATAAATAATATTATATTTGTAGCTACTAGCATGGATCTAGTGGATAAGTTTGTAGATTACATGAAGAAAGAGTTTGAAATGAGCATTATAGGGGAACTTAACTATTTTCCATGTCTCCAAGTTAAACAAACTACAAATGGAACATTTATTAATCAAGCTAAGTATACTAAGGAGCTATTAAAAAGATTTAAAATGGAAAATTGCAAGACTAGACTTATTCTAATGAGCACCACCTTAAAACTTGACAAACATAAAAATGGAAAACCTACATGTGAAAAGTTGTATAAGGGCATGATAGGTAGTTTGTTATATCTAACCGCATGTAGGCTAGATATCATATTTGTTATATGTTTATGTTCATGATTTCAATCTTGTCCTAAAAAATCTCACTTGAGTATAGTAAAACACATCTTCAAGTACCTTGTGAGTACCATTGAAATCGACTTGTAGGATCCTAAGTTTACTTCTTTTGGTCTTATTGTATACTCCGATATTGACTTTTCCAATTGAAAAGTTGATCCGAAAAGCACAAGTGGCACATATCACTTTCTAGGAAATTCTTTAATATCTTGGCATTGTAAGGAGAAAAACTTTGTAGTACTATTAATTACCGAGGATGAATATGTAGACGTCGGTAATTGTTGTGCTCAAATCTTGTGAATGAAACAAACATTGCATGACTATAGTCTTAAATACACTAACATCCCAATTTGATGTGATAATGCAAGTGCAATTAATCTTACAAAAAATCAAATCCAACACTTAAGGACTAAGCATATAGAGATTAGGCATCACTTCATCTATGATCATGTTCAAAACAAGATACAAGCTTAGAATTCATAAGCACAAACAATCAAATAGCTAATATATTTGCTAAACCCTTAAGTAAGGATAGATTCTGCACATTAAGAAGAGAATTAGAAATGATTATGTACGAAGAATGCTAGGCAACTAAGAATTAAGATGGAGATTTTTGCAAAAATTGATCTATCCAATGAACCGATCGGCTTATAACATGATATTTATCCTAAGAAACACAAGCATATAGGTTTCATACATAAATCTTGACATTTCACTTATTTTGGGTGTATCTAAAGTTAATTATGATCATCTAGGCTCGTATGTGCACCATTTTGTCTTACCGTGGTTTCTGTACCCAAACCAGTTCCCGCATGTTACTTTTTGTCCATAGATCATGTTTATGTGATTCATTTGGTTAAATTATCAATTTGTGCAAATTTAAACTCTCTATACGTTAATTAGGATAAAGCATGCCTTTAGGAACCTTAAAGGTGAAATTAACTTATTGTGTATTTGATGTCTTGTTCTTGCACTTTTTACAATCTATTGTGAATATCAAAGTTTTCTCAAGGTGCTCTAAGGCCATGACTAGAAGATTTATGCTTAATTGATGAATTAACTAAGTTTATACATGCTCTTCAAGGTAACCTTGATATGATTTTAGCTAAACTTGGTCCTTGTGCTTAAAATGCCACACCAATATGATTTTCTATACGATTGATCTTTAATCAAGGTAATATTTTGGTAATGTCATTACTTGATACACTAAATTAGTCGATTTTGCTCATTTTTACTAAAATTGGATTTTGCCAAATTTGAATAGCAATTTGATCATTTTATGGCATTTAAGTAGTTTTATGAATTTAAATTGCTCCTATGGATCACAATGTATTAGTAGCATTTAAATTGCATTTTGATCAAAAGTTAAAGCCAACATAATCAAACTTTTGTTTTATGTTTGGTATGTCAATTGCTCTGTGAAAAGCTACAAAATTTGTAGCTATTGATCGATTAGTAACATTTCAATCGATCAATCATAAGACCTTACCTCAAATTAGAAGCTTTTGATCTTTTTAGTCTTAAGGCAATAGATCAATGTAGATCAACTTGATCAATTGAGTTAATCGATATAAAAGGGACTGATCAATCACTACTCCTCTGTTGTCGGCACCTATTGATTGGTAAGAAAAAAAATACAATCTTTTACGTTAGTACACCTGCATAAATTCTTTCATTTTTCACAACATGTACCAATATCTCTCTCTTTCTCTTAACCCAAAACCTACCATCATCCATCTTCATACCAAATCACTCCCAAACTTAATTTTCCTTTACCAAAACACTCACAATCCTCCACACATCCACTTTCCATCCCTTCTCTTCTAAGATCTCACACTTCCTTACTCATAAAAACCCTAAAAATTACAACACCTACCAACCGTTCGATAAAATCACTTGATGGCTTCAAGAACAGGAAACCTAACCAAGAAGAGCCGAGCTTCCTATGTCACAATCTCTTTTTGAGTTCTTACCATGCTACAAGATACAAAACTTTTGATGCCCTTTTACCTAATGTTGATTGGAATGAAAGAGAAGTTTTCCAAACTTTAGGATTGTTTTAGATGCCAAGTATTATATCAAATAAGGTTTTTCAATCACAAGAGTATCCTAATCAAGTTCATGAGGAAGCTATCAAGTTTTTCTATTGCAACTTAATGGATAGGTTAGATGAGAATGGAAATCAAAAAATTGGAATTGAGCCACATGATGGGATTAGGATAAAACTCTACACATATCTATAAGAGTATGAATGAGATAGACAAAGATGATATTTATGATTTTTTGGGCATTTTGAGAAGAGGGTTTGGTTACATGAATGGCTTTGGTAGTCATGAGGTAGAGTATTATGATGTAGTTTTTAAAACTCATGGTGTAAGTGAACAATGGCATGATGATAAGAATCTTAGAGCTGCTCTATTGCCATTTTGGCAACGTATTCTTCATCTTTTCATTGTAGATAATTATTATCTTAGAGTGGGCCAACATCAAATGGTAACTTAGGGTGATTTGTAGATCTTATATTGCTTGATGAAGGGATATTAAAATCAACTACTTTGACTTAGTGTTCCAATGTTTCAAAAAGGTTACAAATGGCCTCAATAGGAGTATTCTCAGATTATCTAGGTTCATTACTCTATTATTGGAGAGGAAAGGAGTTAAGTTTCCCTTGGCCCCTAAAGTTCTCAAAGTTCCTAAGTACAAAATGTCCAAGATTTCCTAAACCGACTGGAAAAAGACAAGTTGTTGATGGGGATCTCTTTCCACTACATGGTGGTGGTGAGATTAAGGATGAAGCCTCATTTCTAAATATGGATCCCATTGAGGGGAAGGGTGAACCTAATAATGCAAGCATAGGAGGTTGTAGAGCTACACCCACCCTAGATTATCATATGCCTCTCATCAAACCCACTATACCTCTTAAGACATAGCACCCAGTCTATTAATATACAAAGGGTCATTTCCAATAACTCTACAATGAAGTCTAACACCTTCAGCAAGAAGTCTAAGAGGGTCTTTCCAATATCAATCTCCACATACATTCAAGGCTTTAGTGATTTGTATGCTCACTTTAAACTCCCATATCGATGTTCGACTTCTTCCTCTTTTGATGGTAAATCTTAGGGGCATATTTCTAGCTTCTTGTTCCTTTGCTTTTTGTTGTCATTAGGATTAGTCCTTATGGCCTCATTTTGTTCTTTTTGTGGACTTTGCCTTTAGCCTTTCTTTATGCTTATTTTATGTCTTTGGACTCAATATTTATATTTATAAACTTGGTAATGCATTATATGAACTTTCCTTTGCTTCGTTTTTATGTTTAGCAATGAATGGCTTGTGCTTAGAGAATTGAGATGTTAGTTTGGTGTATTTTAATGAGCTTGGTAATTGTAGTTTGAAATCTTGTACTTAAGGGATTCTCTTTTTTTTTTTTTTTTTAGATAAGGGGCATATCTTAAGGTTTAAGCCGAGATCATGCTTACTTGTCAATTTGTATGTCGTTTCCCCTTCACCACTTGGAATCTCATCTTTTTTATGAAGCCAAAGGGGGAGAAAGACTTCAAGTCATATAAAGAGTCGCTTTATCTAAGCAATCAATCAAGTTCAATATAAGAATTGAAATCATGAATATGTTGAATGTTGTATTCTCTCTCAAACTAATACTAAAAAATTCAAGCATTCAATCTTGTTCTTAGAAGTTTAAACTTGCAAATCATTTTCTTATATGGACACTTAATTGAGGGGGAGTATTAGATTAAGGGGGAGCATATTAAAAGTATAAGTTTTGTCCTCATCAAAAAGGGGGAAATTGTTAAGTATTTTGGTTTATATGATTTTGATAAGAAAAACTTAACTGCGGTTCAAATCATTAATGCATTGAATAGGCTAAATATCAAGCTTAAATAATTACATATTAAGGTTCTTCGAAGACAAAATTCTTAAGTGTTTGTTTGTTTTGTGTTGGAATTCGTTTAGTTCTTGTTGTTTTGTGTTGTAAGAAATAATAGGAGAAAAACTCTAGAAATAAGGCATACCAATCAATCAGTATGTATACTAGCAATCGATCGATAGCCCCCTTTCATCTCTATAACATTTTGTGTTTAAGAGAGGTATGGTGTCTGATGCTAACGACCAATCGCTAAGAGAGATTGCTTAGATTTTAATGCTACCTATTTAGTAGCTTGCTTAATGATTGATTAGTAGCCTATACTCAAAATTAGAGCATTCTATGGTTATCTTGAAGATTGGCTACACATCGAAGCAACCAATTGGTAGAAGCACAATGGCTAGGAAATTTGTACTACCAATCCATCGGTAGCTTGTGTAGCAATTGATCAGTAGTACTCTAAAACTAGCCATTAGCTGCATTTAACGTACCAATAGGAAGAAATTTTGTAAGGGATATTTATACTTCAACGACCTGTTAAAGATAAAGAGACATCTAATATTCCACTGCAAATTCTCAATATTCTTGTACTCTTATGATCGTTCTTTATCTTGCTATCCATTTAAGAGAGAAAATTAAGAGTGTAGTCCTAAGGTTTTATCACTAACAAGTTCATCATACAAAAGTACTACACTAAAAAGATTAAGATTATGCTTAAAGTATAATTGAGTGATTATTAGGTGTTTGAGAAGTAGTATAAGCTCTTGATTGAGCATTGTACTATTGAGATTAATAAAATTGTATGAAGTCTATGATTAGAGACATTGGTGTCCGTAGAGAGTAGGGAGTAATATGAACTCTACATTATATTATGGCTTGATCTTCTTCTACCCTATCTCTTTTATTATTTTGACATTTATTGTTATTGTTCTATCATTTATTTTGCACATAATTATAGCATATATCACTAAAGTTTAAAGAGATAAAAAATTTATCACTACCCTAAGACTCTTATAGTTCTCTATACTATTACTTAATAGGTGCACTTGCCTAATAGCATGGTATACGCATGCCCTATCAAGTTTTCGGTGTCGTTACCGGAAACTATTAATCAGGAAAGCTTGCTCCTTTGTTACTCTATTATTTTAATTTTTGCTATTTTTCTATTTATTTTTGTTCAATAACCCAAAATCTAGTTTGAATTTTTCTTGTTTTATGTTGACGAAATTTAGAGCAATGGCCAATAACGACGAAGTACACAAAACCATGTTTGACTATATTAAACCCTCGATTAACAGAGCCAACTCTAGTATTGCAAGACTAGCTATCACTACAAACGAGTTTATATTCTTACCGATTATTATGCAAATGGTTCAATAGTAGTTGTGATTTAAAAGCTCTCTAGAGGAGGAACCATATGTGCATCTCGCAAGCTCTTTAGAGATTTATGTGACTTTCATAATAAAAGGGGCCATACATGATGCGGTAAGGTTGAAATTATTTTCATTCTCTTTGTTAGGAAAAGCAATAAGGCAATGGTTAGCCTCATTACAAAAAGATTCGATTACTTAGGATTTATTAAGAGGAAAACTTTTAGAAAAATAGTTTCCTCTAGTTAGGACAACTAAGCTTAGGAGTGATATCTCATCGTTCACTTAATCTAACGAGGAAACAATTTATGATGCTTGGTAATGTTTTAAGAAGTTGCTTAGAAAATGCCTAAATCACACTCTACCACTTTGGATGGAGGTACAAACTTTTTACAATGGATTGAATTTTGGTACTAAATAATTTATTGATGCATCTGCAAGTGGTACGTTAAACTCAAAGATGCCTAGTGAAACGTATGCTTTATTTAAAAGCTTAGCCATAAATAGCTATCATTAGGAAGGTGACAAACTCAGTAAGAAGAAATCAATAGTAAAGGATGCATAGTCTACTGCAACCATTGCAGCATAGGTAGATGCACTCAACAAAGGGTTAGATTTCTATTCTACGCTAGTACAGAATTCCATGATGCCCAATGTAGTTAACCTAGGAGGATACATGCCAACTTATTACTTAAAACCACCTTATTATGGGATGAATCAATAGGGTTGTCAATGTTTACCTTTTAACAACCATAAAGAACGGGGTAGGGAGTGTTTTTCTTATACAAGTGATCATTTTTATGAAAATCCACCTAGAAATGTCAATGTCCCTTATGGATTCCAAACTCACCCTCCAAAAGAGGAGAACACAAAACTGGAAGAGATATTGACTAGGTACATGCAAAGTAGCGATACTAGGTTACTAAGCATCGAAAAGCACATAAAATAGCTTGCAAAGATTTCAATTGAAAGGAAATTAGAATCTTCACCACAAGTTCAAGATGAAGTTGTGACTTTCAGAAATGGTAAGGAGTTGCAAGTTGCCAAGCAACTCAAAAAGACACTAGTCAACCTCGAATCAATGATAGAAAGGAGAAGGATAAAATTGTAGAAACTTCTAAACCACCTAAAGAAGAACTAGAAACCCTAAAAGAGGAATATAAGCCATCCATTCCATATCCTTAAAGGTTAAGGAAAGAATGTATAGATGAGCAATATGGTAAGTTCCTAGACTTATCTAAATAATTACACATTAATTTACCTTTTGTGAAAACGTTGTCGTAGATGCCTATGCAAAATTTTTAAAGCAGTTGCTCTCCAACAAAAAGAAGTTAAAAGAATTATCTACAGTTATGCCTAGTGAGGAGTGCTCAACCATCCTACAAAACAAGCTTCCTACAAAGCTAAAGCATCTAGAGAGTTTTACTATCCCTTGTATTATTGGAAATCTATCTATTAAACAAGCATTAGCTGATTTAGGTGCTAGCATAAACCTAATGCCTTATAAGTTATTTAAATAGCTAGGCCTAAGCAATCTTAAACCAATTAGGATGAGTTTACGACTAACCGATAGATTAGTAACATATCATAGGGGTATAATTGAAGACATGCTTGTTAAAATAGATAAATTTATATTTCTTGTCGATTTTGTCATACTAGGTAAACCCTTTTTAGCTACAACCTAGCTATTATAGATGTTAGCGATGGTAAGCTTACATTAAAGGTAGGAGAAAAAGAGATAGTAATTAAAATTAAAGAAGCCATAAGAAAACGTATTGAGTAAGATGATACATGTTTTAGCCTTGATTCCACTTATTACTTTGCATCTGATACTTTGCAGGAATTATTATCTAAAGATCTCTTAGAATCATGCTTGACATGAGAAATTCTTGATGAAGAATCTAGTGATTCAAATATAACTAAAGAAAAAGCTTAGCTAGAAATCAATCCTCTAACTCAAAAACAAAAGGGTTGAATGGTTTAAGCATGTGAAGGAAGTGAATTTGAAGCTTTCTATTGAAGAACCACCAGATTTAGAGTTGAAGTAGCTTCCAAACTATTTGGAGCATGCATTCCTAGAGGAAAACTCAAAGTTTCCATTGATAATTTCCTCATGATTGACTACCCAGTAGAGGAATAAACTCCTTGTTGTGCTGAAGGAACACAAGAGAGTAATTGCATGGAAGATTTTTAACATCAAGGGAATTAGTCCCTCGTTCTGTACACATAAAATTCTACTTGAAGAAGGGTTCAACCTAGTAGTATAACTAAAAGATGTTTGAACCTAAACATGAAGAAAGTAGTTAAGGCAGAAGTAATCAAGCTTCTAGATGCAAGTATGATTTATCTTATTTCTGACAATTTTTTAGTTAAGTCTTGTATAGGTTGTATCTAAAAAAGGAAGAATGATAATGGTACCAAATGAGCGAAATAAGTTAATTCTGATGAGAGTGGTCATAGGCTAATGAGTCTATATTAACTATAGAAATGATAAGAATGATCCCCTTAGACCAATCACATATAACTGAGCTAAAGAACTCCAAAGACTCGCATAGAGAGCACTAGCTTAAAGCTATATTCGAGATGGGGATTTCTATTTTGAATTGATCTCCTACTGACCTAGCTGTCAGATCCTCACATGTTTAATATGTTCTTGTCCAGCAGTGATTGTTTATCCTAGAAGATAGCTTAGGACTAGCAAAGCCGAGCTCTCAAACTGAACATAAATATTTGACTCTAATTCAGCTGACTTTTTTATAGGATTGATTGGCTCCCACCTTGATCTAGATTAGGTTGGCCCCTAACTACAACTCTTTTTTGCTTCTGCCTACTTTGTATCATATTTCTAATGTCCAACCATTAAACAATATGTGTCTTCTAACACAACATTCTAGAATGATTCTTACTTGTTCATACTAAATATTATTTGTCTCTTTTACCCATTTTAGTATGTTTTATGTAACCTAATTATAAGAATATCTTTTTGTCTTTTCATATAAGTAAAGTAACCTTAGTGGATGGATATATAAACACCTACTTACTTGTACACAGACATTCATTCATCAATAGTAGATTATTATCTAAGTTTCCTTTAAGCAACCTTAGTGTTCTCATTGTCCTTTAACTCTTATCAATTCCCTTTAGCAAGGAATAGTAGCGAGTGACTCTTCAGTTTGGATTGGTGTGTTGTATCCGGTAAATTATAGGCCAAGAAGGATTGAGTGGCATGTCATATTTGTTCGATAACTGCCCGGACTTTGCTAACTCTTCTTTTGTTCCTTTTAGTTCGCTTAGTTATAGTACTTCTCCATGTGTCCGATCCCTGGAGATGCATCAAGAAAGCTCAATGACACTACAAGGAAAGATCATTTTCCTTTACCTTT
Source organism: Lumnitzera littorea (assembly GCA_024138015.1). NCBI lineage: Eukaryota > Viridiplantae > Streptophyta > Magnoliopsida > Myrtales > Combretaceae > Lumnitzera > Lumnitzera littorea. Next base: position 97,764,253 of record JAMXBB010000002.1, on the reverse strand, counting down.
CGTTAACTAAATGCTAAAACGTCTATTAGGTTATATGTTTTATTATTTTTAAATGGTTTATCTAGTTATTTTCAAATTCCTATTAGCCTAAAGGATCAAGAGAAAACTACTTTCACATGCCCTTATGGTACATTTGCATATAAGAGAATGCCGGCCTCTATAATGCACTTGCAACTTTTCGGTGATACATGATGGCAATATTTGATGAATTCATAGTGAATATAATGGAATTTTTTATAGATAATTTTTCAATTTTCGGAAATTTATTTAATAATTGCCTTAGAAGCCTTGAAAAAGTATTGGCTAGATGTAAAGAGACTAATCTAGTACTGAATTGGGAAAAGCATCATTTTATGTTACAAGAGAGGATAGTGTTAGGACATGAGGTGTCTTGAAGAGGCATAGAAGTCGATAATGCTAAAATTAACACTATTGATAAGTTACCCCCTCCTACATCTGTTAAAGTTGTACGCAGTTTCTTAGGATATGCTGGGTTTTACTGAAGATTTAAGGATTTTTCTAAAATAGCTAGACCTTTAACCTAATTATTAGAAAATGATACTCCATTTATATTTTCTCAAGATTACTTAGATGTATTTAATGCATTAAAAGATAAATTGACTAATGCCCCTATTATGGTAGCCTTAAATTGGAGCTTACAACTTGATCTGATGTATGATGCTAGTAACCATGTTATAGGGGTAATATTAAGTCAAAGGAGGGAAAAATATTTCCAACCAATCTATTATGTGAGCAACACTTTGACTAAGACTAAAGAGAATTATACCACTATAAAAAAAAAAAAATCCTAGCAATAGTCTTTACCTTCAATAAATTTAAGTCATATCTTATCTTATCTAAAGTTATTGTTTACACTGACTACTCTACTTTACAATACTTATTAAATAAGACAGATGCCAAGTTAAGAGTAATTAGGTGGATTCTTTTACTCTAAGAGTTTAACCTAAAAATTAAAGACAAAAAGTGAGTTGAGAATTTGGTAGTCGACCTTCTCTAACACTTAGAAAACCGTTTATTGGAGAAACTTGATGAAAAGGAGATCAATGACGATTTCCCAAATGAGAAGCTGTACCAACTAAGTCCTTAGGAAACTCCTTGGTTTGCTAATGTACCCAATCATCTAGTAGCTAGAATTATTCCTTGAGCACTTGATTTTAAACAAAAGAAAAAGTTTTTCCATGATATTAAAAGTTATTTTTGGGAAGACCTATACTTATTTAAAATTTGTGCATATCAAATAGTCCGTAGATGTGTTTATCATTTAGAAGGTTAGCAAATTTTAGAACATTAACACTTAAGACTAATAGGAGGACATTTGAGTGAGAGTAAAACAGCTCATAAAGTCCTTGAATGTGGTTTTTATTGGCCAACACCATTTAGAGGTGCTTGTAAATTTGTTGAACTTTGTGATAGATGTTAGAGGATAGGAAAAATATCTAAAAGAGATGAAATACAACAAAACCCAATTTTGATCTACAAAATTTTATTTGGGGCATAGATTTTATGGGACAATTTCCAAATTCAAATGAAAATAAATATATCCTAATAGCCATAGATTATGTGTCTAAATGGGTAGAAGCACAAGCTCTACCAACTAATGGCATTAGGGTAGTAAGATGGTTCTTTAAAAGTTCGTTTTCTAGATTTATGTGTCTAAAAAGCACAAGCTCTACCAACTAATTACATTCGGGTAGTGAGGTGGTTCTTTAAAAGTCTATTTTCTAGATTCAATGCTCCTAGAGCACTGATAAGTGATTGAGGAACCTATTTCTATAATGTTCAACTAGAGAAAGTGTTGAAATGATATAAAGTTAAGCATCGAATTACAACTCCATACCATCTACAAACTAGTGGCTAAGTAGAAGTGGCAAATAGGGACCTTAAATGGATCATAGAAAAGACTGTCAAGCATAATCATAGAGATTGGTCTGAGAAGCTCGATGATACTCTTTAGGCCTATAGAACCATATATAAGACATTGATTAGAACAACCCCATATTAACTTGTATATGGTAAAGCATCTCATTTAACTGTGGAAATTGAGCATAATGCCTATTAGGTTGTAAAATATGCTAACCTTAATCTTGAGTGTGCGAGTGAATATAGGAAACTTCATGTGAATGAGCTAGAAGAATGGCAAGATATAGCTTATGAAAACTTAAGGATTTTTGAGGATAGAGCCAAGAGATTTCATGATAATTGGATTAGGCAAGAAAAACAATTTCAAGTCAAAGATAAAGTTTTGCTATATCAATCTTGGTTAAAGCTCTTCCCAAGTAAGCTTAGATCTCGATGGTTCGAACCTTACACTATAACACAAGTATTTCTGTATGGAGCAGTGGAAATCTCGAGTCTTGAGAAGGACACTTTTAAGGTAAATGGACGTTGTTCAAAATATACCTAGGATGAGAGTTTGGAAAGGACAACAACCTTGAATACAACCTCCATTTGATCATAGAAAATGAGTAATTTTATTCTTAACTCGTTGAGCAAACAACGTTAACCAAAAGCACTTCTTGGGAGGCAACCTAAGCATGTTTGATTTTTTTTTTTTTTTTTTGCTAATTTTTTATATTTTACTTCTTTTTGATTTAGCACTATGTCAATGCAATTGGTTTCTAGGTTTTTCTTAAGTGTTTCAAGACTACTCACAAAAACTAAAGGGGTTAAGACAACTAAGGAAGAGGCTAGAAAGAATCATGATCATGAATAAGAGCATGGAATTCAAGGAGAAGAGGTAAGTTGAGTCTAGTAAAGACCACAGCCCCTATTCTTGCCGTAAATTGAATTAAATTTGAAATTTGAGTTTTTGAATTATGACATGACCACAGCCTAAGACCATACTTATGTTCCTGGCCATGTAGTTTTAGGATGTAGAAAATGCTAAGTTGGGATAAAAAATGAATTATGAGACGACCATGGTTATGCTCGTGTTCCTTTCATCAATGAGTTGCACTAAAGAAATTTAAAGGATTCGACCCTAATGGCAACCATGGCTACTTACTACAGTCATGGTGATGCCCATGTACTCCAATTGCTAATAAAATAAGATGCGCCTAAATCTTATTTTTAAGAAAGTGAAGTGTGCATTCCCATTTTGAACTTCTCTCATATAAAATCCACTTTCCTATTACTAAGATGTAATGAATATTTAAGGATATCTCCTAATTTACTAATTTCCTAGGATGAAGATATTAGTGTAACTTTCCTCAAAATTTAGTTGCCTCATTACAATTGCATTAATAACCTAGGAACTAGTATTTAAAACTAACTTGCATCTTGAGTAAATCTATTGCATCTAAAACATTCCTAAACATTAGTCCATTAACTAAGTGTAAGGAAAGAGAGAAACCAACCACTACAACAACCATTAATGGCACCATGAACCACCTATCGAACTAGCCATAAAAGCTCTTCTAATACCATATTGGGATCCTCTAACTACCCTACTACCATACCACAAACACATGTTACAATTTGATCCATACCATAGTTAAGAGAGGGGGATGGGATAGGTTGTTCTTAATTCAAGAACTAGTCTACAAAAAATTAACCCTCAAATTCTTAACCACCATGTCATTGGAAAATGACCAAGTCCCTTATGGAACCTGAAACACAATTTTATTCCAATTCCGAAATATTGAATTTAACCTTTCGATTGCCAAGTTAGGGTTTTGATGGGGATTTATGACAAGGAATTTGTCCATTCACCGAAGTTTTATATTCTTCCATATGAACTACCTTGCAATGTTACCCCATAATTTATTAGCTTAAATTAAGTGGTGTGAAAATATACAATCCAAAATTTGCAAGAGGCTCTCACCTAAAAAATCTAACTCATAGAATCCTCTTGGCTTCCCATACACATAATTAGCAGGAGAGGGAAAAACACCAAAGTGGTGGCTATTCATGAGGTCTTCTACCCTTGTAGCCTTATAGAGGGATACTCCATCAATCTTGTTGTTACTCTTGCATTTTACATGCAACATCAAGTAATGGATTCTCGGGTAAATCAATTAGGTTGTGGACCTTATGTCATTGTCTTGGCCAAGAAACTTAATCTCTTAATGGATAGTCCTCAACTTACCATGATTCGAAACACTACCCTAATTAATCTCTCTACATTCCATTAGACAGGACTTCTACCCGATGAGGTTGATGGATCACCCCTTCAAAGGAAGGAAGTTGAAACCTCCACCAACAATGAACTAGTTAAGGAGGTAAACAAACTAAAGACACAAGTCCAAAAATTGATTAAATCTTAAGAAATTGTGGAATGAACCTTGAAGGGATTATTTAGGAGAAAACTGAATGATGAAATTTTGTAGCAATCTCGCTAATCAAGTCAAGATGAAAATTCCTCCACCGAGAGATGAGAAATTAATTGATGTGGCGAGAAGGATAAACTTAAGGAATGATGAGGAAAAGGAGGAAGTGACATAAAAAACCCAAGAACAAGAACCTTCTAAGGGTAATAAGGAAAATGAACTGATTAATGTGGATTCAGAAGATAAAACTAACGAAAAAGATTTAGATTTCTTTTAGGAATTTTTAGTTGATTGGATGTTTTTTGATTTTGCAATTTTTATTTTTAATTCAAATAAGTGTTTAGCTAGTTAGTTGTTGAATTTCCTTTTAATTTTCATGTTTTTATTTTTATGTTAATGTTCTTGTTTGTTCAATTCCATGAATTTAATAAAGGTTTCTTTTTCCGCATATGCTCTTATCTTTTTCTTTTAAGTGTGTTAATTTAGATCTTTGGAATAGATAAATTCCAACAACATCACGCTAAATTTTCAATGGACAATTCAAGCAAATTCTAATTATTCAAGAGTATGTTGTTTTTTCCATGTTTTTATTTATTTCTCCACTAGGTTGTTGTAATAATTTTGTCTATAATTCAAAAATTGGTACATTGAGAACAATGTACTCAATTAAGTGTAGAGAAAGAGTATACTACTATTATTCAAAAATCATTGTTTATTTTGAATCGTTAATTTTCACTACCCTAAAAAAATTTTTTTTTTTTGTAATTTCCATTAATAAGGAAATAGTGCTTATACTGAATTTTTCTAAAGTCACTATTGCATATGGAACACATTGTTAGAATTAAATAGTGTAATTCTAATGGGGTGAGAGTTACATGTTATTTTGGCTATGATTGTAGGATATTAATTAATTAATCATTGAAGTTGAGCTTTAGTTATGTGTTACTTCTAAAATTTACTTAGATGTATGTTTTTCTCTTTTCATTTTTAGAATTCTATAATCTTGAGTAAATAAGTAAATGAAACTTGTCACTTGTAATTTCTTCTTAAAATTTCGATTTGTTAAAGGCAAAATTAAAAGTAGATTAACAAATAGTAATTACTAAAGATAGATCTTGGTCCCTTAAAAGAGCAAAATTCTTTCTTGCTACCAATTTATAGAAAAAGAAAAGAAAGGAAATAAAAGAAATGTTAATGATGAAAAATAATAAGGATCAGCCTTGGTCCTTTGAAAGAGTAAAGTACTTTCTCATTGTCAATATTAGTTATAGAAAAAGTTGAATAAGCAAGGATCGATCTTCATCCCTTAGAAGAGTAAGGTGCTTTCCTATTGCTAATGAAGCTTCAATAATTAATTAAATTAAAAAACCTATCAACAAAACCCATATGTTAGGGGAACGAGCAAGGGACGAGTATATACAACATGTATTTACTCTTGATATGGTATCCGATAGAGTTAGGAGAGATTTGTATATATCTTAGCTAAATGAAAGAGAGTCATATATGGTTCTTACCTAACTAAATAAAAATTGGATTAGGAGAAGTGAACAAGGAGAAGATTGTATAAGTGACTAGGAAATATTAAGAGAAGCAAATCTATTTATAGGGATAATTCAATTTTTTTTTTTTTTGATAATCTTTGAATAATAGTAGTTTACCCTATAAGTTCTTGTCTTAATTTTTTCTAATCGATCCTAGTTAAAGATCGATTTATTTGCTTAAGGACAAGCAAATATTTAAGTGTAGAGAAATTTGATGAGTATAAAATCACAATCATTTGTTATGCTATTTTTTAAAATATTTTGAGTTATTTTGATATGATTTAGTTAAATTTGTTATTGATTTGAGTTATTTTTTTTAATTTCAAAGTTCAATTGAAGCGATGAGAGGAAAATATGAGAATTTAGGTGATTTTTTGAGAGAATTTCATCTATTTTAAAGGACAATTTGAAGATGGCAAAGATTAAGAGAATTTGTTCAAGAAATAAGTAAGGAAAACAATCATGGATATGCACTGTAGCCATGGAGCCCTCGTCTTTAATTACAATATGAATTTCGAAGGATTTTTTACAAAGGCATAAACATGGTCATCCAATATAGCCATATTCCCCAATAGTGTTCCCTTTGTAATTTATTTCAAGAGAATTCTTGCAAAAATTATTCTAAGGTGTTGTTTACGTTTAACTACTACGGCCGTATACGTCCAGTTTGATATGATACACTTACCATTTGAAGATTGTTCTATCCCGACATTATAAAAAGAAGATAGACAATTGTAGAGAGAAGAGAGAGAGTAGAAGAAAACAAGAGAATAGGGAATAGTAATACTCTTGTAATTATGAAAGTTGCTACCTTTTTTGTGATTATAGCTTAGAAACAATGATATCTAGATTTATGAACCATTAAGGTAACAATATAGTATACATGAATTGTTTTATTTTAGTGTAATCTTCTTATTTTTATTAATTTAATTGCATGTTTAATTTAAATTAAGTTGTTATTTCTAGAGTCCTAACTTAATTTATTTGATATTCTATATTGAAGTCACAAGACTAAGACCAATAAATAATTAGATCTACCGCAATTGAAAGGATTCACTATAAACTTAGAGATAAGTTATAAGTTTATTTTATAATTAATTAATTTATTATTTATGTATAGGATTCCTATTTTTAATATTGTTCTAAGGAGTCCTATCTTAGAAGTGATTTAGGTAAGATGTAATTAGAATTAGAATCTAGTAGAGAAGCAATATCTATTTGATTGATGCTTGAATTCCTCTAGTTAATAAAAATAAGAGATTCATTAAAATCCTAAAAAATCCTATACGTTGCACTCATGTTGATCAGCATCTAGATATCTTAGTTTATGTTATTTAGTTTTATTCTATTATTAAATTGTTAGTTAATCTTTTATTTAACTTATATTTCTTGTTTTTACTCAATTCATCCTTCAATACCCATTAGAGTACTTAGAATAAGTAAGTAAGTGTTCAACCTTGTGAGATTGACAACTCAAGACTCTTATAGGTCTCTATACTATTACTTGATAGGTATACTTGTCTAATAGTATGATATACGTACATCCCATCAGCTACTACCTAGACCTATTCAATAGGTGTATTTTAGCACCAATCTCTTCTTCCTCATTGGATCTAAACCTCAATAACCTTGATGTGCCTATTATTCTTTAGAAAGGTGAACGTCAATGTTCTTATCCTATTTCTTCTTTTGTTTCTTATGAACACTTGTTATCTACTTTTTGTTCATTTATTGCTTCACTTGATTTTGTGATTATTCCAAAGATAGTCTATGCTATCTTATCTCATCCTAATTAGTGTGATGCTATGATAGAAGAGATAAATGCTTTGGATGTTGACAGCACTTAAGATTTAGTAGATTTACCTACAAGAAAAAGGTGATTAGTTGTAAATAGGTTTTGCCGATTAAGGTTAATCTTGATGGATCTTTGGCTTGTCTTAAAGCATGTCTTGTGACTAAAGGTTATGCCTAAGTCTATGGAGTTGATTATTATGACACATTTTCTCTTATAACTAAGTTAGCAAGTGTTTATTTGTTTATATCCTTAGTGGCCATTCATTCTTGGCCTTTCCATCGGTTGGATATTAAAAGTACCTTTTTACATGGTAATTTACATAAAGAAGTCTATATGGAGCAATTACCTAAGTTTGTTGGTTAGGAGAAGCTTAGTAAGGTATGTTGTCTTTGTAAGTCATATAAGACTAAAACAGAGTTCGCAAGCTTGCTTTGGAAAATTCAATCAAGTAGTTGAAGACTTTATTTTGTAGAAGAGCAAGTATGATCACTTGGTATTCTTTAGATAGTTTAAATTTGTCATTACCCTTCTTGTTGTGTATGTTGATAATATTTTCATTAGAGGAAGTGATAATTGAAGGATTTCATCTCTTAGATCCTTCCTCATACTCAGTTTCACATAAAAAGATTTGGGGATGCTAAAATATTTCTTAGGAGTTGAAGTGACAAGGAGCGAGAAAGATATTTTCTTATCTCAGAGGAAATATGTACTTAATTTATTAACCGAAACAAGAAAACTGTGAGCAAAGTCGTGCAATACGCCTATGTTTCCTAATGTACAACTTATGAAAGATAGAGAATTGTTTGAAGATCTTGACAGATATAAAAGATTGGTTAGGAAATTGAATTATCTCATTGTGAATTGTCCTAATATTTCATTCTCAGTTAGTAATGTAGGTCAATTTATGTCCTCTCTAACAACACATCATTGGTCAACTTTGAAGCAAATTTTATGTTATTTAAAGGGAGCCCTAAATTTGGTATATTATATGAAAATCGTAGACATAATCATAGATAATGCTTTTTAGATGCACATTGGGTAGGTTCCAAGATAGACAAAAGATCCAATATAGGGTATTGTGTATTTGTTGGAGGAAATCTAATCTCTTGGAAGAGTAAGAAACAAAATATCATATCTCACTCAAGTGCAGAATCAGAATACAGAGCCATGACATGATCACTATGTAAAATGATGTAGATACATTAGCTCTTAAATGAAGTTGGCTTTAAAGTGCCATTACTTGCAAAACTTTAGTGTAATAACTAAGTAGCTCTTCATATTATTTCTAATATTGTGTTTCATGAACAAACCAATCATATCGAAACTGACTATCACTTCCCTGGTGAGAAGGTATAATAAGGTTTGTTTTCTACAAGGTATGTAAACACTAGTGAATAACTACGAGACATCTTTACAAAAGCTTTGAATGAGGCTAAGGTCAACTATATTTGTAACAAGTTAAGCATGAGCAATGTTTATACTCTAACTTGATAGGGAGTATTATGGAATGAAATCTATATAATTTATTTTAGTATAGCAATAGTTAGATTCTCATTTATAATGTATTCCTAATTTAGACACCTCAAACTTGTATATTTATGTGTACCATTACTTATGAAATGAAATGTCAGAAAATTACTTTTCATTTTGTTAGTTTTCACAATTGAATCTACACATTCCAGACCCTAAATCCTAACATTATACTTCTTGGCATAGCCCTTTTCCATATAACAACAAAGTTCTTACATTTTGGCAAATTTCTAAGCTAGTCCAATAGATATTGAATTCGTACTATGCTTGATAAAGAATGATAAATAAGTAACTAAATAAAATATGCGGTTCTTCTATGAATGATAGTTTTTTTTCTATGAAGGAAAAGTATACACATTTCATTATTAAATTGCTTCAAATAATTGTTTTATGTATTATTTATTGAACTTTCATTCCATTGGGAAAAGGAAAAAAAGGCAAAAAAAAAAAAAAATTGTACCTAAGAAAATAATCTCAAGACTATGGCACATGAATTTGGCTTTTCTAAAGCCATTTTTAATTTGCACTAAATTTATCTTTTGAAAATCTGATTAAATGTAAAAATATATAATTGGTTTTTCAAAAGTCAAATTTACTTATTGCCAAAAAAAAAAAAACAATAAATAAAAAATCAGCTTTCGGGAAATTGATTTCAGTAAGTTATTAAAATCGGCTTTAGAAAAGTTGATTTTGTTGTAATATACTAAAGTCAGCTTTTGAAAAAAAGAATTAAGCTTAAATGGCTAAATTCGACTTTACAAAAGTTGTTCATTTCAATGGACTATCAAACTAAAATGACACACTTCATCCATGATCCCAAATACAATTGTACTACACAATACATATATTTCAAAAATCAATTATAATACCTACGAACACATCTACTACACAATATATCTCATCCATTAATTGAAGCTTTTTCACTCACAACTCCAATGTACAATGTGTATGAAACTTTCATAACTCAACCAAAATTTAGCCCCAATAAAAAACAACCAACAAACAGAAAACGTAAGAGAAATTGGATAACCATTTCAATAAATATCTAAAGTTTCACTAGCTAAACATAGTAAATGTGCATTTATATACAATATTTATCGAAAATCAATAAACAAGTACATATCAATATGCCTATCTAATAGTGTTTCTATTGACTGTGCTTATAGGTACTCATCTCCACCTGTTCATCCATTTAAGTACTAAGCTGAGGCTATACCAATTAATCACCATCTAGTTGAGTGATTTGTGAGTCATCCCAACTTGATGAGCTCTACGAGTAAGGCATTTGCATAACTATTGAAGAGGGGTTGACTTGTGTGAACCTTTCACCTATGTCTCAAGTTAGATTTATAGGTTGTCTCTTAAAAGGTGTTAAAAGTGTCTAAAAAGGACCATTGAAACTCTCCCTGAGGTAGGTGTCTAATACTGGAATAAAAACTGTAGGGGAGATTCACGGGGTGGGGAGTGCTACGGTGAATAGTGTAAGGGTAAGTAATGCTTTAGCGACTAATCATCTCTAATCTATAGTTGTGCCCACCCACACTATACTTTAACTTGTCAATGGCTTTGACCATGATTGCATCCCAGTTGATGTCTTCCTTATGGCACATCTTCTAGTAGGGTATCATCTGCCTCAACATTAGATCCTAGCATCGGTACACCATCTAGCTCCTATAAAGTAATACCCTAAAATTACCAAACAATCTTGTTAACAATATCCTAGTATGTCATCTGTGGCAGTTGGTCAATAAAATCTATCCTTAAAAATAGAAGATTAAATGACTAACCCGTAATGTAAGATAATATGAAATAGGTATATGACTAGTGACAACATATTAAGTATCTCACCATGGTCATAATTCGACCAATGTATTGCCTTGTCCTTAACTAATACTATGCATCGTAGTTTAGATTTGCTCTTACATGTGCTCCCTTTAGGTGCAATATCTACACAATCTTGTTTCGACGATTTGCCTACTCATCCAGCTAACACACATGTTCAATGGCCCAACTCATTTTGGTCCAGCCATATAAATCGATATCATGGAGCTAAATGAGGGTGTCGATATAATTCAGTGCCCCATAAACACTACCAAATTGTCAAAGTACATGGTTCAGAAAGTATAGCTTAATGATATGGAAATAGATCAGTAGTATATCTACCGTCCATATCTATTGTTCGGCTAAACGATAGGTGAGTAGCTTGACAATACCATCATATGGATATGGTACCCAAACCACTTGGAGAAAATGTAAGTAATGTAATGTTGTAATATGTAAATTCGATTAGGTTTGGATAAATACTTACTTTGAAATCTGCGGATCGAATGCATCTTGATACTAGTAAATCACATGTGTAAGCAATTGGTCACATCAGATATAGCCCCCTATCGACTCATTAAAGGTCAACTTTCAATTGTTGCAATGATACATCTACGTATAGGGGCAACGTACAAGAGATGCTACCATGCCCAAATTTGGAGCACCACTAATAGCCTACTAATGTCCTTGGCATCTTTGTGGGATGCAAGACAAGCCATCGATACAACTAAGGCTATTCTCCATGGACAGTAAGCATGCTATTCTCCATGCTTACTGTCCAATAGTCTCAATTTTTGGACTTTTTGGGTTTTTTTTTTTTTTTTTTTACAGCAATCATATTTTTAGATTTTTTAAATATTTTTTGTAATATTTAATTCCTTTTCCCTCATTTCATCTCTCCAAATAGTTACTTCATTGTAACTTCCATTGTTTTCCTTTTCCATACACCCACTCACTTTAGTACCGTTTTTATTTGTTGTGAATCGTCTGTTTTCTTTTCACGGTTAAAGGCTTATGAGATGAATTTGTGGGCGTTGCGCGTCCTTATGCACGACTTACCCATTATAATAGGTTTCGTAGATTTTTATAGGTCCCTAGAAATTTGTTTTTTCTTTTTTCTTTTTCAAAATACGACTTTTGTCAAAAGTTTTTCCAACAAAAAATTTCTGCTTTTTCCAAACAAACAAATTGGAATAAATTTAGCCATTGCAAATTTGCAGCGATAAGTTTATTTAATGCTTTTCTTTTCTACTATAAATAAGTAGAAATAGGTGTACATTCTTTAACATTATATTTCTATTAAAATTTTAAAAATAATAATTGTATAAGGCTCACAACAAATTAAATAATCGTTAAGGAAGAGTTCGGTTTCTCAACAAACTGATGTGGCACTCGAAAGAATTTATGGAGCTCCTTAGCAATTGGTCTAAAGGGAGATTTCTTCTTTTTCTCAATGTTCTCGAGCAAATTGGACCATTTATTCGCATAAGGAACAACGATTGGAGTGTGGATATTAAAAATGGGAAAAATGGACTTTCCATTTTAAAAACATGGATTTATATAATAAATAAAAAACCTAATACACCAAAATGGTTCACTAGCTTTAATATTATAGATTAAACAGATGCAGACGAGATTCTAAAATTTTAAAAATTATGATTTTTCCTCGTATATGTCTTTGCATCTCTGACCACTGCTAAAGCTCAAAAAGATTGTTAGCCTTTAGTGACGATGTTAGTTAATAATATAAATGTATATATTTTTCTTAAGACACGATCTACAACTTAGTAGTTTATCTACACTTGACAATAGTTCAGACTTATATATATTTTTTAAACCATAGGTATAATTGAGATATTAAAAAATCAATTTTAAATACAAGTAATTATAAATCTATTAAAATAAAATAATAAAAAATGATAAAAAAGAGAAAGTAAAAAAAAAAAAGACATGGTTTGAGCCACTAAAATGGGTGATATAGATGGAATATTTCCACTCAAAAATGATATTATTTTCTCCTCAAAAACGGACAGAAAGCAAGGTAAATGGGCGGAAAGCATATAAAGTTATAAAAATGCTCCAAAAAGAAAGGGAAAATACTGAGGTCAAATTTTGATAGAGTAATTTAGTCATATTTCTAATCTTTTCCTTTTATTTCCATATTTTATGTCTATACAGTAGTAAATGTTTCCATCTATTTTCTTTCCTATGAATTTCCTTTCCTCTTTTGTTTTCTATAGATTTTTTTTTTTTTTCATTTCTACTTATCTCTACCGTTGCAAAACACTATGTACAACTGTGTTTCTAAGGGGCAAGCATGATTTAGTTTGATGTGATTTGTCCCCTTACTAAACCAAACCTAAGATAAAGATTTGATTTTTCTTTTTTAAATTGAGTTTAATTATACGGTTTAATTTATAAATTTTTTGAATCTAATTATAATTGGTTTGATTAAATTCAACTTAAAGTTTAAACTATTTATATTAAATTTTCACTAAATTTTTTTATTTTCAATAATATATTTTTTTTTTTTTAAACTTTCATATGTTTTCAATTAATATATACTTACTAAAAAGTTACATAAGATCTTAATAAATCTAACTTGATTGGATGGAGATAAGAAACTCTGCTCCGACGAATAATAACGAGGAGGGAGAAGTAAAGTTATCCATTCAAAAGTGATACGAAGAAGACAAAAGATACGCACCAAAAACTAAAAAAGCTAAAAGATATGTAAAAAGTATTAAAGTCAAACCTCTGATTTGAAAATATATAAGAAAAGGATCATTTTTAAAAAAAAATTCTAAATATAAAGTTTTAAAAATAAACTTACTCAACTTAATCTTAATAATTGATCTAGAAATAAAATAAAAAGAAGTAGGATATGAAAAATTTAATAAAATTTATGAAGATGGTTAGAAAAAAAAATAAAAAAAGTACAAAATAATTTGTTATTCTTATTTTGTTTATCCAACTGATTTAGTTTAGCTCAAAACAATTCAATTTAATTCTTTTCTTGAATTAAATCATAAATCATTTATACATAACCATAATTTAATTCTTTTCTTGAACTAAATCATGAATCATTTACACATAACCGAATTGGATTGTCGAAGAAAAACCGATTTTTTGTTTCGGTTGAATTAGATTCGCAGTTTAATCTATGGTTGGCGGGCTTTTTGGGTTTTTTATTGGTTGGGGTGGGGGGCGCGGCTTAATTCTTGAAACCGTTGATAGACCCTATCACGAGTTGTGTTGGTTGAAACATTAGTCCGCAGTGTGAACTACCCCATAACGTTAAAACGGGATGGTTCATCTCTCAACCCGGCTGCTGAAGTCTCTCTCCGTTACTTCACTGCCAGCAGCCACTACTCTTCAAGACATAGCTGCATTAAATCACCCCAAAGGTCTCTCCTTTCCTCTTTATGGTTTCATAACCTTCTTTCTCTTTTTTGAATTTCATTTCTTTCATTTTCCTAAGCTTTATCATATCCCAGTAAGCTTTACTCATTCTGTTTATCAAAGCACGTTCTTTTATATATATAATGATGTTTTGGAATCTGGGCATCTTTTTTTCCATGATGTCTTAGTGCCCATTAATTAGTTTTCTTCTTTCTTGTTTCTCGCTCTAAGGTTTTCTTTTGGAATTGAGCTTGTTATTAGTTTTTCTGGATTATTGTATTAGTGTCTGTTAAATGCCGAAAAAGCAGATTTTTCATATATTTCGCTAGCCCATGTAAACGTGAAATCACTTTATTTTCGCAAGTGTTTGGTGCACCGCTTACCATGAAAAAAGTGTTTGGCGCAACCTTAATATTATCCATCATATTATATTAGAAAAACTACGAGATAATTTGTACTTGTATCCACTTTTTTGTATTATGTGCACCAATTATTTGTTATTTTGTAATCCATATGGTACTTAAATTTGTCATTCTGAATCTGGAAACAAGATTAGATTGGGATGATACGCATTCTAGAGTGCTTAGTGGTGGGTAACAATGTGAAAAATGTTGCTGCATCACTCACCTAGAAAAACTGAAATGAGTAGTTACAAAAATTCCCACATATCAATATTTAATCGACCATGCTCACCACTAATTGATCCACATGGCATTCACTTCTAGAGTGAAGCCTTTCTTATGAAATTGAGATTGTTTTCATGGTTAATTTAAGGCATGTTACTTTTTTTTTACTTTGTTTTTTGGATTTGTTTTGTTAGGTGTTGCAAAGGTTGTATTGAAGAAAGGAAAGGTACAGCTTTTCAAGGATGGCAATCCAATGGTGTACAGTGGTGCAGTCGATCGGATTATTGGTAGACCACCACCTAGGACAGGTGATATGGTGCTGGTGGCTGATGGAACAGAGAAACTGATTGGTTGGGGATTATATAATTCGGTTTCCATGTTCTGTGTTCGGCTAATGCAGCTAGAAGAAGAAGTAAAAGGGTAAATGCACTTAAACCTTCCAAGTTTGGATCTGCTTTGAATTGAAATTCATCTGTTAGGTTGATATGACAGGGATCCTTTATGTGCTTTGAACATGGAAAAGCTAATCGAGAAAAGAATCGAGGGAGCTATAAATCTACGGAACAGTTTGGGTCTACCATCAGCAAGTACAAATGCTTATCGTCTTGTCAATAGCGAAGGAGACAGGTATACATTTCAATCGTTCTGTTGATATGCTGCAATATTTACACTTTATAGGGAGTGTTGCTTTACAACTTGAGACAGAGATATGATTCTGGGTCCAACTTGGTAATGTTTTTTTGATAGATAAAATGAAAGATATATTAGGGGAACTGAATGTGAAAGTTGTAAAGTGATATATGACTATTTACTTGTACAGAGTAGCACGTATGAGTTAGTGTTGTACAGAGTATTAGCACAGTTGATACATTATCTATAAATACGTGTAATCAGGCATCAGTTAGTTAGTTAATTGAATGCATTTTTCATAACAGAATTCTTTCTACATTCTTGCTTGTCTCTACACTTTCTCTACAAGTTCTTAGCTATGGTTTCCTTTTCTATCACAATAGAGATCACATAAGTCCATTCTCAATTTCATCTCTCAATTACAGAAGTTTACATGGTATTAGAGCTATTTTGATTGATTTTCTTTAGTTTCCTTTACTTCCGTCGGTTCATAATAGTAGTTGGTTTCAACATGTTGAACACAGATCTAGTAAATATGAATACGAATTTAGATCTTACATATAGTGATCCACTGTATCTCTCCAATTCAGATAGTCTTGGATCAGTGATTACCAATGTAGTATTCAATGGATTCAATTTTGTTGGCTGGAATCGTTCAATATGCATAGCTTTAGGTGCATAGGCAAAATTGGGATTCATTGATGGTACTTGTACAAAACCTGAGGATTCGGTTAATGAGAGTAAATAGATTAGATGTGATTTCATGATCCGAGGTTGGATCTTCAATTCTATGAATAAAAAGCTTTTGGAAGGTTTCATCTATGCACAATCAGCTAGGGATTTGTGGAAAGATATTAGTGAAAGGTTTGGGATTCTGAATGGTTCATTGTATTATTAACTTCAGGCTGAAATTGTCAATTTTAAACCAGGAAGTGCTAGTGTGACAATGTACGTCAACAAGCTGAAACGCATGTGGGATGAGATTGATAATTTCTATGTGTTGCCGAGCTGTGATTGTAGATCTATGCAGCAGTATACATGTGAGATCTATGAAAAAAATTAGGAAATGAATAACAGAAATAAGCTTGCGCAATTTTTAATGGGGTTAAATGAGACTTTTGAGAACATAAGAAGTCAGATTCCCTCAATGGATCCTCTTCCACAAGTAAACACAGCATATTATTTGGTTTTTCAAGTTGAAAAGCAAAAGCAAATGACTTATAATGGAAATTTGGGTAGCGATAGCATGGCCTTTGTAGTTCGAAACTAGAAAAGAAGCATGATAGATGATTGAAAGGATAGAAGGAAGCAAGTAGAAAGAAAGTTGGTCTGTACACATTGAAAAAGGACAGGTCACTTAGTGGAACAATGCTTTGAGATTATAGGGTTCCCTGATTGGTACAAGCCAAACAAGGAAAAGAAGTCTTTTGTTTCTAGAATTGCAGCAAATGTTGTTGATTCCAATCCATGGATGATCGTAGACAGTCCCTTGGAGGATGAAAGGCTTATTGATGAGAATGACACATAACTTGTGTCTAAGATTTGTGGTGAGGTCATGAAAATGTTGAAGGGAAAAGGGTTGACAAATCATAATAAAGACACTGATTCAGGACGGTCTGCAAAATCAACTTCTTTTATGGCTTTTGCAGGTAAAAATTCTTCCTCTTTAGCTAACAAAACTGGCAATGTTGATTTTTGGATTGTTGATACAGGAGCCTCAAATCATATAACACCATATCCTCACTTACTCAACAATAAATGCACCCTTAACACACCAATACACATTAAACTTCCTGATGGTCAAGAAAAACAAGTTAGTGTTGTTGGAAGTGTTGCCATTGATGAACATAAGGAATTAACCCATGTTTTTCTAGTTGTAGAATTTTGTTATAATCTTTTATTGATCAACAAAGTTCTTCAACATAAACCCTTACTTGCCTTGTTTGACAAAGACAAGTGTTTGTTTCAGGACCTTGTGAATAAAGCCATTGTAGGTGTTGCTATTGCCCAATGTGGACTGTATTTGATGAAATCGTGTCCTGTGCTCATTCATCAGATTGTAATAAGTTTTCAGTTGTTGGAAACAATAATGTTCTTTCTTTCTATAAGAATAATGCAAAGTTGTTGCATTTAAGACTTGGTCATCCTTCATCTAGTAAGATGCTTCGTATTTCACATTGTAAGGACTTGAATGTTTCAAATTTTCATTGTGAGACTTGTTCACTCACAAAATTTCATAGGCAACCTTTTCCTGTCAGTACTTCTCATGCTAAACAGCCTTTTGACTTGCTTCACATAGACATATGGGGACCCTATCACACACTTTCACTTGAAGGAGCAAGATATTTTGTTACGATTGTAGATGATATGTCAAGATGCACTTGGACCTTTGTCATTGCTTATAAGTCACAAGCATATTCAATTCTTGCAAGTTGCAAAGTTTATCTCTTATGTGACGAATCAGTTTGGAACTAAGCCTAGAGTGATAAGTTTAGATAATGTTATGGAATTTTTGTCAAAAGAATGTTAGGAGCTACTAGGTAATCATGGAATAGTTCAACAACGAATGGTA
Organism: Lumnitzera littorea; assembly: GCA_024138015.1. NCBI lineage: Eukaryota > Viridiplantae > Streptophyta > Magnoliopsida > Myrtales > Combretaceae > Lumnitzera > Lumnitzera littorea. The sequence goes on along the minus strand of JAMXBB010000002.1, from coordinate 97,746,047 downwards.
GCCTATACTCCCTAGCAAAATGAAGTACTTGAGAGGAAGCATGGGCACCTACTGGACATTGCTAGAGTTCTTAGGATACATTCTTATGTTCTTAAGAATTTTTGGGGTGATTGTATCTTTACTGCAACCTATCTCTTAAATAAGATGCCAACAAAAGTGCTAGATTGGAAATCTCCATATGAAGTTTTGTATGATAAAGCACCTTTGTATGATAATCTCAAGGTATTTGGTTGCCTTTATTATGCAGTAGTCTTGCCAAGGTCCGAGTACAAATTTAATTGTAGAAGTCGAAAGTGTGTGTTTATAGGTTACCCTTTGTTTCAAAAAGCTTATAAAGTCTATGATGTGGAATCCCAACAAGCTCTTGTGAGTTGAGTTGTTCAATTTCTTGAACATCTTCTGCCTTTCAAACATCAGTCATTTCTTATTCAACCAGATTCCCTTCCTTCTGATTCTTGTTTTATTTCCTCCTGATTCACACGTTGTCACTGCTGATAACAATGCAATCCTTCTTTCTTATACTGGTCATAATGATTCCAATTCTTCCAGTCAGTCTCTTGAGTCAAATAGCAATCATGATGTTGCTAAGTCTCCTTTGTTAAACAGTAAAAGAACTGATTCTTTTGTTCCCAGGAGATCACAGAGGGCACATCAATTACCTAAATGGCTTAATGACTATGTACACAATTTACATTCTGTTATTTCATTCCCAATAAATACTAGCCAACAGAACAGCAAATACCCTTTATTTTCAGCTACTTCTTTTTATGGCTTACCTAAAGATTATGTCATTTCTTTGGCCAATGTCTTAACAATCAAAGAACCTCAAAGCTATTTTGAAGCTAAAAATGATCCTAAGTGGGTAGAGGCCATGAATAGAGAATTACTTGCTTTGGAGTCTAATCAAACTGGGCAATTTGTTACTTTGCCATTGGGTAAGAAACTGATTGGCTAGAAATGGGTTTATAAAATAAAGTATAAACTTGATGGGTCAATAGAACGATACAAAGTAAAGTTAGTTGCAAAAGGTTTTAATCAAGTTGAAGGAGTAGATCACACTCATACGTTTTCTCTACTAGCTAAACTTCTGTAAGATTTCTTCTTGCTATTGCATCAGCAAAACAATGGAATGTTCACTAATTGGATGTGAGCAATGCTTTTCTCCATGGATTTATAGAGGAGGATATCTACATGTTGCTGCCAGCATGACATTCCATGGAAGGATCTGGGAAAGTGTGTAAGCTTGTTAGATCATTTTATGGTCTTAAATAAGCATTACGATAATGGAACAAGGAGTTTTCCAAGTTCATTGTTTCCTTGGGTTATGAGCAATCTCGAGAAGATTACTCTTTATTTGTCAAAAATGTTCCTAGATCTTTCACTGCTATATTAGTGTATGTCGATGATGTTTTAATAACAGGGAACTCTTTGGACGAGATATAGCTGGTGAAACATGAATTGAACAAGGCTTTCACTATTAAGGAACTTGGAGAGATCTGTTTTTTTCCTTGGTATTGAAATTTGTTACACCAAGGAAGGAATTATACTTAATCAACGCAAATTTATTCTTGATTTTCTTTCGGATATGGATTTGACAGGTGCAAAGCCTTCGTCGGTTCCTTTTCCTTCTGGTTTGCATTTAGATGGTGTTAGTGGGACTTTGTTGCAGAATCCAACAAGTTGTAGACGGATTGTGGGTCGATTATTGTATTTGACTATTAGTAGACCTGATATATCATTTGTTGTGCAACAATTAAGCCAATTTGTTGCACAACCAAGGACTACTCATTTTGCAGCTGCTATTCGAGGGTTGAAGTATATCAGAGGAACAGTGGATGTTGGATTATTCTTGTCCGCTACTAGCACACTCAAACTCCATGGCTTTAGTGATGCAAACTGGGGAAGCTTGCAAGTGGATTGTAAATCTCTTATGGGTTATTATATTTCTTGTATCATCGCTTGTTTCTTGGAGCCTTTGTTTCAACTTTATCTATGGAAGCCGAATACAGAAGCCTTGCCTCAGCCACTAAGGACGTACTCTGGATTTCATACTTACTGTGTGATTTGGCCATTCCAATTTTGTTGCCTATCAACTTGTACACGGATAGCAAATCTGCCAAGCTTCTTGCTGAGAATCCTTGTCTTCACAGTAGATCCAAACATATTAAACTAGATATCCATTTCACTAGTGACCACATCACTTCTGGTTTTCTTATGGTACATCACATTCCTACTTATTGCCAAATTGCAAACTTTTTCACTAAAGCTGCTGCTCACTCCAAAATTGTTCAACTTGCTTCCAAGTTAGGCCTTCAACCATGGCCAACTTGAGGGGGGATTGTAAAGTGATATATGATTATTTACTTGTACAGAGTAGCACACGTGAGTTAGTGTTGTACAGAGTATTAGCACACATGATACATTATCTATAAATACTTATACACAGGCATTAGTTAGTTAGTTAATTGAATGCATTTTTCATAACAGAATTCTTTCTACATTCTTGCTCATCTCTATGCTTTCTCTACAAGTTAGTAGCTATGGTTTCCTTTTCTATCACAACAGAGTCCATTCTTGATTTCATCTCTCAATTACAGAAGTTTACAAAGGTAATGTAAAAGAATATATCTCATAAATTCAACCTAATGGGGTAAGGTTCTACTGTTTTTGTTGTGTTTTTTTTGGCTATTCTTTTCTATGAGTGAAATATCCTGTATATATTTACATAATTATCATCCATATGGTTAGTGTGCAGATTTGATTCCAGATGAAAATTGGTGTATTTGTGAATATTAACATGTGTTGCTTTCGATATCTTAATGTACAAAAACATAATCAATATAAGCATCTAGAGTGGATCAGTTTTGAAATAACATATGGTGGGACAAAGTTTTTGAATCTCCTTCTTAGATATTTTCAAGCAGACACAATGAAATAGATGTTTTCAGGCTTCAAGAAATGAAGGCGTGCCTTTTTTCCCCTCAATTAATTACTACCTTCCTTAATGTTAATGGTTGCTTCAATTATCAACATAAGTATGTCTTTATATGCTATTCCATAATTGAAAGTTCTTCTCTTAACGTTATAGGTTGTCAGGAGTCATTGTTGATATATTTGGAGATATAGCTGTTGTAGCATCCTCTGCAGCATGGGTGGAGAACTACAGATGGGAAATAGAGTCTTGCATCAGTAAGATTGATGAGGTAAATCATATAAACTGGCGGCCATCAGTTGAAATATTGAAGGAGGAAGGGCTGGATGTGCCCAACAAGGAGACAGAGCCATCTACTTGCCCTAAAAGAACAAAGGTAAGGAAGCTGGCAGTCAGATGTTAGATCACCTATTTTGTGCTTGATCTTTCTCTCAGTCTGCATCTGTTGTTATATTCATGGACTCATCATTTATCCTTTTTTCTGGAACTATGGGATCTTTATCAGGCTACACATATAATGTTATAATCAAAGTTTTTAGAGTGAAGAATGCTTTTGACATTTTTCCCAACAGAGTGATGTTTGCTTTTACTGTGATATTTGGCATCAATAAAGGAAAAGGATCCTGTACTCTGGATCTCTCTATTGCACTGTGGCATTTGTTGTGGAAATTTTAGTTATTAGAGTTGCTTGTTATGTGAAATGAGAGGAACGGTGTCACTACATGCAATTGAAGCATCCTTGTGGCGTGTTGAATATCATCATCTAAAGAAATTGGTCTTGATTTCACTGCATCTCTCAAAAATTTCCTCTAGCATTTAGGGCCTTTTAAGTCCCCATCAGCACCATTTAGTAAGTTACAGGGGTGCTTCTTTAAAGCATGGGGTATGCTAGGTATAAAGGTAAACTTCTTTGGTTTTTGTAAGATGTATGGCTTCGTTCTTTTTTAATCAATCTGTGCTGCTAATAAAATATCTTCCTTCAGTTTGGATTCAGGTAAAAGACATTGGATACCAAAATTGGTACTATTTGAGACTAGTAGACGTAATGCAAATTAAGAATGAGGGAAGGCACATGGATCTGACAAGAATCCATATTATCATGATCTATGAAGAAATTAAACATAGCTTACTACATAGAGACATGTCTTTGAACTTACCAAAAAGAAGGAAAAAAACAAAAGAACCATGACTTTGAAGCAGTGAGATCAAGTAGATCAAGTGAGATAGTGCTATGTGTTTTTATTGATTTCGATTTAGTCTAAGGCACAGACTGGGCTAATTTGAAATTCTTTTTATTTTGCTAATCCTATCAAAACCTAAATATGGTGCTGAAGTTAAGCTGCTTTGAGTGGTAAAAAAATGATAATGACAACCTGGTTATGTGTTGGTTCTTCTCTTGCTAAGAAACTGAAAATGCGACTACTCTATATTCTTAATCTTGATTGTGCTGAAAGAGTGCAATCTGTATGTAGCTGGTTGTATGGCTCATCGCCTATAACTAAGATCCTCGTAACTTTCATATTGAAAATTCGGATTGTATTTCAGTTGCTAAATCACAGGATTTTTTGGCTTAAGGTATGGGTCAAAATTTTACAACCAATTTAAACTATGATAGCTTACCTCAGGTAGTTGAAAATGGGATTTCCTATGCGGTTTCATTAGAGGGTCAGAAGACTGGATTTTATGCTGATCAGCGAGAAAATAGACAGTTCTTATCAACAATTTCTGATGGTTCCAGAGTTCTAGATTTATGTTGCTATAGCGGTGGATTTGCTCTAAATGCAGTGCGGGGTGGTGCCTCTAATGTAACTGGTACTTTGTAACTATTTTTCTTCTGTTCTAGTTGCTTCAACTTTATTGATCTGCTTTAAAAAGCAATCATTATTTTCAAGAATATCAATTGGCTATCTTCTTCAGGTCCGATATTTATTTGATATTTATCTAATTTAAGCTAATTTGACATGCAATCTATAGAAGTTCACATGACTGACCAAGTGAGCTGTCCTATATTAGTTTTAAACCACACCTGCATTGCAAATTCAAGGTTCCTTTACATTTTTAATGGACATGGCAAATATTGATTAGCCCTTCACTAATATGTGTCAAGGTGCACCACAGCTTTCATGGCTTATTTTGTATCTGTGAAGTTTCTCCCTTATTCCCTTATCCATTTTTTTTTTTCAGTTATTTGAATTGAAAGCATTAAGAGTGGAAACAAGCTTGCCTATTATTAGAGATTAGTTCTTGCCTATTATTAGAGATTAGTTCACAGGACTTGAATAATGATTGTATATATGGCACTATAGTTCATAGGACTTGAATAATTATTGTATATGTGGCGCTATTTTTGTGAACTCATGACAGCCCTTGATATCTTTGATGAGTCTAAATATAAGTAATGTTTGCAGTGTATCTCCTTGGTACCTTTGCCAAAAAATTTTCATCTTGACATATTTAAGAAAGAAAGTAAAAAAAAAAAAAAAAAGCTTCCAAGATTGCAGCTAATGATAAATCAAGTTCATTGATGCAGCCTCCTTATATTATGACAGTATTTGTCTTGCAACTGGGAAATTATCGTAGATCCATGAAACATGGACTCCTAAAATTGTTTATACTTGGTCAGGTGTTGATACATCACTGCCTGCTTTGGAACTTGCCAGAGATAATGTTGCTATCAACAATTTGGATCCTGGGAAATTTTCATTTTTAAGAGAAGATGCAACTGAATTCATGAAAGGTGCTTTATCTAGAAATGAATCATGGGATGTTGTTATTTTGGACCCACCAAAGCTGGCTCCAAGACGCAAGGTATTGTTAAATATTGGATTTCAAAGCAGAACCTGCCTTTTATTTATGTGTTTAACTCTGAATGTGTACGTTTGGTACCTGTTGTGTTGGAATGCCTGCACATATTTTATTAAAATATGGTTATGAAACTTTAATAAAGACGAATGCATTGTGAAGGTAATGTTGAAATTAATAGATAAAAATAAGAAAGAAAATCACAACAGCAATGGACAAGGAAAAGAAAATATAGTTTTCTCTTTAAGGATTTCTCTTCGCTTGATATATTAATCTCTCACCAATACTTCCTGCATTTCCTTTTCCCCAACTGATATATTAATCTCTAATTAGTATGTCAAGCGTTTCTTTAAAAACTTGGTAATTGCTAATTTTGGTTTAGTATGTGTAATTGGAGGTACTGTCCAATTACAGCCGCATTGCTAAAAACAAAAGGAGGAGCAAACGTTATGCATAAATTTGTCGATTAACTTGAAAGTTTCTGATAGTGATTTTCTATTTATGCCATTAATCTTTCAGTAGCTTCTGATAGTAGTTATATAATAATGGATATATTTCTTAGAAGAAACGTGGAGCTTTAGGATTTACCATTTTATGTGTATCTTATCTTACCTCTAGAAATTGCTCAGTTTTTAAGTTATTTCCATTATCTCTTCTGTGGTACTGAGACATGTCGATCTCACTACAGCTTTCCATAAGCAAAAGGGAAGTAGTTCAAGAAGTGAAAGCTGTACCATATTGTGGGATTAGTAATTTGTGTTAACATATCGTGTTCCGTGGTCTAAATAGGTTTGTATTTAAATAACTCAACCCAATAACAAGATTTGTTTATTGATAATGTCTGAAAACTTGAACCTGTAATATGACGTGTTTAATAAAAGCTTTTTGTATTTGGGTTAGACTCGTTTATTAATAGAAAAATCAAATGTAATTATCAATGTCTATTGAAAAAAATTACAAAGAAGAATTAAGGTCTAAAAAAATAAATTACTTAAACTCTTAAAAATAAACAAATTGCAAAGAGTCAAAAGTGAAGTTTAATAAAACATAAAGTGATCCATCCATTTGCTACATCATATCATTCCAAGAAATTGAGCTATAGCCTAATTAGATATTCGTATCAATATCCAAATTCACTAAATCCTTCATTAGCTGTTCCATAGAGGTTGCCAAATGATCTATTTAGATCAATATTACTAACTTAAATAAGAAAGAAATGATGCTAAAAATATTGATGAAGATAGTTTATTATCTTTTCGTCTTCTTATAGTATTTCCATATGACAAAGCTTAGGTAATCTAAATAGTAAGTATATGTTGTTCCAATCTAAATCTAATGAAACATTAATTAAATTTAATTTTTATCAATGTACAATACGTTTGAACAATTTAAACACTAAATTTTAGCTAAGTATAAGGAAGTAGGATCTTACAGTATAAACTTATTATAAGAAAATAAATGCACATTTTACTAGGGATATAAGAGGTACATAACATCTCAAAATGGAATTCATATATTATATTCAAAGAGAAAACCACAAATGAAACTCACAAGTCACAACACAGGAAAACAAATGGAGTAAGACTACAAGATTTTATAAATGGATGTCCTATCTTTAAATATTTACTTTGAAGTGGCTTTTCTCCAAGTATAGATTAAGAAAGAAATACAAGACAAGATACCCGATTATCAATTATACAAAATCCCTATGAGAGTTAAAGTTATAACTTAGACTCAAACAATTAAAAGAAAAAGGCTCTATGTTAAATGGGTTGGTGGGTTTGTAAACTTATCTAGGTTCTAAACCGAAACCTAGATACGTTACCTAGATGTGTTCTTAAATCGGTTCAAACGAATCTCACTCGTTTATTAATCATGTTGAGTTTTCCAACACGGACCTGTTTACAGTCAAATTGTTAGTCTTGCCATATCGTAGAAACAAACAGGAAATTTAGTAAGGTCATTTGCATTGAGTTAACTCAACCAATTTCCAAATACAGTGGAAAAAAACTAATTGCCCAAAATATATATGTTTAGTTAGGAGTATAAATTTTGACCAAAAAAGTAAGGAGTATAAATTTCTTTATGAAATCAATGCCCAAAATTTTCTCCTGATTCTGACATATGTTTGCAAAGTGGTGTCATTTTCTCCGTATATCTGCCTATTTTGGTTTATAATTTCATCTGCTGCTAATTTGATGACTGTGCTTTAGGTGCTGTCAAGCGCTTCAGGCATGTACAGAAATTTAAATTCACTGGCAATGAAGTTGACAAAGAAAGGTGGACTTCTCATGACTTGTTCATGTTCAGGTGCTATGACACAGAGTGGAACATTCCTGAGGATTCTTCAGGCAATAATTCAATTATTCTTCACAATGTCAATTTATCATAACCTCTTTTAGAATCTCCCATGCAATAGCATTTCTCCTCTTGAGCTAGCTTTGCGAAACATAAGAAATGCAAATATTAACCGCTATGGATGTTTTTCAAAATATTCCTTTACAAGTGGCAGAGTGTTGGATAACAAATTGCTATAATTTTGGAGAATGCAGCAAAGTTGAATCGAACATTATCTCATTGAGATTCTTTCTTGTCATCAGAATGCTGCATCAACAGTGGGGAGAAGGATCACGGTTCTACGTCAGGCAGGAGCTGCATGTGATCATCCTATTGATCCTTCCTATCCCGAAGGTGAATACTTGTCAAATGTTCTGCTTAGGGTGTTGTGAAAATGTTGAGACTAACTGTAGTTCGCCCTTTTACCATTTTTCACACGATCCTGTTATTTTTATAGGATATAAGCTTTGTTTTTTTCCTTCAATGTGCTACTATTGTGCCATAGTCAAATTTGCCAGAGTTTCTTCTTCTTTTTCTTCAATCTTTCTTCTTGCTTCTTTTCTTTCTCCTTTTTTCTTTGAAACTTTCTCCTCTTCCCTTCCTAGGCTACTCTGCTAATAGTTCATTGTAGCAAAAATAGCTCAATCTTCAAACCAAACAAACATCTTTTGTGAGTCGGTAACTCCACACTTTTGCATTTTTTTGTATAATCTTATTTTAAATCCTCCTAATTCATTACTAATACCTGCTGTTTCAACTCCTGATCCAGTTCCTAATATTTGATTTTTCAAGTTCTTGCTACTCTCCCACTGATTCTCCTTTACTTCTCAGGTATCGCCCTCACTAGAAAAGCACACATCAAAGTTGTTATGTGCTCATATTTGCAAGAATACTATCCAAACTTAGCTCTAACATTGCCGTCTCATTCATTGTCCGATAAAGTTGCAGTGTCTTCGGACTTAACCTAATCCTGCTCAACGACATTTGTCTTAGGATCAGTCTTTCTTTACCTTATGAAAAGTTCTGTTCCTCTTTATCATCAATTCCCCCGCCAAGTCTGTCAAGGAGGCACTTCTGGCTGCAAATTGGGGTGAAGCTATGAATTAGATGCTTTAAAGTTGTACAAAAACTGGATTCAGCAAATGAGTTCAACAAATCCTGGGCTAAAGATTTACTCCCTGGTAAACAAGCGACGGCTAGCAAATGGGTTCAGCAAGTGTAAGTGAAAGCTGATGATTTGACAAAGTGAAAGCAAGTCGGATCAAATGGAATCGAACTGAAATTTTATTTTTGGACTTTTTAGTTTGGTTTAGAAAAATTTTCAAATAAAATCAAATCGGAAATTTTTACCCTTTCCAAGGAAAGTAATGAACTAAATTGGAAGACCAATCCAAACAATTTAAAATGAAGATATGTTTTCTCACTTAAAAACAAAGAACTAACGGAATAACATATTAAAATATAAAAGTTTTTTTTCCTTGTAACATATATTTATAATGACTAATCATAAAGGGAAAATTATGAAAACATGATCTATGTTTTTGAAATTTTTGCAAATAAGTTATCTATGTTTGATAAATGGCTCATTTTATCGGTACTTGTTAATTTTAATAAGGGATGGATGTCTATTTATGATTGGTCCATTGTAATTAAATGAATAAAATAATATCATTAAAGATATTTTTGTAAATAATTTGATAAAAATTGAAAAAGCAGAAAAAATGAAAAAAAAAAAAAAACTATAGAATTCAGAGAAAAAACGTTGAAACTTAATGGCTTTTTAATGGTTATCTCGAAGCATGGGAGTGGTTGGCCACTATTTTTCATTTTTCGGTGATTACAACATAGGTGGAAGTAATTAAACCCAATTTATTTAACTTAAGAGACTAATGTACATACTATTAAGTTATAAAGCTATTAGTGGTGGTTGGTCATTATAAGGGGGGAAGGTTTTTTTTTCTTAAATTATTTTATTTGCAATTTTTCAATTAAACTATTCAAATAAAATAATTTAGTAATATTATTAATCAAATTAATTATTATGAACCAATTAGAAGTTGTTCCATGTCCCCAATCAAAATTAAGATATAATAATAAAATATAGATCATGTATTTACTAAAAAGAAAGTGTTACTTATTTGTAAAAACCCTAAAGTACTAGTCATATTTTCCACTTTCCTCTATACATTAATTCACAACCTCCTACATTTTTTTTTTTCCAAAAGGTATATATAAAAAACTTTACCTTTTCGTTTTACTTTTTTATTTACATTTTTCACCGTATTCTAAACAAAGTTAAAAGATTTGGAGTTATGCCTTGTTAAATCTTGTTTTGTGATGTGTAGATTTTGATTTTTTTTTTTTCCGTATTTAAACTTGACCTCTCACCCAAGTACACATAAAAGCAGTAATTGACATAATGGCTCAATTTTTTTCCCCTCTCCTTATGACCTAATAAACTGGAATACTAATAATGCTTCTAAGGTGAGCAGAAATCTTTATCAATCATTTCGTATTTTAAAAAGCCAAAAAAGGTGCTTTTTGGTAATTACATATGATTTGGACCGAGCAGAGCCATGTCGTATCGTTCAGTTTGGAATGATAACAAAGCCGAACAATACTTTATGGTTTGGTCGGTAGAAGGGATGATCCAAACCATATCGAATCGTGTACACTTCTAATGGTAGCATACCACTTTATTTTATAATAGGCGTTAGAGCAATATCTCCATTCTCAATCCAAAGCAAAATATTTAGGGGCCTGTGATGAGTTAACAAGAAAAATATGCCTTGTGTTTGTTGCAAGGTCATTTGTGAGCAATTCAAGCTTTATTTTTGTATTCCTTAGGAAAATTCATCTTAGACTAGATTTGGGGTTGAGTTGAATCCGATTTGAAGCTAGCTCGAACCTACTGGTCAAGGGCTTGGTTCCTTTTAAACCAGATTTGACTCAGCTTGGAACAATTCTAGGTAGGTTTAATCAACCTAATGGTTTTACAGGTTAGTTCAATGGCTCGTGAACCGATCAATACAATTTTTTTTAAAAAAGGTATTGCTATAAATTTTTAATTATAATTTTCTTTTAATTAATTCCACAAGTCTACATTGTTAACTTTTTTATTAAAATAATTACAAAATACAATTTCCAAATATGTTTGTTATTTAAAATACATTTCAAAAATGAAAAGCACATTAAAGGTTAAATTGGAGATTACAAACAACACACTAAGTCACAAATGATTTTGTGACAATGTATATGCTACAGCAAACATCAACAAAAGTCATATGCACAATCGACAACATTAGAACTTAAAAAAAAAAAACACATGGTAATGGCAATGATTTGGAAAAGAACCGAATACATGCAATCTTGAGCAATAAAATGTCAACTTTTTTTTTTTCTTATGCATTTCCAACAATTGCACATGGTGGAACCATGTATTTACTGCCTTGTACTTTAGTGGGCTATGTTGTTTCATACGTCTTTTAAATTCTTTTTGTTTAACTGGTTCACGTGCTTACATATCTCACATTCTGAGATATCCTTTATAGTTTTGTGTAAATGTATACTGTCTTCGAAATTAACCGTCTCCTCATAGCAGCTCTCTCCTCCAGGTTGTTGAACATTTCCATGGATGGTTGGCACTTAATAGACTTCGAGTTTGTTTCCCCTCTCTTTCGTAGCAGCATATTTTTCCATAGATATGATTTCTTCTTTCATGTAATCAGTAATCTCAATTTCACTAGGTTCAGTTCGTATTCTCTTGGGAGATGAACTTAAACTAAGAGTATGGAAAAAACGATCTATTTTTTGAAGGTAAAAATAAGCAATTGTGTAATGATCTTTGATTTTTTTGTACAAAGGGCTATAACTTATTTTTTGAAGCAATGGGAGCTATGAGTTTTTTATGAGTGAAATGAGGAATGAAGAGGAATATTTATATTGTGAAGTTTGATTATTGGCACCTTTCATTTCTATACATTTCTTATTGTGGTATTCTTGTGTCTCTTTTTACATGTTCTTTTCTTTCCATATCTGTTTTTCCATTTCCAAAATAAATTTAAAGTAACAAAGTCCTATTACTATCTCTTCGTCTTTTTCTCTTTTTCTTTCATTGTCTTTTACCCACGCTAATCCCTTAAGATTTGCTTATTATTCATAATGCATTTTCTATAAACAATGGGTAGTGTGATCAAAATTTTTGTATAAGAACATAAAAAATCAAGCAATTTGTATTTGTGAGAAAGGACTAAAGAGTACATAATCTTTACAGATGGTTACCATAAAAAATTACAATAGCAAAGTGACACTTTTCTTTAAATTGGATTTCGCGACAATTGTGTACATGAGATGTAACAAATTATAATAGTAAGTTTACACTTTTTATGAAATTATTTATTTTTTTAACAAATTTTAAGATCATGCCATATGAGCGGTAGTCTACATATCTGTTCATCGGAATCAAACTACGGTAGTTGGGTTTATATTATTATTATTTTTTGGTAAAACTTTAATATGTTAATTAATTTTAGTATTCTTGAAAAAATCGTCCACTTTACTTTATTAGCCAATATATTTGCTTTGTAAGAAAACACGACAAAACACCTAAGTCTTTTCTTGGTAGCCTAGATTTTTGAAAGTCTATTGGAAATGGATTCAACCTAATTTTTTAGAAATTACCGGTTAGGATTTTTTGTTTTTTTTTTTGGAAAACCATTTATCTAGGTGATAAAATGTTTTAAATAGGAAGAAAAGGAAACTAAAACTATCATTTAGCTAATATGACCTTATTTGTTGCTCCGTTTTGGGGTTGAGGCTCAATTCCCTCAAGAAGAATTAAAGTTGCTAAAATAGCCATCTTCCTTAGTTGACATTCCAATTGGCTCTTGTTCTCCATTTGTTGCTTTCCACTAATCTTCATTGTAAACAGTAGCTCCCACATTAACTATGCTTAGTGATGCGCAACGGTTATCAAGAATTAAGTCAGGCATGCTAAATGCTTGCTTTATAGTGACCATTGATGCTAGAGCAGTGAGGACTTACCATGCTATGTGGGAAAGTATGGGGTAGCTCTTTCTTTGCAACTTCCACCATTCCAGGATATTGAAATCCTAAATACCAATATTATCTCTGAACTCGAAATTGGTGTTAAGATAGTGTTATAGTTCAATTTGTTGACCTCCGAATCGGTATCTCTTCAATTTTTAGGCCAACGATTTTTCTTTTGCAAAGGAGTAGTTATGTGTTATTAGGGGTAGCAACAGAGTAACGGCAACTTCGTTACTGTACACATAAGTAAAATGTTGAAATAGCTTGTTCATATCTCAATTGCTTAGCGAAGTTCATTACCCATGCTTGTACTATACATATCTTGTGTATTTGATAGGTTATCAATTATCTGATAATACATATTAAGACAGTCCCGAAGAACATCTACTTTACAATGTGGATCTAAAATTGTTGCAATAAGATAAATATAAGGGATTTTCTTGTAATACTACAGCCACTTAGCCGCTATTTCTATTGCATAACTTTGCAAGATTGAGTCCCCATGTGCATCTAGAAGAATGGCAATAATGTTAATTGCCTCCATAAGAAAATAGTGCACACTAGGCCTATAAACTTGCAAAAAAGTATTAGTAGCATCATAGAAAATTTCAAGTACTTGTAATAACTTATTACATACATTCCAATCTCTTGTATGAATCTCTACTTTCGGTATCGCATGCAAACAAAAATTACACAACAAATCTTTATAGTTTGACGTCTTTTTTAAAGTTTTTGTACCTTTTCTTGTTTTTTATGCAGTAATCTCTCCACATATTATGTAGTTTAGGATGGCCCTTCTGTAATTGTTTTAATTGCTAACTTAATTGGTGTCACTTTAGACTTAAGGGCCTCCATCCCCTTTTTAATATACAGATTTAATATGTAGCACACATACCTTATATGAAAAAGCATACTACCTACGTAAGGTTAGTAGAGATTTTTTAGTTTATTTATTGATGTAATGTTCATGCTAGCATTCTCAAAACCATTAGAGAAAATTTTTCATGGCAAGTTATATTTTTCAAGATTAATAGTTATTATTCTACATATGGCATGTGCTGTATGCCACTCGTTGAGCACTCTAAGGGCTAAAAGTCTTTTATTAAGCTGCAATTTATTATCTATCTAGTGGCATGTAACACTCATATAAGAATTTTCTTACCATCTATATATCCATATTTCTACATAAATAGATGCTTATGTACTTAAGGAACTAAACGTTGTTGTCAGCTCCCACTTACTTATGTAGTATAGATGCTAGTTGCCATTCTACATGGTCTTGGAGTCGAAGGTACTTGAGTTTGGATTCAACGATTCTTGTTTATTACCACAGTTGGGACTTGCAATTACTTACATTGAATGAGAGGTGCATGCTTGTAATATGTTGTGCAAGGGTCATCTTTTGCTTTTCTATATCGTATTGGAATAAAGCAAACAATTAGGAATTGCCAGGCCATGCAATTTGTTACTAGGATTTGTCAATACCATACTTAGATGGATGCTTCCTTTGTAGGTGCCTTGTCAACATGCCATAACCATCCCCCTTCTTCCATGCATAGCTCAAGGAGTAGTAGTTGCATTGTACGTAGCAATTCCCACTCTCATTTGTAACTTTTGCAAAATGTTTAATAAAAATTTCCAACATCGCGAGTCTAGATGGCTTACCTAAATCACCGTGTTGCAACTCTTCCACGTTGTCTTAAATAAATCTGTAGCTTCCTTGTCCTCCATGACGACATCATATTGGAATAATGTTTGTTGCCCAAAATCGGGAGGAACTGCTGGAGAGTTTAATAAATCTTCAATTCATTCACTGGTGAAGTCATGTTAGACACCATAATCATCGATGTCAACAAATTGCTCATTTTAGGGATTTTTCCCTTTTCCCTTTGGATCTTTCTTTTTGAAGGAAGATCCATGGAAAAAGCTATCCATTTGTATTTTATGCTTCCACATGCAAACTGTAAATACAAAACAAAGAAAGAAATTGTACACAAAATATTCTATGTTAACAGGAAGAAAAATATAACTATTGCATGGAATAGAACTTTTGGTTGGTAGTAAAAATTTTTTCAATAGAGTTTAATATGAAAAATTTTTCCAAGCTAAATGAAAGTATAGCATGTAGTGGAAGAGTTTGAATAAAACTCAAAACAAACAGCAAGCTTCTAGAGAGATTTCTTATATGGTGAAAATTTGAGGATTGATGCACACAATTTATACACAAGTACTGAATCTATTAGGAGTAAGTCTTATCCAATAAATATTTGTCTCAAAGATGGGCTGGTTTATTTGATTATATATTTATTTTTTCATTTTGTATTCTTCACCTTTATTATGTATATTTTTAGAAGTGATTGATCATCAACACCAGCTTATCTTTCTACTTCATTTTAACTTTATAATCTACTTAAAAAGCTATTGTAAATTGATCCATTGATTGCACATCCTATAACATATCAAGAGGAAGTACTCCGTGTTTCAACTCATTTAGTCACTTCATATTTGTGTAACCCATGGTAATGGCCTTTGGCTAATATATATCACAATCCACCTTAGTACTATGCATTTCACATTATACACAATCATATCAAATAGCAACAATATGTGAAATTTAGGATAATCCATCATTACAATCATGAATTTATACACACACATAAAAGAGTAGTGATCATTGTGTTGATGATTTGAATTGATTACAATACTGATTTAATTTTGTTGTCATTTCCAAGAATAAGATAAGAAGTAGAACCTATCCACATCATTGAAGAACAAGTCCACATCCTTCAGCCACTTATTTTCTTACTAAAAATTCGGCCTACTAAACATTTTTTAATATAAAATAAGGGAAATTGCGTAAAATCCCCTTAAACTTCGACCTGAGTACAGTTTGTCTCCATAAACTTTCAAAGTATGGTTTGTGAAGCCCCGAAGCGGTAGAGTCATAACAGTCTTGCCATGCAAACTATTCTAAGATAAAAGTTGACTATACAACTGCCATTTTAGATTTAATTTACATAAGACATCCACGACTAACTCACTTTGAAGTAAACAGTTCATAAATTAAATAAATTGTTAATTTGTGAATTTAATAAAAATAAATATTCACATTAAATTAATTTGAGTATATTTACAAGATTTAGCAATCTAATTGAGTAATTTGAAAACTAATGCTAAAAGCTTTAAAATAAATCTAACTAGAGAATGAATTTGGTCTTTTATTTACATCCTCACTCCTCAAGATCCTGCAGTTGCTAACGTTAAGATGATTATAGGTTGCTTCATCGTTAACACCTGCAACAATGATTGTAGGGATGTGAGCAACTGCAGCTTAGTAAGTCGAGATAGAAGACTAAAAGCTATATTATAAATACAAATAAGGTTATCAATCAATTTATTAAACGCAATGCATGTTCAAGCAAATGCCATTGCACGACGTTGTCTGACCCGTCGTGAGATTAGAGAAGGTGCGCCTACTCTAATTCGAGTTGAGAAGTTGCCATTAATGTAATAGCTTACTACGAAACTCAAGCTTGTACAATGGAGACACTGCTCCTCCCATAACTACCTTTAAACCACTGACTTCACCTTTGCCGCGACCTTCTTACCTGTCACTTAGTTCGACTAAAGATGAAAAAGGGACCCATTATGCTATCCAGCACTATCCGTTTCGAAAGGGTCAGTATTTAGCTGGAGAATCCTAAGTTTCCCCTAATAAGTTGCTATGTAGGTTCGATTTATGTTTATAGGTCGTATATTTAATTAGGTCTAGTTTAGGGCGATCAATCATTTCATACAAATTATACAATACAAGCTAAGTAACAAATCAAAATCATATCACTACCTTAGAACGAGCATAATTAAGTACAATTTCAAGCCTCCAAAATACAACATTATATTAATCCCAACTTACTTCGGCTCCTTGCTTACTCACTCGAGGTAGGATTCATTCAATCCATCGCTAATGATCCCTATAATACCAACGTTATCTCAATTTTCATAGGTTTGTTTTATCTTATAATACTTATTGTTATGTTTGATTTAGGATTTAATATGTCTAATTATCTAGGTTATCAAATCTTTTGTAATTATTCTCGATTTGGGGTTAGCTTTCGGTTCAGTTTTTGCATCGATTTCTAAATTAGGTTATAGTTCAATTTGTAAGTACTATTTTATACATGAACCTTAAAACTCATTTCGACCCCATAATGTAAAATTAATCACATTATTTTCAATTCTCCTAAATATCATACTTACCCCTAATCAGTACGTTAATTCATTCGATATACCCCTTATCTTACTTAACTACCGAATTTATCCCAAATGTGAGAAAATTTTACATTTTTCATGTAATTACCTATATTTAAGTCTTCTACCAGATTTTATATATTTTCCAATTATTAGTAAAATATCAATTCTTATTCTAATATTTTCTATTTATTATATTTCCAATTTTTCATATTATGCATTATTACTTATTATGTACATAATACACATATAATATTTCTATCACTCCAATTATTATCTCCCAAAATCAATTAACATCTCAAAATATATAAATTCATCCTAAATTAGATTTTACTCCTAACTACCATAAATTACAAAATTAATTTAAAATATACAATTTTTACCTATTATATATATACTACATAATATCCTAATAATTACATCTAATACCCTATATGCTACAAATATCATACATCATATTTAAACATCCTAAAACATATAATTATGTACTAAATCAATAATTAACCATTTAATTACTTAATTAACCATTTAATACCAAAAATAACCCATATTATGTATCATTTTAAGGCTTAAAAATTATTTAAAAATTTCATAAATTCATTTTTAAAAAAGGGCTTCGTGGTACTGTTTTATATCACCTAAGTAGTCTACACAAAAATTTTAAATCCAAAACTATACTCCTAAACCTATTTATTTCTAAACCGAACAAAGTTTAGGTTTGCATGGTTTCTTAAGGACAGTATAATTCTAGATACCAAATCATCAAACTAAAATTTTTTTCTAAATCTACATACCATAAAATACCATAATAGTAAATTTCATAATTTTTTGAATAAAATTAATAATTTTAATAAATTTTATAAAATTGAGCTAGAATTAGACTCACTTAGTCGTTGGGATTTCAACCACTAATAGTGGCCCTAAGAGTGTCGGCCAAGTTAGGTAGTGGTGGTGGAGTAGTGTGATGGTGGCCATTCGTTTCTAGGTGGCTGTTGGGTATGGGTTTCCTTCTAAAACCCTAATTGCACATATTTTTCCTAATTTTTGTAAGAAAACCCTAACTCTTTCTTTTGGTGGTCTCTCAATTTTTTTGGATTCCCAACTACCTAAATGAACTTCTGCAAAATTTTGGGTATAAATAAGGCCTTAGGAGGTTTTTTATGCATTAATTTGACTAGACATGAGCATTATCCTCTTCCAAATTTACTTTTTGGTTGGCTTAATTTAATTGGTTGTTTTTTTTTTCTTTCTCCCCTAGTTGCTACGACCCACTTCTAGACTTTTCCTTAATTTTCTTGATTTTTCCTTAATTAATTATGAATTTTCTTTAATTAATTAACCTTATTTTAAAATATTTCACATATTTTAAGTAATTACACGTATTTCTACTTACATGTAAATTCATATATAGTACAAATAAATACTCCTAAATATTATTTAAGTTATTTTATGATTTTTAGTGTATATATAATTTACCTCTAGTGATTCATTAGTTATCGGAATGCATTTTATATATTTTCGATAAATAAATAGTAATATACTTAAAATTTGAAAATTTTTTATTTTTTTATTTTATTACTTATTTTCTTAAATTCAAACCTATGGGATCGCTTTCACTAATATTTCTAACTTTATTTTATAATTTAGGCTCGATTAGATCCTTTAACCGATTACCTTAAATTCTATGAGCCAAATTTCGAATAGCTGATTGTAAATCTTACATGGCTGACCCTTAAACTTTCATAAATTGGAAAAATAACCTCCTAAGTTGAGAATAACTCCTTAAACTTTGATTTTGGTATATAAACACCCTCTTAAACTATGGGATGTTTACACACAAAAATCAAAGTTTATGAGGTATTTACACACCAAAACCAAAGTTTATGGAGTGTTTAAACAATAAAATCAAAATTTAAAGGGGTTATGGAGATTATTTGCGAATTTATGAAAGTTTAAGGACCAAAAACCATATTTTGAAAATTCAAGAGGGAAAACTGCATCAAGGTCAAAGTTTAAGAAGGGTTTTTTGCATTTTCCCCTATAAAATAAATGCTAGTCTACAATTTTAGACATCAAACAAGCTAACTGTGTTCATCACTCACATGAAGCACTATAAATTGAGCATTGATCTTATCTCTAATTATACGTAATCAGTTTAGGAATTAATTAAATATTTATTCTAAAAAAAAGCTGTTCTCGTTGATCTAATGCAAGATTCAAACAATTAAACCTTCTCAAAAGGTTTAATTTGGATAATTGTCTAATTTCACCTACTAAACTTGAGATTTAATTTATGGAACCTAACTAAAGGAGTAGGATTCCATTGAAATTTCATTACTTCGGTCGATTGAACTACCATTGATTCAGATTTCAAACTACTAACCCTATTCAATTGATTGAATTAGACTTTGATTAATCAAAATCTAAGTTTTCCTTATAGAGTTTTAAACCTAATTGGAAATCCTTCAAATGTTTCTCTTTCTTCTCTTTTAATTTGACCATCATCTTTTACTTGTGTTAATTCTTTCTGAATATACTTTTAACTTAGCTTTTCATTACCTAAAAATGATTAATCTAAATGCCTCATTTATTTGATCAAAATACATTAGCTAAGACCCACTTGTTTTTCTTTTTTTAGTATTAGCTAATATCCATTTAACTTAAGGTTTAATCTCATCTTAATCCATTAGTAGCTTATCCTTTATTATTTTCCTTATTTATTTTAAGTAGACTATTTCTTACTCTTAACTATTATCATAACTAACTCAATTAAATGAACTTCATCCATCAATTATCGCATAAGGCCTTAATTTTAACACCTATTCAAGGTGTCAATTACACTAAACATGAGCAAAATTCAACAATATCTCTTAAGAAAAGCAACTAAAAGCTTGCTAATTCTTTTTAGAAATTTCCTATTGTAAACCTTGCTAAATTTCCTAAATAAGGGGCTAAAAGTTAATAAGATTACTCGAAAAACACCCTTAGTGCTGACCTTGAATCTAAGAGACTACGCTCAAAAACCCTAACTCAAATTACTAAAACCCTAGTTTGACTCCTACACTCAAAGCCTTAAAATCCTATAAACAAATGCGAATAACTAATGTTAACTCCAAAATCAACATAGTCTAATGAAACCAACCCCAAACCTTAATTGGAAAGAGACCGATAGTCGAAACCTATGAGAATTCCTTGAAACTGATAAAGGGTAAACTAAGACAAAAATGAATATTGATATAGGTAACTCAAACAATGGATTCAAAACCCTAACACAAATACTAAGACCCATAAATGAACCTTCGAACCCTAAAATCCTAATCTAACTATCGAACTCTAATTAAATAGTAAAAATATTTAGCAACTGTAGAATAATCACTTAATTTCCCTAAAATCCTAATCTACCCTCTAAACATACTCAAACAACAATAATTAGTCCTAATTTCTTAAACTAATTAGACAAGATGACTTGACGAGCTTAACCAATTTAATTCGACACATTAAGCCTTAAATTGCACCTAATTAGTATCAAGCATACTGGTAATTAAGATTAGGAAACTTAATTACACCTTAATCTGCTAGTTAAGTTTTACGACATAATTAACCATAAGTCAAGAGTGATTAATCATATGAAACTACAGTAATTATGTGAAAATATCACCTTAATAATACCATCATTATACTCGAGGAGACAATGTGAACCGTACGAACTTTCAAATCTAAACTCGAAGTTAGTTATAGGAGTCAATATGTAATCCTTAGAATTAATCAATATATAATAACAAAACCCCTAAACAAAATGATTGAACCCTAAATAATAAGTCACAAACCTTAAATAATAAGTTGAAAATCCTAAAAAGAGTAAAACCATAAAACCTTAATCAAATGTGTAAAACCTTAATATGTCAGAAAACCTAAAAAGATAGGAAAACATCAATAGACTAACTCAAACCCTAATTAGAAGTCTAAAAACCTAATTCAACTAATAAACCCTAAGTATATCTCTAAATTATTTGCTAATCACAAATAATTTCCCTAGTTGCTTGGAAACCTTAAACCATCAATCTTCAAAGTAGTTCGAAAACCCTATTCAGTTTGGAATATAAGTTTTGTTTTTTTTTTTCTAAAACAAAGTAATATAGGTTAATAGACTTAATTAAAGTGATAAAATATGGCAAAGCCCTAATTACACCATAATTAGGCCTAAATTGATTAATTAAGTATAATCATAGTTAATTAGCTTAATTACCCTTTAATCCATCTACCAACCCTCATTACATCTTAGTTAGCAAGAGGATAAGAATGATTAGTTGGCTAATAAAGGGACACTTGTCCTTTAGGAGACAAAATCCTTCTTTATTTGGCAAATAGTAAAGAAGATACAATAATATCAAGAGGGGAGTATGTATCCTCATCCCAAAATAACTACCTCTTGTCTCCCTTATCCTACCTCTATTATTTGCCATTTTACCCCTTCAAAACCCTCATTTGGCTTCATTTTTAACTCTTAGAAAACCCGAAGAAACACTCTCTATAAACCCAAACCAAAATCAAAGGAAAAAGGAACTAAAAAACAAAAGGAGTTGTTAGATGGCCCTACGCACCTTAGCACCTTTTAGCATTACCACCACCACAAACCATAAGTTACAAATGGCTACCTCTATTTGAACCCCTACATCCCCTAGTTTCTTGTTGAAAAATACTTGACTCCAAAGAAGTACGTTTTGACTTTGTTTTTAGGTGAAAATTTGGGAACTTATGTAGACCAATCCAAGGTAAAACTCACCTAACTTTATTTTTCTATTTACACTTATTATACTTATGATATCTTAAGAGTTTAGGATTAGAAGTACTAAATAAACATGTTATAATCTTGTATATGTCATTTTAGAGTCATATATCACACTGTCATTCATATATTTAGCTAGTTTGTTACTTGAATTCTAAAAGTGTGAGGGACAATTTCTTATAGGTAACTTGGTAAAATGATGAGAAACCACTATCAAACCTACACTACACACTAGGGCCAAAGCATGAATAATCCTATCCCCATCATATTTTTTTATTTTTCATGTTCATTTTAGGAAGACATAGCTTAAAACACATCATGATAGTGGTTTTGGCACGTTATAACAAGTTGCGTACAGAAATAGTTAAAATTCCCTTTAAAACTCTCTTCAACCACCCCCTTGACTTAGGAAAACAAGTTGTTAATTCTAATTCAATATGTTAGCTACATGATTAGTTAATGCTAATTAGGATTTAAGACTTCAACATTGGAATTAGGTAGCTAAACAAGATCCTAGAAGCATAAAATGGCCTAAAATGACATATAGGCTTAGAGAAATTAATTTGGAGCCTTTATATTGAATAAGATCAGATTTGGAACACTAAGTAAAATAGGTTATTTAGTGAAACCCATTAAGATATTTGGCCCATTAAAACAAGTTAGAATCAAATTTAGGGCCTTAAAATGTAAATTAGGCTTAAACTAACTTAGTTAGTAATTAAGGCCCTAGAAACAAGATTAGAAGTCCAATAAATAAATAGAACTAAGATTTGAATCTTAATAAAAAATGGACTTATCTTAGGGCTTTTAATGGGCTTACGCCCAAAATAACAAATAAGGTTGGCCTTAAGGCTTTAAAGGATTAGTTAAGCTCAAAACCCTTTAAAAAGACAAAAAATAAGGTCTAATAACTATAGGACGAGATTTGACCCCTAAGTTAATAGACTTATAAAATAATACCTTAAAGGCCCAATAAGTCCAAAAGCCTATTGAAGCCACTCCTTAGAAGCCTCTTAATGAAATAAGACCTAAAACTAGCAAAAAGGGCCTTTTTAGGCCCACAAAAGTAAAATTAAAGCCTAAATTAAAAACTATAGAAATTGGAATGAAAATAGAACTTAAAACATTTAAATAATAACCCAAAAGACCAAATGTAAGGCCCAATACTAAAATTAAGCCCAAAGCCTAAAACTAGACCCAAACCCTAAAGTGGTCGAACTAATACCTTTGACAAACAAAAGTTTTTTGCCCAAATTGAAGTCTTATGAACCAACACTTCATAATTGGATCTCATCAAATGAAAGAACACTTAAAAACAATGAAAAATAACTATGAGAACGCGATATCCCAACCTAAAATAAGAAAGTTATGACTAAAATACTAAATAAGCAAAATAGGGAAATTATAACAAAGCTAGCAAATAGAATAAGTTTAAAATGAGTTTTATTTACTTTTATTGCCTTACTCAAGTGATTTGGGATACCAACTTTGAGACTACCGAGGACTAATAGGATTATTAGAGTTCAAGGCTAAGTGAGTATATCACCCCTTATTTTACTCTATTTTGTGCTTTTAGTTAGTGCATCATCTAATTATATTTGATAATTGAATTTGTTGCATGTTAGGGTATATGGGATCTTGTATGTGTTTATTTTTGTTGACTCTTACTTGCAAAATCTCTAAGGATATTTTGAACACCCTTGTTTGCTGCATTAGAACTCAAGGTATTAAAGTGTCCAAAATATATTTACTTGGTTACCCCATGAATCCAAATTAACAAATACTGGGCCTTTAATTAAATCAAACATGCATTGCATCCTGTTGCATAAGTTAAAGGGTGCCAGCATTACATAGTAAAATAGGAGATCATGCATAGATGGATCCATATTGATATTATATGTTATAATTATTTATCGTATAACTTATTTGTGTCACATATTCTTACCTCGACCTTTGGGATCTATTTACTTTTGGGGAGTACTGCCCTCTACTTGAGACTGAGTCGTTTCTACTACTAAGAGTGTTTATACCGTTAAGAGAACTCATATTAGACATGGATACTTAGGTCTTGATGCGCTTAAATACTTCCTAATTAGAGTAACGGTGGGTGTAAAACCATGCTGGATGCAGTTACTGGTTGACGATATACACTGTTTGCATTGCATATGATTGTACATGCATTCATATTTTTGATAAATAATTTGCTTGTTATTATTTGATGGTAACGTAGGAAGGTTACTAATTAAGTTGGATGTAACTTGCCCTCCTATAATTTCTTTTGCAAGTCTTACAAAGTTGAGACTGGGCTATGATTCATGTGTAAAGTGCTCTATTAGGTCAAGGAAGTACAATGATAAGTTTGATAAAGCAAGTAGAATAGTTGAATTAAACTTTTAAAGTTTCTAGTAGCTTTTATACCCCTTTTTATTGTTTGGTAAATGATTCCAATTCTATGCGATTCTAGTGATTGTGGATTATAAGATTACTTAAAGCTATATATATATATATATCTGTGTGAAATCATTAAATATGATAAGAAACTTACAAGCTAGGGTTTTGCAATCTTTGACTTATAAGATAGTCTTTATATTATGATTATACATGTGATATGAAGATTTTAGATAAAACTAGCAAGCCCCTTTTGGAGTATTACATGAATGGTATCAGAGTTTTAGGTTTTTGCAATCTTTGACTTATAAGATAGTCTTTATATTATGATTACACATGTGATATGAAGATTTTAGATAAAACTAGCAGGCCCCCTTTTGGGTTATTACATGAGTGGTATCAGAGTTTTAGGTTATCAAAGATATGATTAACCTTCCTTCCAAAAGGTGTGATGGGGTAGAAAGAATAAAACAACAAATAAAAGTATTAGACTCTAGGGTTATCTATGTGAGACCCTACAAAAACTGATAAATAATTCACAATCAGTCAACTCGGAAATAGTTTGTAAAATTTAAGGTGATCATGTAAATTATCCAATTTGTCATAAATTGTACTAAGAAGTAAGAATTATTAATAAAAGTAATCTTTGTAAGTTTGGATTTAGGAAAACAAATAATAAAATATTAAATTATATGTATATTACCTATTATTTATCGAAAATGTATAAAACAAGTTCCAATAATTAACGAAATATTAGAGATAAATTATATGCAATTATATAAATTAATAAGAAATGAAATGAAAAGTTTAGTACTTGAGACACTCTTTATAAATTATGAATTATATTAATATTTTTAGAATTAAGTTGACCTTTATGACTATATAATAATAAAAAAAAACTATATAACTTTAATATCTCAAATTAAGCTTATATATATATATATATATATATATATATATACGATTTTGTTAGAATCACTAAGTTTATCAAATTTAATTGCTATATTATAGAGTTTCATAATTTTAGATATAGTTTATGATAAATCTTTTGAAATTAACTACATGATTTTAATAATTAATATTATCGAGTAAAATTATATATAAGATGTATATGAATAAGTCCTAAATAATTAATGAAACCTATCTATATAATTAAGGCTTTATCTTAGAGCGTAAAGCCAATAAAAAATTAGTTTTGAATAAGACTAAATGGTAATATGAGTTCTCTAAAAATTATAAAGAATAGTCTTGTAAATTTTGATTTTAAAAATAAGTTGAAATACAACCAATATAGATTATAATGTAAAGTTTATTAAGTTAAATTTTAATTAGTCTAGAAATAGAAATTTTTAGATTAGGTGTATAATATAACGTTCTACTATTTTTGGAATATATTATGAAACTTTATAAAAAATAAATTATGATAAAATTACACTTGAAAGATCACATAAAATCGGACCAACTTAAAAAAAAAAAAAACATATTTCTCATCGCTTTAATTAAGGTGGTGAAAGTTTACGTGTATATATATGGCTTTAAGCAATACAATGACAGGAAAGGAGTAAAAAGGGAAAAAGAGGAAGAAAGAGAAAAAGAAAGAAAGGAGAGCCAAATAGATGGGAATCAAGCCAAAATGAAAAAAAAAAAAGGAAGAGAGAGAGAGAGAAAAGGAGAGAAAGAGAGAGGAAGAAGAAAAGAAGGAAAAAAAAAATGATTAAACATTAGAAGATTTAATTTTTCCTATATCCAATTTTTCTAAGTAATTTTGTTTCCATAACTATAAATATTGTTTTTTTAAATTGATATTTAATTGTTGTAGAAAAGATATATCCATAATTCCATTATTTTCTTAAATGGAGTATTTTACCTATACAATTTTATAAATTTTTTTCTTTTTCGAATTTTAACTTAGAATATTGATAGTTCTTTTTTTACTATTTCCATTTAATAAGTCGTAAAGGAGCTAGTTAAATATATATATATATATATATATTTGCATGAATCGTTTTCCTCATTTATATATCTATATAAATAAGCCATGTATTTAAAATGATGTTTAATTAATTTCACTATTGGTACATGTGGTACAATATGATGATTTTATGTATAAAATAAATTACATATTATATAATATTTAAACGTAATTAGTGCTATTTAAAAAATATACACTCGTTATAAACATATATTATTTATTGAAATAACACATTCACTAATAGCATTATGTTATATTATTATGTTGCAATTATCTATATAATAAGGGTTATATGATAAGTAACACAGAAATGATGATATATATTCAACATGTATGATACGTATGTATATTTAATAAAATTATGATTATGAGTAATATGGAACCAAAACAACTAAGTAAAATTATAAATTTAAATTAAAAATAATGGTTTAAAGCTTATAGTAATAAGGGTATAAATACTAAAATAATATTCATATTATAGAAGTAAGCGGTGACAATATGGCTTACATTAAACTTGAGTAAGCAAATTGGAGACTTTAGATAAATTTGAGATTAATACATTATTATATTTCAGAGTGTTGTTTTATAGTACTCGAAGTCTTGAGATTATACTTGGTTATGTTTGTTAGATAGCTTGTTTTTATGCATGCCTGTGTATGTGTATTTCTAGATTTGATTGTATGATTCTGATTTGATGTGTTGAACTATAATTTTTTGTTTTGCCTAAAATGATTGAACACCTTAAACTAGATTTAATTAAATATGCAACTTGTAAATCTAAAAAGGACATGTATTACAAACCATTAGGGGAAACGTTTAGAGTTCTTTAGCTAAATACCAACCCCTTTGAAAAATATAACAATAAATAGCATAAAGGTCCTTTCTTTATCCTTAGTCGAACTAAGTAATAGGAGAAGAGGTTACAGCAAGGTGAAGGCAGTGATTTGAAGGTAATTATAGGAGGAATAGTGTCTCTATGGTAGAAGCCTGAGTTTAGTCATAAGCTATTGATGTTTGCGTTAAACTCCTCAATTTGAATTAAAGTGAGTGTAACTTTTCTAATCTCACAACGAACTGGAAAACATTGTACGGTGACATTTGATTGTTTCATTACATTTAAATAATTGGTTAATAATCATGTTTGTGCCTGATGTATAATTTTAAGTCTTTATCCCAATTTACTAAGCGATTAGTTGCTTACATCCCTATAACAAAGTTGTTAAACTCACGATTCTACCTAGAATCGTTAAAAGGTTTGTAAAATTGAAACATAAAAATATAAGTTTTTATAACTTATGTAAAATAGTTTTAAAAAAGGATAGATATATTTATAGTAGTTATTCAAAACTTAAAATATATGATGAAAATAAAAAAAAATGAAGAAATTAAGTTTTTTTTTTTTTCATACAAATTCTTTATATATAATCTAACATGTAACGAAGAAGGAAAAATAAAGCTGAAACTCTGTAAATTAAAGAGAACCAAATATTTCAACTTATTTTAAGTTATTGATGGTATAAAATAAAGTATATAGTTTTCTTTGTAAACTTTGTTATTGGAGTTAAAACTTAGATAAAAGTTATGAACATAAAATAAAAGATTGTGAGATAAAAAATTAAAATATGATAGAACAGATGTTGTAATGTTTTAATTGTTGATGACTTGTAAAAGGTTAGTTATATTTGTTTTTCTTTAATTTTTTAGTCTATTCAAACGTAAGTTTCTACACAAAAAAAGATTCTACAGTTGAGTTAATTTGAAAGAGCTACCTAAAATCGTAAACTCATAGAATCGCATGGGTAAAATCATGATTTTGATAACGATGCCCTATATAATTGTAGCTGCTAGCTTAGAAGCAGCATCATAACTATTTTGAAGCTAGCCACAATTGGATATTGAGAAGTAAGGATATCAAACGGAAGAACTGATACATTTTTAAGGTTTAGTTCTTAATTTAGAATCTCCTATTGTCAAATATAGTATTATCTAAGTAGATTATTGTAGACACTCTATTTTTGCTATCATTTATTTTAATTTTAGTCTCTTTTTACTTTTGAGTCAGGTTTATAAAAAAAAAAAATGAAAAAATTGAATTGAAAAGAAAATAGAAAAAATAAATAAAAACTAATAAATAAATAAAAAAAATAAGTGTTAACTAAAGTCGAGTCGAATCAAGTCGTTTAGAGTTGGATCAAACAATGATTGAAGATGTACATTCAATTTAATAAATTTTGAATCGTTAAATAGTTGGGCTTCACTAAAAATATTTTTTAGTCCAGTCCAATATAAAGCAGATTTTAGTTAATTTATTTTGGGCTAAATAGACTTAGGATTTATTAAATGAATTAGTGTTTTTTGGGTTAAATTAAGGCGGATTGAATTGAGGCTAAAGATAAAAAGCCTAAATCAATGTAAGGTTTTTATAAACTAGATTAAATCTTTAATAAATCCAAATTAGGTATTATCGTATCATCGTATCTTGGATTTGTTAAGATTGAATCTTCATCTAAAAAAATCCAAAAGATCCAAATCCATGACTTATAAATAGTGGACAATGGGTTGTAAAATATTCATGTTTTCAGAATTCACAATACATAACACAATTTTTTACACCTACCACTCTTTACATATACATGACATGACATATCATTGAGCACATACATGTCACAATACTGACCAGATACACCCTCACATGTCATAACATAGTGCATACACACGCAGATCAGATACACTCCAACAGACGCTACTAATTAGATACACCCTCACACTCACGCCAATTCATAAGCACAATTCATGACTAGACTCACAAGCACTCATAGTTCACTGTATGCATGTCCACTTCACAACACAGTCGCACATTGCACTGTCATACGCTGCATACACTCTACGCTTACACCGATTGATTGCTGCATACACTTTCTGCCTACACTGTTTGATCATTACACACACTTCACCATCTACTGTTGACATAGATCACACACTATACTGTCCACTAAAATTGGCACTCGCATAACACTACCTTCCACTGCTTATGCCAATTAGCACATACTCGAACACATGTCCACTATTTACGATCAATTCACGATACGCACGTTCGATCACATATATGATTTGACCTATTTAGGTAATTGAATAAATTATTTCAGTTAGTTATTTATTTATTTTTTTTAGTAAATCAATTTATTTTACTAATGTGTTTTTTTAGTATAGGTTTTTTTTTTATAAATTTTAATAATTGTCATGTTGTTTTACAAATTTTAGATAATTTGTAATTTTTTTTGCTAAATTTAATTAAATTGTATTTTTTTAACCAAAATTGCATTTTTTGAAAAGTTGCATATATTGTCTTCAAGATTCGTATTTTTGAAGAAGATACGTATCTTAGTATAGCTTGCATATAAGATTTAGGAAAAAACAATTTTTGATACGTAGTGATTTTTTTTTAAATAAAAAAAATCTTAATTGGAGTTTTCAAAAGATATAGTTAGTTAGGGTTTTGTAAAATAGATTTGTGAAGTTAGATCTTTTTAGGTTTTTTATTTGAAATAATAATTTGATAACTAATGTAAATCTAGCTCAATTTTTTTTTTAAAAAGATTTACCTACTAAATCTTTTCTAAAAAAGAACTATGTTAATTTAATCTTAACTAGCGAGTATGTAGGGGAACAACCGTATAGAAAATGAATAAAACTTCATTTTTTCTTTTTCTTGAAAATTCGTAAAAAAAAAATCATAAAATATTCATTTTAACTATATTTTTGCATATCTGTATATATTTTAGTAGTTTTAGAAAAATTATAAAAAATAAAGTCCATTAGTTTTTTATTTTTTATTTTTACATGATGACTTAGTTTTAATAGGATGGCTCCCAAATTTAGTTTTTCTAATTTAATTTTCTAAAAATTATTTTTAAAATATTTGTAGACCAATGGGTAAATTAGGGTTTTTCTACTTGAAAACCCTAATTTGATTTTTTTTTTTTTTACTAGATTAACTAGTTGGCAACTCCAATATTTTTCTAAATATTTTCTTAAACATTTTTTAAAGAAAAATGTTTCCTTAATTGAATGTTGCGTATTTTGTATTAAGCAGGCTAAGCTTATTATAAAATAAATTGAGGAAAATGAAATAGGGCTTAATAAAATTGGTGACTCCAATGGGGAACGCTAGTGGGCTAACCATATAAAAATAAAAAAAAAAAATAGTGAATTGGCTTACATGTTTTTTATTTCTTTTTGTCTATATATTGTAATATAGTTGTACTAACTGGGTTTTAGTGATGCAGACTTCTAAGAAAAGCTTAGCCCAATGGGCTACTTATTAAGGGATTTAGGGGGAAATTTTTTTTTTATCACTTATGTATTTAGATGTGATCAGACTTAAGCTATCTTAGGAACTTAAGATGACCTACCATTATATATCCCTCGGGTCGTTGGAGTCTTTACCCTTACTTGGTAGTGATAGGCGAGCCCACTTATGTTTCGATGTAGCCTATTAGGCGTTTCTTAAGAGTACCAAAGCCTACAAAGCATAAGACTCATAGATCCTACCTTTCTACATCATTGTAAAATAAAAATAGGTTAATAATTTTCAAATTATAGGAGTTAGAAAAGAATTATTATAACCCATGACCAATTGGATCTTATTTTTAAAATTTAATGCACTTATATATAAAAGTGTACATGGGTTTTATTTCAAAAAAAAAAAAGAAAACTTTTAGAAATTAACACACTTATATATGTAAGTTTACATGAATATTGATCGCGGGTTTATAATAATTCTATTATTATAGTTTATTAATTACCAACCCCATCGCATTGCATGCTTATGTAGCACATTACATATTATTTATTTTTATATTTTTAATTTGAATATTTGTTTATATATGTTATCTTTTGTAATATATGTGAGTTTTGTAGATTTTATTTTATTTCTTGAGTAATAGGTTATGTAACATAAGATTTAACATAGAAAGCACAAAATCATTAGTGTTCCTTATGTACCATAATGTGCCAACGTTAAAAAGAAAAAAAAAAATTCAGTATCAACTTGTAAATCTTTTTTTAGGTATATAATTATGGAAGTTAATTATGGAAAAAATTATTATGGAACTGTCATTTTTTCAAAGCTTTTGAACAAAATTTTTTTTCAAGAATTTCAAAAAGATATTTTATGATAAAAAAAACTAGTTTCATGATAATTTTATTCACTTAGTCGATTTCTATTGCAATGCCCCATATATACCATATTGTTAGGAACTAACAAAATAAAAAAAAAAATCAAAGAAAAAAAAAGATTTAACCATCAGATTCCCATTGTAAAGTATTTCCTACATTAAAGTCATCAATCTTGTAAAAGTCTAAGTTGTAGTTTTTCATGTTTATTCATTAAGTTGTCACAGTCCTAATAGAGTTTTCTCCGTTAGTCGTCACCCTTATGTCATCTATTTAATAAGTTTCTTATTATAAAATAATTTCCACTTCTCTATATCATCCTT
Organism: Lumnitzera littorea; assembly: GCA_024138015.1. NCBI lineage: Eukaryota > Viridiplantae > Streptophyta > Magnoliopsida > Myrtales > Combretaceae > Lumnitzera > Lumnitzera littorea. The sequence continues at coordinate 97,714,035 of JAMXBB010000002.1, read as the reverse complement.
ATAATATAATTGTCATCTTATGTCCTGAATTGTTAGTTCCAATGCTTTCATTTTTTTTAACCTTCTATCTATATAATAAGTTTAGATTTGCCAATGCCAATATTAGGCTGTCTGTAAAATAAAATCAACACTGATTTTTTTCCAATAAAAGTTTCTCCAAAAAAAAAAAAAAAAGAATGGTTTTCAAAATTAAAAACTTGATTTTTTGTTTTAAAAAGGAGCGCAATATTGCTAACAAGAAGAGATTCTTAAAAGCTTTGAAAAATTACTTCTTAAGTGATTTAGCCCAACTTAAAGTCTATAATCACTTGTTGTCAAAACCAAGATGTCTAAAGCTCTTGAATAGAGAATAGCCATAACAGAAGGCATTCTAAGAAACCATGTGAAGCAAGTTGAGACCATGGCCCATACTTAAGTCAGCGGCTTTTTAACATACCATTTAAGGTAGAAACATCTAAAGAGTTGTTAGTTCATGAGCTCAATAACAACAACAAAGGCCTGAGGAAGGAATTGGAGATGGCAGAAGAAATCTTGCACAAAATTGAAGAGAAAATGGGAGTTCTTAAGGATCACGATGTGCAGAGTAATCTAAGCTTAAGTAATGTTCACGCTTTTGAAGACCACAAGTTACCTAAGAAGTTTAAGGTACCAAATTTTGAAAAGTATGATGGAACAGGTTATCCTAAACTTCACCTCAGGCTTTATGTCCACAAGATAGCCCAATTCTCTAAACATATGCAATTAATGATTCAAACTTTCCAAGATAGCCTAATTGGGCTAGTGTTGATTTGGTATGCCCAACAAGCTTTTTATCTATAGAACAAGTTCAAGGAAGGATTCCTTGATGGATTTGAATAACATGAAAATAAAGCCTATCGAGTCCTTTAAAGAATATGCCTAAAGATGGAGATCTATAGCTGCTTAGGTCATAGTACATTTGCCAGAAAATGAATTGATCAATGTATTCATTCGCACATTAGGTAAACCTTATTATAATCACCTCTTAGGCCATACCGCTTCTACATTTGTAGATGTAGTTGCATCTTATAGTAACATTAAAGATGCCATTAGAATAGGGAGATTGATAGGGAAGGGATAAGCCCCATTGGATTTAGAGGCTACCGTGAACATTACAATGTCCTATCTAGCCATACATGAGCCAAGCGCCCTAAGCACTGGCCTAAAGCTCAAGGAAAATAAGTTAAGCTAGAAATCACCTAGAAGGAGGTTCACTCATATCTTGATTCCTATGTCTCAAGTCTATCACCGCCTGAAAGAAGAGGGTCTGCTACATCCTAAAACTCGAACATTAGGGTATAGTCTATGGAAATATGATCTCAATGCGTAATGTGAGTATCGCATGGGTCAGTAGGGGCATGCTACTGACCATTGCTAGGAGTTGATGAATAAAGTCCAAGATTTGATTGATGAAAAATTTGTCTAATTGGACTTTGTTAAGGATCTAAGGCCTGGATTCCATAAAGAGCCCATTACCAACATGATACAAAGTTTGGAAAAGTTGTTAGAGACAGATTTAAATGGTCAAGTTCAGGGGGCATGTTATTGCCAGGGTCTAGAAAAAAGGGTTGCTACCCTAGAAGAAAAGTTAATGAGGTTAGAAGAAAGACTTACGAGTATAGAAATGGCAATGAGTTATGTGCTCAAGTAGCTCAGAAACTTAGATCCTAGTACGAATAGGAAGTAACAACCCAAACATGAGGATGATTTAAGGTAAGAGAAGTTAGGAGCAAATGTCCAACTAGGAAAGCCTAGGATCAAGATAAGCCCGTCCACAACAAGAGGAGGCAACTTACACAATTCAAAATTCTAATGGTTAAAGTGTTCAAGCAATTAAGAGAAGTAGGGATGCTGGTATGTGAAAACCTAACAAAGAAGTACAGGCTAAGGGATCATGATCTCAACAAATGGTGTGAGTATCATGTAGGCCAGGTGGGGCATACCATAGAGAACTACTGGAAACTGAAACATTAAGTGCAAGATTTGATTGATGCAGAGATTATCCAGCCAAGCTTTCTAGAGGCTAATGGTTCAATTGGCAATGGTATTCTTACCCTAGGTTTTGAAGAAGCACTAAACAAACAGCCTCTAGCAACAAATATTAAAGGCCTACTACTATGATCTGACAAGGTGGCTCACCATTTGAATCAACTGGGTATATCTTTAGGAGATCAATTCAATTAAATGGGTCAAGTTCAAAGGAGTAACATAAATAGGGGTAAGAAGTGGAAAAGAATTTTAGTTACTGCATTTTTTTTTCTTTTCTTCACTTTGGAGTTTGTAATGGATACGAGGTATTTGAATAAAATGGTTTTCTTGTTCATTTTTGTCTTTAGCTAATAAGTGCATGTCATTGGCCTCTCACTAAATGAAACACTTTATGTAGTTTTGAAACGAGTGAAAATGGATAAAGTAAATATGAACTCAAAATTTAAAATTTTCTATCTAAGAGAATAGTAACACATTACTTAAAAGGTATAGAATGAAAAGAGGCAACCCATGTCTTAAACACTAACCTTAAACACATGAGAGTTGAGTGCCATTAAGGTGAGTATTGGGCTCATTTCTTAAATGAGGTCTATCTTGAACTTGGTATACATTTCAAAATGATGTTAGGCATTCATTTCACTACACTAAACACAATTATTCCTTGTAAATCCATTTGAGCTTTTTAGGGATTTTTCTTAAAATTAGCCTTACTAAGAATCACTCCACATTAGGGTGGTTAGGAGGATAGGGTCATTAATTTAGAGAAAAAGAGTAGACTAACTTGTGCTTGCCTTAATTTTGCTAATTCATGAGCAAATATTGTCATAGAAAAATTTAATTTCTTTAGGATGAAGAAGAGTTTTAGACCATATACACCTCACTCAAGCCTATACATTCATTTAAACACCTCAAGCCTATGGATTTTTTCTAAACACTCCATGCTATATACACTTTTCCTATGCTTATACTCTTTGAACTCATGGTTTTAGGGCTTTGAATCCCATCAAGTGAAAACTTAGCACAGGAAGGTGACTACCTTAACAAAAGAAAAAAAAAGAGAGAGAAAGAAAAAAGAAAAAAGAGAAAAAGAAGAAAGAAGTGGGAAAAAAAAATTGAAAATAAGCAAGGTGATCATCTTTAAAAGTGAGCCAAAATGCCAATAAGCTTGTGGTTAGAACATGTGAAGGATATACAAAGGACCAAACACTTTAAATTCCTAAACCTAAAACCAAAGCCATCATTGTATAATCCTACCTACTTTACCAAACTTGATGAAACTCCTTTGACCAAAGAAATGGATTTATATCAAACAATAATTGCTCATGAAACTGGGGTAAGCCCATGTTTAGTTTCTCTTAGGTTCTTAGCTTATAAACCCGAGACAGATTGTATATGATTTCTTCAAAATTGGTCGAATGCATTAATATCCATTTGCTTAAACTATTGACCAAAAGCTTTACATTGTAAACCTAGAAAAGACCTAATTGATTGACCATAATGTACCACTTACAAGATAGGCTACAATTTTTGGAATTAATGTTGAGAGTGAAAACATACTTGTGAGAGTGCAAGGAATTCCACTTGGACTGAACATTTCAAGTAATGATACTTATTCCTTCGGTGGAAAATTAAAGAAGAGTTAGGTGCTTTCTTAAAAACATGACTGGTCATTTATCTTAAGCTTGAAATTAATGCTTTTAAAAAGTTCAAGAATCATGTATTATGCTCCAAGAAATAAGACTAAAAGAACGAGTGATCAATGAGTAAGAGGCAAACCAACCCCTTATTTGTGAACTTTAGAGTCTTCGAGACTTTCTTAGTTGTTAGAAACATAATTTTCCATCAAAGAGTGCTTTTTTTGAATTTCTTGAAGAAAGAAGAAAAAACGTTTTCTAAAGAAAAACTGAATCTTTTTAAAAAATTGTCAAGAGAGATTTCTTAAAAAGAAAATGTTAAAATTTTCAAAGAATCATCAAAATCTCTCAAACTTAAGTCTTAGATCATTTTGTCAAAACTCATTAATGTCCTTGAAATTCGTGGATCGCTTGTCCTTTGGTGTGCTGTTCATTTCATATAGTAATCTTGGATCGCTTGCTCATTAAAGTGATATTTAGTCTTTTCTAAGATTACTTGCTCAAAGGAGCGCCATCCTATTCCTTGTTGAATCGCTTGCTCAGTAAAGCATTGTCCAATCCTTTTTAGGATCACTTACTCAAAGGAGTACCGTCCTATCTTTTGTTGGATCACTTGCTTAGTGAAATGCCATCCAATCCTTTCTAGGATTGCCTCCTCAGTGGAGTGCTATCTTATTCCTGGTTAGATCGCTTGCTTATAGAAGCGCGGTCTTATCTAATCCTTTGCTAGGATTGCTTGCTCAAAGCAGTACCATCCTTTTCTAATTGGATAGCTTGCTTAGTACAACGTCATCTAGTCCTTTTTAGGATCACTTGCTCAAAGGAGCATCATCCCATTCCTAGTTGGATCACTTACTTAATAGAGCGCCATCTAGTCCTTTTTAGGATCACTTGCTCATTGGAACACCATCTAGTCATTTCCCTGATCGCTTGCTCAAATGAACGCTATCTTATCTAGTCTGTTTTGGGATCACTTGTTCATGGGAGAATTATCTTATCCTTTATATTTCTTAAAGTAATCTTAGATTGCTTGCTTAGTGGAGGGCCATTCTATTTTATCTTTATAAAGCGTCATCTTATCTTATTTTTGAAAGATCTATCCTTTTGAGCAATAAGTCCTTAAAGAGATCTCTCTTCTTAAGGATACCCAACCTTTCAAGTTGGGACCCAATTTGTTTGACAATGAAAGTCCCTACCCTACTAATGTAAATAAGGATTAGGCAAAAATGAGTATGTCTTTTTTATCTTTGTAGCAAAGTTTTTACAAAATTCATTACAAGGAGAGGTAGCTGTAGACACTCCATTTTTATCATCCTTATTTTTATTTCAATCTCTTTTTACTTTTGAGCTAGGTTTATAAAAAATAAAAAAAATGAAAAAATTGAATTAAAAAAATAGGAAAAAATATCTAAAAATAAAAAAAATAAATAAAAATAAAATAAAGAAAATTGAAAAAAAAAAATAATATAAGTGTCAACTAAAGTCAAGTCGAGTTGTTTAAGGTCGGATCAAACAATGGTTGAAGATGTACATTTAATTTAATAAATTTCGAGTTGTTAAACAGTCAGGCTTCATTAGAAATATTTTTTAGTCCAGTTTAATATAAAGAAGATTTTAGTTAATTTCTTTTAGGCTAAATAGACTTAAGATTTATTAAATGGATTAGTGTTTTTTTAGTTAAATCAAGGTGGATTGAATCGGGCTCGAGATAGAAAGCCTAAATCAATGTAGGGTTTTTATATACTAGATTGAATCTTAAATAAATCCAAATTGGATATTATCGTATCATCTTATCTTGGATTTGTTAAGATTGAATCTTCATTTAAAAAACCCCAAATGATCAAAATCCATAGCCTATAAATAGTGGACAATGGGTTGTAAAATATTCATGTTTTCAGAATTCACAACACATGACACAATTTCCTATACCCAACACTCTTCATGTATACATGACACAACATTAAGCACATACACATCACAATACTGACTAGACATACCCTTATACGTCACAACATAGAGCACACATACACTGATCGGATACATTCCAACACATGCCACTGATCAGATACACCCTCACACTCATGCTAATTCATAAGTACACTTCACGACCAGACTCGCAAGCACTTACAGTTCACTGTACGTACGTCCACTTCACAATATAGTCACACGTTGCACTATCACACGCTGCACACACTCCACGCCTACACTATTTGATCACTACACGCACTTTACCAACTATTGTCAGCACCGATCACATACTATACAATCTATTAAAATTGGCACTCATATAACACTACTTTCTACTATTCATGCCAATTAGCACATACTCAAATGCATGTCCACTATCTACGATCAATTCACAATACGTATGTCTAATCACATACACGATTTGATCCATTTAGGTAATTAAATAAATTATTTCAGTTAGTTACTTATTTTATTTTTTTAGTAAATCAATTTATTTTACTAATGTGTTTTTTTTTTAGTATAGGTTTTTTTATAAATTTTAATAATTGTCACATTGTTTTGCAAATTTTAGATAATTTGTAATATTTTTGATAAAGTTAGTTAAATTGCATTTTTTTTAACCAAAATTGCATTTTTTGAAAAGTTGCATATCTTTTGTCCAAGATTTGTATCTTTAGAGAAGATATGTATTTGAGTATATCTTGCATATGGGATTTAAGAAAAAATAATTTTTGACATATAGTGATTTTGTTTTAAAAAAAAAATAGTAAAAAGAGTCTTAATTGAAGTTTTCAAAAGATTTAATTAGTTAGGTTTTTTTTAAAAAAAATAGATTCATGAAGTTAGATCTTTTTAGGGTTTTTTTTTTTAAAAAGTAATAATTTGATAACTAACGTAAATCTGGCTCGATTTCATTTGAGAAGATCCACCCATTAGTTCTTTTCTAAAAAAAAATTACGTTAGTTTGATTCCCATTAGCAGGTACGTAGGCACTTTCGAAGTAAGCATATAAAAAATAAATAAACTTTATTTTTTTCTAAAAAATTCGTAATAAAAAAACTATAAAAAATTCATTTCAACTATATTATTGTATATCTGTATTTATCTTAGCACTTTTAGAAAAATTATAAAAAATAAAGCCTATTAATTTTTTTTATTATTTTTATATAATGACTTACTCTTAATAAATTAGCACCCCCACCCGCCACCCCCCCTCGAACTTAGTTTTTATGGTTTAATTTTCTAAAAATTATTTTTAGAATATTTGCAGATTAGTAAAACCCTAATTTTATTTTATTTTTTTACCAATTTAACTAGTTGACAGCTCCAATATTTTTCTAAATTTTTTTAAAACATTTTTTAAAGAAAAATATTTCTTTAATTTAATTTCAGGTATTTTGTATTAAGTGAGTTAGGCTTATTATAAAATAAATTAAGAAAACAAAATAGGGCTCGACAATTATATTACAAAATCATATAAACATCAATTGTAATATTTGAATTCTAGTATATATTCTTCATATTTTTATAGGTAAATAATGTTTTAAATTTGTAAACTATTTCCTTTAAAGTGAGTTAGTTATGGACGTCTTGTATAAATTAAATTTAAAATAGTAGCGGTATAGTTAGTTTTTATCCTAGAATAGTTTATACTCCAACTCGGATTGAAGAGTTTTCCATAACTCAAAATCAAGCCAAACCTAAGTTTGTATAATGGAGAATACCCTCTTCTCGTAACTATCTTCGAGCCACAACCCTCACCCTTGTCATGATCTTCTCGCTTGTCACTTAATTTGATTAAGGATGAGGAAAAGGCCATTTTAACTATCCTCATTGAAAGGAGTTAGTATTTAGTCTGACACTTTTAATCATTCTCTTAATGATTGTTATGCATATCTAGTTAAGTTAGTAGTTAAATCGTTTTTAATTCCATTTAAGGATGTCCAAATAAGTTCACACAATATAAGGCTATGAAATCATCCAAAGCAATATACTAAGGAGTTTAACTCCTATCATAAATAGAATACCAACTACACTATGGCATGTACATAGACAGCTAATTTACAATCACAATCAAAAGTACTCTTAAACCTCCAGATACTTTAAAACAGTATTTCAACTAATGGTAAAGCCATGATCTCAACTTACATGTCCTGACGCTTACTATGGAAAACTTGTATTGACAATGCCTTGTTCATTAGGAGACTCTATATATATATAAAGCCTAGATTTAGTTTTTCTAAAAGTTACGAAAACGTTGGGGTTCCATGTATTTGTTTTCTGTTAAACAATTATATATATAAATATTTATATCTAAATTATATTATTATTTTCCTTACATAATGAAATATAGTTTTATTATATAAGTTAAATTAAGTTATTAAGTATCGATAATATACATAGTTATACTATTACATATAATATATCGTTTCGATTATATCGAAATATACTTCTAATTAATTAAATTACGTTTTAGTTATAGTAAGGTTATTGTAGTATGTAAATTCCTGTAATATTATAGAGATATAGGTTATAGTACCTAAGATTCCTTGATTTTTGTAAAAGTAGTGTTATTGGATTCATACAATTCTAATAATACGTATTATGAATTCTATTTCAAGAGATGATTTCTAAAGGATATTTCAAGTTTCTAATATACTTATACATGCCTGTAATAAGTAAAACCATACTATACTCATTTTATGTAATTGAACTATATTTTGTATAATTTGCTAATATAACTTAACAATATAGGTATTATCTAATCCTAATATAAATATATATATATATATAACTCAATCGTAAAACTACTATTAAATATGTTAAAAATTCATTTTTTACCAAATCTGACCATCATGTATATGTATAGTTTTTATTTTAATATTTATCACATTTTAGCCTATTATTACCATAAACTTGCCTTGATTTGCAATTTAAGTTATTTTACTAAGTAAATTTGTAATAAATAACTCGAGTCACCAAATAATTCCTTAAAAATTTCTATATACTTCTAAAAATATGGAGAATTCAGTCAGTACATGGTTCCATGCTATCAGGTTTATTACCTTTATGCTCATAATTACAATTTTACACCTAAATTGCATTTAATTAACCAAATATTATCCTTTTTATGCAAAATTATTTTCAATATATCCTAACATCATTATAAATCACTAAAAGTTGGTGAACATTCATTTCATTAATTAATTTCATAAAAACCTATTTAGTTCATCATTTCACCCTATTTTTATCTATTTTTAAGGTAAAAAAATACAATAAATATAAAAAATACCTAAATTAAAAATTTGGCTACATAGCAACTAAATACATATCATATGTATTCTACAAAAAGAAAATTTGAGCTAAAAACTACATCATTTAGTATATTTTTTTTTTAAATCGAAATTCGGATAAATTGTTACTTTCTAAAGCAAGTGCATAAAATATTCTTAATTTTATAACAATAAAATTAACACTTGAACATATATCTAAAATAACTTAGACACAAATTTTTTTCATAATTTTCTAACCTAATTTAATATTTTTAGAAAATTGGGCAAGAATAGGATAGAAAATTGACCAACCTATTCATTAATTCTCAGGTAGCTAATGGTAGAGGGGGAGTTGTTGGAAAGGCTAGACAGTAGGTGAGTTGCTAGGTGGTGGAGTGGTACAACAGCAGATTTAAGTTTGGTTTAGGAACTACTATAGCTCGGTCCTTGCTTTGTTTTTGTGTAATTTTTCTAAATAATTTTTAATTTTCCAAATTTTTTCCTCTCTCTATCTTAAGTTTCAATTTACTAAACTAATACTATTATGATATGATTTGCTATTTATAGGGGTGGATTTGCCACATGGAGATTTTCTTTTATTTTTTCCTTCCCTCTTACTAAGCAGGAGGTGTCTAATTTACACTAACCTACCTCTTGACTCATCACACCATCTTCAAATGAGGATGCCATGACAGTTTTCCAGATTGTCTAGATTTTCGTCCCCCCTTTCCGTCGCAATTGAATAGCTTTTACCTAGTTTTTGATTTAATTATTAATATTATATACATTATGCTATTATTTTGTATATTTGTTATTATACGTATATATATCCTATATATGTATCATTTATAACATGTAATTGTACTCATATAATTATATTTCTAGCATATCTTTTATTTTAAGATATATTTTCTACTTATTTTATTAGTTTATCGCTTATTATATATAATTATATAATTTTAGGTTAATTTATGAGAATTATTATATATACTGAGTATACTTATAAAAATACATATTTACTTATATAGCATATTATACTATATTATTTCTTTTTATAGCGTAATGAACTTATCTTTAAGTCCTTATCACATTACGAGCTTAGTTTTAAGGGTTTCAATCATTTTTTCACTATATTGAATAATCACATTTCTAAAGCTAAAATTGGGATATTTTATTATTATTTTTTAAATCTAACTTTACTTGGTCACTTCAACTAACTTTTTTACTGTAGTCATAAAGTTTGGGATAAATCGGATAAATTTTCTTGGAGACCTTAAATTTAGATTCGGTTGCTCTAAATGCAATTTTAAGGGCTCGCACTATAAAGGTAATACTGAGCTTGGGTGATTAATTAGGATTGAGAAGGATGCAATCGTAATCTAGGAATCAACTATGTTGGTGATTGAAAGTGTAATCTCCATGAATGATCAGTGAAGTGTGTAATATAGTATTACTCGACTAATGATTCTTATCTGTACAAAATGTATGTTACAAATGTATATACCAGGAGAGAAGACTAACTAACTAACTTCCTATAATACGTGTTATCTATCACATGTGTAAAATAAATATAAGACTAACTAGTTATCACAAACGCCCTCAAGTTATTGCCCCATAGAGGCCTAATTTAGAGCAAAAGAAAAGCAAGTGAGACTTTGAAACAAGTTTGGTAAATAAATATGCCAATCCCAATTTTGAAGGAACATAAAGAGTCTTCAAAAAACCATTAGAAATCTGATCTCGAGTGAAGTGGATATTGACTTCAATGTGTATGGTGTATCTATGGAGACAAGGATTGTTAGCTATTAACTATGCAACTTTATTATTGTTCTAAAGGTAATAAGAATCAAACCACTAGACCTTTGACCTGAGCCTAAGGGCTGGAAAGTATGGTCAGGAAAATTCTTTCTTTAAGAACTACCATCAAGGAGTCTAAGTTGCTGTAATCTACTAACCTAATGCTCTGGCTAAGCTAAACCCTCTTGCACTCATCATTAATCTCCAACTGTCAACCTAAACTACATTCGAACATTAGCTTAATTTACTCGACCATCAACTCAGCCGACCTAAAATTGAGCCATACTAAATACGTTTGAGGCAAATTCACCTTAGAAAAATTATCTGCTCAATTTAACACAATAGACTTACCACTCCTGATTAGCACTTTGGCTCAATAATCACCAACTTGAACGTACAATTGTCTTTTCTACCAAAAAGTTACCCATCCATAAAGAGCCACGTATCCATGCAAGTACATGATAGAATCCTCCGTACAAGATACTCATATTTGTTGTATTTTCAATTGTACCCTTATTATTTCTTATACATTACTTCTTTTAGATAATACCCTTTTTAGTTTTTTTCTACTTTAAGTAGGTTGCCTTAGTTTTTCGGGTGTAAATACCTACAGTACACGTAGTCATGAGGACATCATCATCATTACATTAGAATATTGAATATACTCTTTGTAAACATTACTCTCATTAGCTTATTTGCTTACTTTGCTCTTATTCTAACCCTTAATTAAGGTTAGATGGCAAGTAACCTCATCGGACCATCTCATGCATCATATTCAGTTATGCCATGACTCTTCAAAAGTTCCCTGGTATATCATATCCTTGGAGCTGGTCATGGGTTTGCTTGTCTTACTTTCCCTATTTTAGTACATTTCTCACTTCTTCCTTCAAGTTTTCTACAAGCTTAGACCCATCCCAATAACTGACCTTATCAATCCTTGACTCTGCTTCACATTATCTTGGTATCAAATTGGAGGTTTCATTTGGGTAAGTTGTTTGAACTTTCTTATGGGTAGTGATTGTTATGGTAGTGTGTTGTAGTTGCTTAAAAGTTAGCTATAAGTGTTGGAGCGAGTAGAAGAAGTAGTAGTTTGTTTTTGTTATATACTCTATTTTGCCCCATTTCAAGTATACAAAAATAGAGCAAGTTTTCATTTAGGTTTATCGTTCTTTTAAGTGAGTATGTATGTAGTTATTTGGTGTAGAGGAGTAGTCTTTATTGTTTTGTAGATTCTAAGTTTGTTTACTGAGTCTTATCGAAAGAATGACAAATCCTAGTGTCAACGCCGGTATTAGAGATGATGATAGTGGTGTTGTCCATCATGGACGACAACCTCAAAACACCTCTAGGAGTATAGACGAACGATTAGATGAGGTGACAAACCTCATAGCTAATTTAACCAGAGTTGTTCATGCAATAGTCTATCGACTTGCTGAGGCTGTGCAGAACACTTCATAAGCTATTCGACTTACTAGAGGATAGATCCTAGTTTGACCAGTTTAAGGTGGAGGAGTAAGAGGATGAGTACGAAGGATGATTGATTTAAGTGATATGGATGATGATGAAGAAGAACGAGCTCGAGCATCCCAAGCTTCCAACCATGTGAAGCTGTAGATCTTGAGCTTCAATGGTTTTGGGAATAAAAGCGACCGTCTAGATTGGAAGGAAAAGGTTAAGCATGTTTTTTTTTTTTTTATTATTACTAGTATGAACACCATGAAAACATGAGAATTGCTACTATTGAGTTCTCGAGATATATCGTGATGTAATGGAAGAACTTCCAAATCATGAGAAGACGAGAAGGATATAGAGGAGTGAATACTTGGCTTGAGATGAAGAGGATACTCAGAAATAGATAATGAAGCCAAACTCTTGATAAGTGCGTTCAAGAGTTCCAAATACTCATAATTCATTGTGAAATAGAAGAGCCATCAACACGAACAATGTCCAGGATTCTTATTAGATTAAGGAGTGACTTATGAGATTTTGTGGAACTTTAGCAGTTCACCACACTGGATGAGGCTATAAGAATAACCCAAAGAATGTAACAATAGAGAAGAAGCAGAATACCAAACCAGCTATCGATGAGTCAACCTATTCAGAGAAGTCATCGAGCTCAATCAAGTATTGAGCCAACTAAAAGGGTAGATGTTATGGCTAAACAAAAGGGTCGACCTAATGGTGATGTGCTGATGAGAACATATGAGAAAGGATAAGGATCTGAAAGGAAGACCAACTGATCAAATGTCTAAATGTCAAGGGTTTGAGCATATGGCTACTCAATGTCCAAACTGAAGGTCCATAATTATCAAGGGAGATGTCTTAGAGATCAAAGTGGATAGTACAGGTGAGGAACTAGAGGAGGAGAAAGAAGTGGAAGATGCAATTAATCTTAATGTCAACTTAATTAAGGAGGATGTGTTTGTAGATGATCTAGATAAGTTGACCTTAGTTGTCTGATGTGTAATGAGTTTAGAACCCTCTATCGAAGAGGAGTAGAGAGAGAACTTACTCCACATTACTTATAGAGTGAATGAGCAAGTCTACACTCTCATAATAGATAGTGGAAGTTGTACCAATATAGCATCCACCAACCTGATTAAGAAGCTTAAGTTGCCGACCATTCCACATCTAAAATCATATAAATTACATTAGCTGAACGGGAAAGGAGCACTGCATATCACTTAGCAAGTGCCGTTGTTGATCTCAATTGGAAACTATTCCAACGAAATTCTTTGTGATGTGCTACCTATGTATGTATCATATGTGCTGTTAGGCTGACCTTGGCTTTTTGATCGAAGAGTTATTCATGATGAATATAGGAACATGTACATGCTTGATAAAGATGGAAGGAAGATTACTTTGAACCTTATAATGTTGAGTCAAGTTAGCAAGCAAAAAGTTAAACATGCTCAAAGATCAAAGAAGGCTTTGATGCTGAGTAAGGCTAAACTCCAAGAAGCTATTAAGGCTGATGTGCAAACTTTTCTATTAATTGAATAGCTACTATAACTGCAAGAACGAGGTGAACTACCCTTAGAGGTTAGAGAACTACTGGAAGAATAAACCAACCTATTCTTAAAACAGTTACCCAAAGGATTACCTTCTTTTAAAGGCATTAAACATTACATTAACTTGATACCCGGCGTTGTCTTGTCAAATAAGCCAGCTTATAGAATGAATCCTGAACAAGTTGTTGAACTTCTAAGGCAAGTCAATGAACTACTAGAAAAAGGATATGTGAGGGAGAGCTTCAGCCTTTGTGCTATACTTGCACTGCTTGTACTGAAGAAGGATGGAACTTAGCATATATATATATAGATAGCAAAGCTATCAATAAGATTACAATCAAGTACAAATACCCCATCCCAAGGCCAGAAGATATGTTGGATGTACTGAGTGATGTGAGGGTATTAAGCAAGATTGATCTGAAATCTAGATACTAGCAGATTTGAATGAGTCAATGGCATGAATGGAGAACTACTTTTAAGACCCGACATAGCTTGTACGAGTGGATGGTCATGCCTTAAGGGCTATCAAACACCCTAAGCACTTTCATCAGACTAATGAATTATGTATTGAGAGATCTAATCGGAAAGCTTATTGTCATCTACTTTGATGATATCCTTGTCTATAGTGCCAACCTAACAATGTACATTGAACATCTCATAACTGTTTTTAATGTCCTCCGAGTAGAAAGGTTGTTTAGAAACTTGAAGAAATGTTGTTTTTGTTAGGAAGAAGTGATCTTCCTAGGATATGTGGTTAGAATAAGAAGATTAAGAGTATATGATGAGAAGGTGCGAGCTATTATCAAGTAGCTAACCCTAACCTCCTATACCTAGGTGAGAAGTTTTCATAAATTAGCATCATTCTAACGATGCTTTATCCTAGGATTCAATACAATTGTAGCGCCTCTAACTGAGCTGATAAAGAAGAGTGTAGAGTTCAAGTGAGAAAGAAAGAGGAGAAGAGTTTTGCTAAGATAAAAGCGAGGTTGACCTTAGCCCTAGTTTTGGCTCTACTAGACTTTGACAAAGTATTTGAGCTTGAATGTGATGCATTAAGTGTCGACATCGAAAATGCTGATGCAAGATGGTCGACTTATCGTCTATTATAACGAGAAGCTTAAAAGAGTGCAATTAAACTATTCTATATATGACAAAGAGCTTTTCGCCTTAATTTGGGCTCTTCACATGTCGTAACATTATCTTCTACCAAAGGAATTTGTCATACATATGAATCATGAGTCCTTTAGATATTTGTAGAGCCAGTCCAAGCTTTTCAAATGCTAAGCTTGATGGATTGAATTTTTGGAGGGATTTAATTTTGTCATTAAGTATAAGTAGGGCAAAAGTAATGTGGTTACTGATGCTTTGTCGAAGAGACATATTCTACTCTTTAAGTTGTAGACTAGATTGTTAAGATTTGCAAGCATAAAAGAGTAGTATCAAAATGATCCTCATTTTAGGCATATATATAGGCACTAGGACATTTTCCTACCCATGGTCAAATTTTCTTACAATAGGATAGTACATGCCACTACTAGGCATGCCCCATTTGAGGTCGTCTATGGTTTCAACCTTGAATTACCTCTCAATTACACTCCTATGTCATCTATTGACCAAGAAGATCCTGAGGCAAGAACTATAACCCAGTCCATCTAACAAATGTACTAATAAGTCACCCAGTAGATTGACAAAGCCACCAAAAAGCTAAAGGATAATAAAGGCAAAGGAAGGAAGATCAAGTAGTTTTAACTTGGATACTAAGTGTGGTTACACCTAAGTAAGGAAAGATTCCCTAATAAGAGAAAGAATAAGTTATTTACCAAAGCTGAAGGACCACTTAAGATACTCTAGAAGATCAATGATAATGCATACTAACTTGAGCTTTCAAAAGACTTCGGAGTGTCAAATGTGTTTAATGTTGCTAACCCGAGGAGGACTTGGATGAGGACTAACTATATTTGAACCTAAATCTCAATCAACCTGGTGAGGATGATAGGAATTGGACTACTGGACCCTTGACCCGAGCCTAAGCCCAAGGGCTAAAAAGAATAGTTAGGCAAATTCCTTCTTTAAGACTCATAACTAAGAAGTCTAGGATGCTACAATTTGCCAACCTGATGTCTTGGTTAAGCCGAACCTTATTGCACTCATCATTCATCTCCAACTATCAACTTGAACTACACTTGAACATCATCTCGGCTCATTCAACCATCGACTTAGTTAACCTAAATCCAAGCCACACTGAATATATTCGAGGCAAATTCACCTCGAAAGAATTATTTGCTCAACTCAGCACAGTTGACCCACCACCCCTGCTTGACACCTCGGCTCGGTAGTCAGCAACTTAATGTAAAGTTTGTCTTTTCTACTATAAAGTTACCCATCCATAAAGAGCCACGTGTTCGAGTAAGCACATGACATAATCCTCCATACAAAATATTCATTTTTATTATATTTTCGATTGTACCGTTATTATTCCTTGTATATTACTTCTTTTAGATGATACCATTTTTAGTCTTTTCCATTTTAGGTAGGCTACCCTAGTTTTTCAACAGTAAATACCTACTATATACGTAGTTGTAAGAACATCATCATCATCTTACATTAGAATATTGAATACACTCTTTATGAACTTGCTCTTGATAGCTTATTTGCCTACTTCAATCTTATCTTAATCCTTAAGTAAGCCTAGGTGATGAGTAACCTTATCGGACCATCTGTGCATCATATCGAGTTGTGCCGTGAGTCCTTGGAAGCTCCTTAGTGCATTATATCCTTAGAGATGTTCATAGGTTTGCTCATTTTAGTTTCCCTATTTTAGTTCATTTCTCGCTTCGTCCTTGAAGCTTTCCGTAAGCTTGGACCCATCCCCGCGACTGACTTTGTCAATCCTTAGCTTCAATTCACATCAAAAGGGAGATAAAAAAAAAAACTACAAGGGAACTTGTAAATAGAATGCAATATATAAAATCCATAGTAACTCTCTTGTAGTAGTAACCATAGCTTTATATTCCACTTCTATGGAAGAAGTGGAAACAATTCATTGTTTCTTGACTTTCCAGGATACAAGTGCTTTACTTTAGAAGATACAATAACCCTTATCTAATTTTCAATCCATAGGACAAGCAACCTAATATGAGTCTGCATAGCTAAGCATGTTCAAGGAATTATCAAAGGGATAAAAAAAACCAAGTAAGATTGTACCATTTAAGTACTTCATGAAATGAAGAACAGAATGCAGATGCATATTACATGGCTTAAATAAAAATTGACTTAAATAATGAACTGAAAATAAGAAGTGTAGATGTGTAAGACTTAGATCATAGAGATGCCCAACCAATTACCTACATACAATAGGATCTGCAAGCAACTTCGATTGTTAGTTTCTAGGTGAAAACCTAAAGGTAAAGGCAATATGTAGGTTTTTCCCCTGTAGGTCCCATATCATAAAGTAAATCTATAATGAACTTGCATTGGTATAAAATGTTCCCTATGGATGTGGAACACAATTTAATCCCAAGAAAAAAATGAGCTAAGCTAAGATCCTTTATAGTGAAATCATGATGTAGTTGTGCTTTCAACTTAGAAGTAGAAGAATCACATGTCCCCGTAATAGTCATATCATCAATATAGAGAAGTACAACTAGAAAGCTTAACCCATTAAACCTAGTTGATTAGGAAAATCCTTAACGATGAGAAATTGTGATATTTCAATATTCCATTACCTTGATGTTTCGTTTGAGACCATACAAAGATCTCACTAACTTGCAAAGTTGCTTAGGTTTAGCCTTAGATAGCCTTGTGGAGGAAGCATATATATATATTTCTTCCTCAATGAATCCATGGAGAAAAGCATTATTTATCTCTAATTGATACAATAGCTATTGATTGGCCATAGCAACTACAATGAGAATCTGATCAATTCTTTGATGTGTAATGGGAGAAAAAGTTTCATTATAATCCTCTCCTTCCAATTGGTTACACTTGCCACTAGACATGCTTTATATCTTTCAATAGTACCATCATCCTTGTACTTGATTTTAAAAACCCACTTAGAATTAGTTGCAAGTTTTCCTTGAGGTAAAGTTGTAACTCCTAGGTGTGATTATTTTCTAATGCCACCAACTCCTATTCATAG
Source organism: Lumnitzera littorea (assembly GCA_024138015.1). Taxonomy (NCBI): domain Eukaryota; kingdom Viridiplantae; phylum Streptophyta; class Magnoliopsida; order Myrtales; family Combretaceae; genus Lumnitzera; species Lumnitzera littorea. The sequence continues at coordinate 97,696,208 of JAMXBB010000002.1, read as the reverse complement.
CTTCTACCTATAATTCATCTTGAGAAGCTTAAGAATAAGAAGATGGTTCCTCAGTGGTCAAAACACTAGCTAAGGAAACTTCATAGTTGAAGGGGTAGGAATGAAAAGAGTGTGAAGGAAACAAAGGTTAAGCTATGTTAATGACATGAAAGGTAGATTGGGGTAAAGGCTTGGTTAAAATAATGGTAGTAGCAAGATTATTGAGGGGGTCTCCTTATTTAAGTGGAATGTTAGATAGCAGTGGGGATTAATGTTGGAGAATAATCTAGTCTTGTATTATGTTGAGAAGAAGAAATAAGGGCTAATGTATTAGGTATAATTTCTATAGTGGGTGGAAAAGTTGAAATCGATGTTGTAGTATCATTTGGTGAAGGTAGAACAATAGGGCAAGAAGGCTTAATATTATGGAAAGAAAAGATTGGTAAATGCACAGGTGATGATTTTAATTGTATGGAATCAAATGAAGCAACAATAACATCATGTGCTCTAAATGGAAAACACTTCTCATAAAAGATGACATCCTTACTCACTAGGATCCTTTCGGAATTGAAATCATACAAGCTATAACCCTTTTTCCCACCATTAGAATGACCCAAAAAGATACATTTAACACCCTTTGGATCAAATTTGTCCTTGTGAGAATTTAAATCGACAGCAAAACAAAGACTTCCCATAACTCATAAACGATCATAATGAGGAGAATAACCAAATAATATTTCATATGGAGTTTTCCATCCCATAATAGAAGAGGACATTCTATTAATGTGATGTGTAACAATCAAAACACACTCCCCACAGAAGTATTTAAGAAGACTAGCATGAATTCTTAAAGCCCTCGAAGTCTCTATCAAATGTTTATGCTTTCATTCAACTCTCCCATTATTTTGGTTGTATAGTGTGTGGTTTGATGATGGACAATCCCAATATTATTTTATAGTGTTTGAGTGACTTTAGACAAGAATTCTAGACCATTGTTGGTTCAAACAAATTTAGGTGCGACCTTGAAATGATTTAAGAGAAGTGTACTGGTTTGTTAGGATTTATGGTTTAAAAGAGAGGTCTAAGTACAACCGGAGTAATCATCTACTATAGTTAAAACATATATAGCTCAATTAATTGAATAACACTGTATGGCCCTCAAATATCAACATATAACAACTGAAATAGAAAACTTGATGTACTGCTTTTGTAAGCAAAAGGAATTCTATGTATCTTGACTAAATGATGTGTCTTACACACAGAGTCTTTCATGTGTAAATCCTTAAGACATAGCAAATGCTTAAGTTTAGAAAAGGATAAATATCTAAGACAGTCATGAAACAAAGCAAAATCAACAACATTGTTCTGTTTATTACATGAAACATTATGAAGAGTACATGAAGAAGTAGCCTGCTATGCTAAGACCACTAAACAATTAAGTTGACTCCAAGCTATGCAAGCTTGATGAACTTTTGCTAAAGCAATGCATGTATGAGCTCTTGGGACTTGAAAAGTACAAGAATTGTCATCAATTTTAATTTCAAGAGGTTGATCTTGCAAAAGTCTATGGATGGAAAGAAGGTTGTGTTTAAAGTAAAAAAACAAGAAGCACATTTTGTAGTGTTAAATCTAGGCTAATATTAATTGATCCAACAAAGTGAACAAGTTTGAATGTACCATTTGGTAAGTTGACTTTAATAGGTTTATGAAGTTTTTATTTGTTAAAAAAAAGTTGCTCAAAGGGAGTTATGTGGTCCTTAGTGCCTGTATTGACTATCTAAGCAACTATATTATTATTCACAACAACAAGAGAATTTATGGATGCACAAAAATTACTTGCAAATTGCATTGAGCTTGATGTATCTTTGTCAACAATTGAATTCCCTTTCATAAGTTTCATGAATTCCTAACAAAATCCCTAGAAAAACTAAGAATCAAACATACGTATAGACTTTGTACTATTAGACTTAGAACAATTTAGATTGTAATCAAGTGGAGATGCATCGACTCAAGCACAACTAGTTGCTAATTTTCCTCCTTTCTTATTCAGCCTTCCCTTATACCACTCCAGATACCCTATAATTTTAAAACAATTCTCTATTGTATAACCATTCTCTTAGCAATGTTTACATTTTATCCTTTCTTTTCTAGTATCTCTCTTTCCCACAAATGTTTGAAAAGGAGTCCCCTTATTCACTTGAAAGGTTGACAAATCCTCATCCATTACTAAAGTGGTTGAAACTTGACATTGCTTTTCTACTTAATTTACTAAGTAGAAAGCCTTATTTACTATAGAGAGCAGATTTGATGATAAGATTTGATTATAGATTGTTTTAAACGCATATGATAATCCCATTAGAAATTAATGTAATTTGCTTTGTGATTTAAATTCAGCTAATCTTTCTTAGTCTATAGGCATACGAATTGAATTTACCATAGCAATTAGTTGGATAAGGATCCAACGAATTCAATTGATCTTGAGTCTTCTTCAACTTGTTATAATGTACTACTACAGGTTGATCTCCCTTTTTAGTATTGCACAACTTATGTTGTATTTGAAATATTAGAGGTCCATCAGTTTGATTGAACTGCTCAACAATTTCACTCCACAATTCCCAAGCCGATTGAGTGTAGAGAAAACATTGAGATAGATCATCCACCATTAAATTAAGCAGCCAACATCTAACTAAGTAATCATTTCGAATCCAATGAATGTAATTGTCATATTCCTCTTCAAGTTTTTCAATTTTTCTGTCTATAAACCTTAATTTTAACTTAGATCCTATAGCTAATCTAATAGATCGACTCTAGGCTAGGAAATTACTGCCTGTACTTAGGTTGTCAGATACTAAGATATAAAATGGACCGGAGTACAAAGTGTCTCTTGAATTTGCCGCAATTAGATGATTGAGACGAAATGGAACTTCACGAACTAGAGGAGAAAACAACAATTGTTTTGAATGCTTTAACTATTCCTGAATTGATGCCATGAGAAGGATGCAATCGTCATCTAGTAATCAACTGTGTTGGTGATTGAGAGTGTAATTTCCATGAATGATAAGTGAAGTGTGTACTATGGTATTGCTTTATTAATAATTCTTATCTATACAAACTTGTATGTTTATATATATATATATATATATCTCAGAGGAGAGAAGACTAACCAAGTAACTTCCTCTAACTTGTGTTAGCTATCACTTGTGTAGAATAAATACAAGACTAACTAGTTCTCACTAGTATAAATCGTCATTCAAGCGCCGAACCTCGGACCAAGACTACCAGTTGACTGACGGCAATCAAACAAGTCATCCATTTGTGTATCCTGTAGTTTTCTATTCATCTCAAAAGTTTTCATTAAGCGTTGTCGCTTATTCCTTACTCTAGTTGTAAGCTTACAAATAGGCTTTTGGTGTTTTACTTTGTCTATCATATTGTATCGATATCGCACATAAGGGTTTTGGAGACACTCGCAGTAATCCCATGAGGTCTCTATGAGGAATTGTAAGTTGTTGAGAGGATCTGTATACTTGCTTCATAGTAGCGATTTTTCCTCACGTCGAGAATCTTCATGGCAATTTGATTCGTTTCCCACTTCTGTTCCAACAATATGAAATATTACCTATGCCAGAATGTTAATGCTAGAAGGTTATCCAGGATCGAATTACTAGACATAAAAAAGCACATGCACCATGCTCGCCAAATCAGTAAGAAATCTTCCCATTTGGTTTTGTTTTTCCACTTTTAAGATTGTTATTAAGATGGAATATTTATTGCCCTGTACCATTGATTCCTTTTGCCCTCCAATCCTTGTTCTCGTAAGACAATTATAGGCAGACATTGAGATAGTGCTTGAGATGTCTTTTTTCCCTTCCCACAAAGTTTGTGATAATGTAAAGATATATAAATAATGATGTCTTCCAATATAGCAATACCCAATTTGATAGTATTTATTGACCGTACCCACGTGCTAAAGAGTAAAATATTTATATACATAAATATATTGTTTTACATTCAGTAAATTAAATAATAGATCCTTCAAATAAAATAATAGACCCTGCAAATTAAATAGGATGATTACCTGGCCTTTAAAAGGGTGAAAAAAAAAAAAAAAAAATAGGCACTTATATACTAAGTGCTCTACTGGCAAGGTGCATGAAAAAGTTTGTAACAGAATGTGAAATCATCATGGGCTTTGACAACCCGTGATCATTTATCACTATTTGCTTTTACAAATGATGAGAGATAACTAGTCATCATCAGTATAGAATCCCTTAATTTCTTCATTGCTTCCGTATCAGACTTTATTATTGATAGGAGAACCCGCATTTGGGTATAACGAGACACGATTGATTAACATAGTGTAAAGGAGCTACTTGGTATTAGGCTTTATCTAAATTTATTTTATGGATTGACTATTTGGGCTAGTCGTAGGATCTCAGGATTTAGACCTATTTATAGAAGATATATTAAGGAGAATTAAATTGGTAGCTTCAAAATAGGAATTGTCAAAACCAAAACTAGTCTACTTGTTATGGCATTTCTCAATTAGCTTGCAAAAATAGAAGACTTGTTCATGGAGGAGGGCAATGAGAAGCTCAATAAGAAGTCACTTATATTAATGCCCAAAAGCAGAGCAAATTATATGAATCATGGATGAATCTTATCCGTTGATTACTATAATGATTTGATGGATGTCATGAAAGGCTCATTGGAGAGAGATGTGAAAATAATAACTTTATGTTGTTAGTTAACCTCTAGAGTTAACCGATGGTTGAGAACAAGCCCGAAAATCTATATGTAGATGCTCCCTCTTCCCATTTAAAACTTATAAAGCTTTAGAAGAGCATTTTCTTTGTATCAAAATTATCTTTAGAAGATCAAACAGTGAATCAAATAAGGAACACCTAACTTCTATTCAAGAACATTAAATCTATCACAATGCTAAAGAGTTGTTGAGATTGTTTATTCCTTATCTCACATCTCTTCTTAATCACATCCCTTCACGTGCCATCATATTAAGGTTTTTTCATAGCCATCCAAGGCATGATACCACAAGATGTACACGTAATCGACCTCTATAGTACTACAACCACATATATGGTATATGTAAAGTTTGTATGTTGGTTGATCTAGGTTGCAGAGGCATTTCTTATCTATCATGATTGACCGAATAGATTAGTGATTGACTCCCGTAACACGTTTTGGAGATCGTAGCTAATTAGGTATTAAGGTAGTCGATCCTGCCATGGGGATAATTGACTAAGCCCCTTGGGTGGTTAACTAGGCCTTGTGATTATGTGTTATCTGTCTTATTTTATTTGAGAAGTTTTTATATATGTGATTTTTGGTGGCTAATTCAACATAGACATATAAATATGTATGTTGAGGATTTTACTATGAATCTCTTCATACGATGTCTCTCTTTAGAACAATTGTGATATACTTTTGTTAGTCTCTTGAAATTTGTGAGAGGGTCGTTAAGGCTATAAACAAATTGAGTTTAGATAATATAGTATTAAGTTCAAGTTTAACTTACAATTTCAAAGAATTGAACATATATTTATTTTATTTATATCCTATATTTACATATGTGCAATCTACATAAAAAGCAATAGATTACACTAATCTAAACATCTAACGTCAAGTAATCAAACAAGACCATGATTATTTAAGTAAAATCCCTTCAGTTGTCTTTTTCTGCTTTACCATATGCGAAGACACGACAGCGTGCACATCCTACGCAATATGTCCGCACGGGGAAACAATGCCCAAATTAGACAAGACGAATTAAGAGAAAGCTTTTGCAATGTGGATGAGCATCCAGTACCCCTGCAACAACATAATGGAGCCAGTCTTTGCTAAAGCAATGACCTAGAAAGAAAAATTGTTGCACCGAGGTGAGATGTACAACAAGCATTTGTACCAAAACCAGAGGCTGTTATTTTCTTTTCTTGCAAGTGGGCACATGATGAGGAAAACCTTTTCCTCGACCAGAAAATCAAGCGGGGAAAAAGTATGATGGCTGAATCTTCTTGAAAAAGGAAAAAAAAAAAAAAAAAGAACTTGATATGGGTACTTTTGTTAGCGTCTGTATTGTAATTCCCTTTGTATAATATCAGAAATACTGCAGGGAAGCAACAACTAACCAAGATTCGGAATTTATAATCTCTTACAAAGTTCAACAACATATCTACTAAGGCCACCCATAGGCGGGGTATTTTTAAGAATTTGCACCTGCCTTAAACAAACGATGGCATTATTCTCCCTATAAGCGCTCGTTTCACTCCACATTTTTAAACTTGTATAGTCTTATCTTGCAAATTATGATGACCAGTGATGGCAACTAGTTGATTAAAAAAACAAAGGGTAAATTCGGATGTGACTTTTAGCCCATTGCAATACTCTAAAATTCAGTTGCGCTAGGGGTGAGATCTATTGTTGGCTTTTCAAACCCAAATAGTAAAGTTCCGTTAGAATCAAATAGCACACCCCAATTCTTTCTCTATTTGTCAATGCTTAAGAAAAGCAACAGTAAAAAGAAGTCTTTCTCTAATTTCTGCATCCTTAGAGTAACTTTATCTTTAAGAAACCCATTCGTGTCCTAAATATTATATCAATTTTTCAAAGAACTCTCTTCTCAAGAATCTCATTATTTTATCCTCAAGTTCCTTTACAAAAAATCCTTGACATTTTTTGAATATTTTTGTAAGGCCCGATTTTATATTTCAACCAATCAAAAATTAAAAAAAAAAAAAAGGAACTTAGCTTAACGTATAGGAACGCAATAACCGTTTCTTCAGCTATTGGGAAGCTCATCAAGAGACCGGCATGCAGATGCCCCCAAAAAACTTATAACGTGACAGTATAATTTATCTTTTTCTTTTCATTTTCTTTTCTCTTTGCAGCATAGAAATCTCCAGCAGTAAATTCAGCATATTCGAGCCACCTGAGATGAACAAAAATCCAAGTTTTATGCTTCATTGTGATTCTACTTTGGACACCAAAAAGAGTTTAAGGAAGAATATATTTGCAACATACTAAATATCAGTTGCTTAAAAGCAACAATAGTAAGCTAACAGTGTAAAAATAACTGGTAGTGCAATGTAATGGCAACAAATATATTATGTTTTCGGGCCTATAAATGAATTTCATAATTACGTGACATAACTACTTTTAACAACTAATTCAAGAATCTTTGAACATTTCAATTTTCACAAACATAATGAATAGAATTATATACATTTATACATAGCCATAATGTTATTTCTCTTATTGAATCCAAAGAGTGAAAACATCTTATCTCTTCAAGACACCATATCCCTCCAAGAGAATGATTTTTCTCCCTTAGCACTTTAATTTTTATGTTGAATGTTTTGTAGTAATAATTTGTTAATATTTTGATACAATATTCACTAATATATATGGAAGGTAACGAGAGGACCGTTACTCTTCACAAAGCATTAACTTATATCTTCCATTAATACATCTTAATTATAAAAGTTATATACTTTAATTAAAAGTCAATACTCTTCATAATAAAAAGTTACATATCGGATCACAAGTTCTAACATTCTCCCCATGACCCATGTATGCTCTTTAATATCTTAGAATAAATATAATATTCAAGATAACATCATTATAAATTTTCATTACATTGACTATATCATTATATTGGATTATGATTAAGATAAAAATTAATCAGAGTCATGGTGATTGTATGTCATTATCACGACGTAATTCTTTTCATGTACTAAAAAATTAATATTCTAACTTAATCGTGTTTGGTGAGACCTTAATCTTTGAGCAACTAGCTTAAGGTCAAGTTTTGCAAGAAGACTACAAAAATTAGTTAAGTGATCTCAAGAATTGAGATTTTGGAAAATGAAGTAATAAAATAACAATATAACAAAAAAGTTAGATGTAGCAATATTATTATTTATTCATTATTTATCAGGAACACAAGATTCAGATTCAAATTCCAATATTTAACAAACTCCCAGAAATAGGTTGTTTGATATGTAGGAATGTCTACCCATAAATTAAATAAATCATAAATATATAAATGTATATACATGCAATATACCTTAATAAGCTAATTAAATAGTGGATAAATCATAAGATCAAGTTGGAATTAATAACATACACAAGGAACCAAAGTGGGGCATGGCAAACACACAAGCATGGATTTTGAGAATAGGCAACACATGTACCATAAAAAAATGTGGAAAAAAGGAAGAGTGTCACATGTTTGTGTATTAAGGGCCACCTCGAATTACTAAAAAACTCATAGAAGCTCCTCATTTAGAATTCTTTAGTAGATGTGGAGAGGGAGAAAACTGTAGGGGGGAATTTAGGAAAATTTGCTTAAGGGTGTAAAGAAAATGAGAAGGTTAATGATATACCTAGAAGCTCAGTTATTATTAAGACTTATTGTATGAGATGAAAATTGTAAGCTCTAAAGATAAGCTAAGTGATCGTAGGATCAAACTTAGTATACAAAGTTTAGGATAATCAGTTAAAGGATCCAATCAAACCTAAATTATAAACTATAATTAGAAATATTAGTTAAAATGACTCGGTAAACTTGAATTTAAGAAAATAAGTAATAAAATAAGAGATTATAAAATTTTTAAATTTTAAGTATATTACTTGTTAATTATCGGAAAGATGAGAAGTGCAATCTAATAATTAACGAATTGTTAGAAATAGATTGTATGTATACTAAAAATTATAGAATGACCTAAATAATAATTAGGAATGTTTACTTATACTCCACATGTATTTATGTATAGATAAAAAAACACGCAAAATTATCTAAATTGCTTGAAACTAGCTAAAAATTTACTAAATAATTAAAGAAAATTATAAAAAAAATTAAGAAAAAATCAAGGAAAAGGGGAAAGAACCAGATCAAGTCATGGCAACAAAGGAAGTAAGAAACAAAAATTAACCAATCAAAAACAAGTAACACAAAAGGCAAATTAGAAGAGATTTGTGCATTGTCTTGTCTAATTAATGCATAACAATTTCCTTAAAGCCTTATAAATAACAAGAAAATTTACAGAACTCATTTGGATGGTTAGAAGCTTAGGAAAATTGGGAAGCGTCGAAAACAAAAGAGAAAATTAGGGTTTAGAAAATTTTTTCTCCAATTTTTACAATAGGAGCTTTTGGATCGAACCCATACACCACTACTACCTAGAACTGAACGACTGCCACCACCCCACTCCAAAGCTATCGTTTGGACCAACCGATACACCTGAACCGGTTTTGAAGGCCAAAAAGTCACCAAACCAAGTGAGTCTTATATCTTTTCAGATTTTGTAAAATTTCTTAAAATTTCTTAAAATTATTTATTTTGCTTAGAAAATTATGAAATTTATTATTCTAAGGTTTTATTGTATGTAGAGTTAGGGAAAAATAGTGATTTAGTTTAAGTACGTCTGTAAATATAGGGTTTTTAAGAAATTAGACAAAACCGAATATGATTAGAATTAAAAATCAATAAGCTTAAGAGTATTGTTTGGAGCTCAAATTTTTTCTGTAGAATGCATAAGTGATATAGAATAGTGCTATAGAGCCATTTTTTTTAAATTAATTTTTGAAAATTTTGATTAATTTTTTAACCTTAAAATGATGGGAAAAAATGGGTAATTTTGGGTTAATTAGGTGATTAAATAATTAATTACTGATTTAGAAGGTAATTAGATGTTCAAAGATGTTAATATCTGATATGGAAATATACTCCTAACATTTGGAGTGTTAATTGTAATTAATATAGGGATTATGTAGTAATTGTGGGAAATTTAGTAATATGTGAATTTGGGATTTTAATAAATAGGAAATAACAGGTTAATTTGGATAATATAATAATAAAATCAGTATATAATAAATCTAGTACAAAAGTTAATTTTAGGTAATTGGATAAAAAATATAAGATTTCCTCACATTGGGAGTAAATCCGGTATCTCAATTAGGATTAGAGTATACTGAATGGGTTAGAACACAAAATTAAGACTCAGTATGATATTAGAATACTCGAGTTTAATGTGATTAATTTCACATTAGAATTCGAGCGTATTTAGGATTCCTCGTAGTCAAAGACAACGTAGAATCAAAATTGAAATCTAATTTAGAAACCGAACCATGAACTAAGGTAGAGTAAATCATTAGTAAATAACAGGTATAGGTATACACGGAGAAGTGAGTTAAATTATAAATTAGAATATATATCATCAAAGTATAAGTACTAAAAAAACGCATTTATATTATAGGATATCCAGAGACGAACCGACTTGTAATTAAGTGATTGGGCAACCGAGAATTTCAAGTAAGTTGGGTTTATTACTTCACTATATTGGAGTACTATTTTAGGGTACTTAGAGACTTAAGATTATGTATGATTGTAATTGTAAGTAGCTTATGTATCTGAATTTGTGTTGAAATTTGTGTTGTGATTAATTGTTTATTATGACTAGATTGGTGTGAAATTGTTTGAACACCCTAAATGGAACTTAATCTTAATCGACTCTAATACCTTAAATTGTCATGCATTGCAACCCTTTAGGGGATCATTAGGATTCTCCAACCGAATACCAACACCTTTGAAAAAAATAGCGCTAGGTAACAAATTAGTCTTTTCCTCATCTTTAACCAAATTAAGTGACAAGAGAGGAGGTCGTAGTGAGAATGAGGGCATTGGTTTGAAGGATAGTCTTAGGAAGAGCAATATCTCTATTATACAAACTTGGGTTTGGTTGTGAGCTGTTACATAACATGAAAACTCCTCAACCCGAATTAGAGCGGGTGAAATTTCTCTAATTTTGTAACGGACCGAACTACGTTATGTGATGACGCTTGCTTGTTGCATTGTATGAAAATAATTGCTTAATAATCTTGTTTGTGTTTGTATACATTCATGAGTCTCCAATTCAACTTATGGAGCCATAGTTGCTCATACCCGTATAGATCCTTTTGCAGGTCCTAATCTCTAAATACTTCGAGTAATATACCACTCTACAACCATACAGAGGTTAGTTCTTTTGAAGCCTGAGGTGTGAGGATCAATTCGCCTAGTAGTTAATATATATCTAAAGTCTCCTTAGTAGCTTAAGACTAAAAGACTAATAGTTGATATGTAAATTAGCTGACTGTTACGTTTGATGTAGAATTCCCTGGGAAATTCTATGGAATGTAAATGTAATTACATATGTTGACTTAAAGTTTTTGATAATTACTATAACTTTAGCTGAATTCTTAATTAGACCATTTACTTCAAAACGAGGAGTCGTCAACGCCTTGTGTAGATCATGTCTATGGTAGGTACTATGAGACCAGTTACTATCATAGAATGGTTAATACGGCGGAACTGTTGCGACTCTGTGACTTCGGGACATAACAAAAACCAAATGGGTCCTTTGAAATAACGACGAAAATAGAAAGGAAAGGTTGGCAAACTGAATGCAATAACTGACATGAAGCTGCTCAGAGGATATGACTCACCTATGAACACAACATAACTTGGCACCTCACTTGATGTAACGCACAAATTAATGCCAAGGTCTACCCGCCACTAATCTTAAGCTATTCAGCAAGACTAGATAAGAGTGTATGATAATAGACTTAGAGAGGAATGTTTCATAAGGACTAAGTATATTCAAATTGTCTGTCAGGAATATAAGATGATTTCGGATACAAAGAGAATGAACTATTTATAATAAGTCCCTAAGGCAACATTATAAATAAAGAATATTACAAAAAGGCATTCATAAAAGAGATTCTTAGTACATACAAAAAGAGACAAATAGGACAAATGACAAAAGGGGAAAAATAATATAGTATCAGGCAAAAAAAAAAAAAAAAAAACAGGGGGTAATGAGATATTGATTCCGTATTGGCAGAAAATGTAAGCATCGCCATGTAGAAGTAACAAAGATAATAGGTTGATGAAGTAAGGAGCCACAACACTCGATACCTTGGCCTCAGCATAAAATGGGTTCGAATGATAGGATTAATGCTGTATGAATAAGGTCCTCAGCTTCAGCATTCGGCAAATAATGTTTGACACTTAGAGCCTTACAAAGCAAGGTATGGCCAAGATGAGCCTTAAAGGAGTTCTTCCATCATTCTCTTGTAAACTGTGCCTCATCCTTGGCAACCTGATCAGAGAGAATTTTTCGAGCAAGTGACTGAAGGCCTCAGAGGTGCACGCAAGTGAGAGGAACAATGGCCAGCAATCCATCAGTTAGTAAGCAATTCTAGGTTGCACGAGCTAGGGAATCTAAGAAACAACTAGAAGCAAACCACCATTGTCGCTTAAAGGAGTAGGTTGTACAATGCTGGTTTAACACGCCCTCTTGGTTGGAAAGTCACTAAGAAGTCTAACATAGGTAGGTACTCCATTTTGCTCTATTTTCAACCAAATTCTAAAAATAGCAAATGCTGTCTAAAAATCATGAAACTTAGTATTGCTAGGTATTTTTGCATGTACAGCTTAAAAATAAAACTAGATTTTCAAGATATGTTTAAATGGGTTCCTTAAAAAATCACACCTAAAAAAAAAAATTTCTATCGCATTTTTAATAGGATAAATGATGTAGTTTCAACCCAGTTTTGGTGTAGATGTTCATAAAGGGTCTATTTTAATGCTATGTAAAGAGCTTTAAGAAACTACAAAATCAGATCTTAGGTAATCTTGATTTAACATAGAGCAATGAGCTAAAAGTGTAGTAAGCTAATATTTCTTTGAGTAATCAAACTTACGTATCTTATTACATGGTTGTAATTGAGCTTTGGAATAATAAACTAATCTAGTTGAGTATAGAATGAGTGGTGTTGAAGTGAAGTGGTTTAATGATTTATGAAATATAATGGGTGAGTTAGAAGTTGAGTTAGAACCTAAGCTAGTTGGAAATTCATAATAAATCAATAGTTAGAAGTTGGCTTAGAACCTATTCTATACAATACTTTATTTTTAAGGTATGCTAAAAAAGTGGGTTAGAAGGTGAATGGATGTAGAACTCTTATTTAAATTGAAGGTCATAAGTTAAGTTAGAATGTATCTTGCTAAAGAATCCTAAACTTGATGTGACTAAGAACTTAGATCAAAAGGTAACAAAAAGTAAAGACTGAATATAAAGTTACCTAAGCCTTCAATAATTTATCAACTTAATAATAACAAATATAATAACAAGTAAATCTACTATACTTTCAAAAGTTCTACTACTATAACATATTTAAGTATGTTATAGGGATTATGGATGCAAAGAAAGCATCAAAGGCTATTTGCTAAGAATTCTAATGTAGAACCCTAGCTACTTAACTACCTCTGATTACTTAATGAACCAATACAAGCTAGGGTATTCGAAACAATTTACGATTTTCAAGCAATTTTGTTCAAATTTTACGGAATTCTAATATAAGGTAACAAAATTTAGACAAAGTTTCATAGTAAGTTCAATTTCTTAAAATAAAGTATATATAACATTTAATTTCAAAAGTTAAAACTCAACATTTTAGCCTTAAAACGTAATGAGCCCTTAAAGATAAAATATTTGATTTGTATAAAATAATATTTAGGAGTCAAATAGTATATAATGAGATTATATAGTCATGTAATATACATGTTATATACTCAATATGTAAATATATAATTACATATACTAAATAATTACTAAAATTTGTAATAAATTAACAAAAAAATGATTAAAAAATGCCAAACACACTTGAAATATCTAGAAGTAGGTATGCCACAAGCAAGAATCATCATATCAATCTAATCATGAGCTGTCCATTGAAAACAAATATGAGGCAAAAGTAAAATACTTGCACAATATTACAAATGGCACATGGACAATTATTTTTTCTTTACTCCACCAATTACATGCCTTTAAGTTAGCATCTAGAGGAAACTTTGTTCATTTTGCAACATTTAGAAACCTACAAATCCTCTCAAAAACTAAGATTAAGAAGGAAAACAAAAATTAGGAAATTATTGCATAAATTTGGATCAAAATAGGGTAGTAGGAGTTCCCATACCAAATGATGACCTGATGTTGCGTGGCTTAGAACTTAAGCTTTAAGGGGTGAGAGGAGTTGGGCCGACAACCCATTATGACCAAAGGGTGGCTGGACCACTGTGCGTCGATGGGTAAACAATTTCCATCGGATTTTTTTTTTCTAAAAATATCAAATTAGCTTTAAAAATTATGAAAATTGGTTTCTCCATGTTATTTTACATTTAATTTCATGTTATAATTTTATTTTGTTGAAATAACAGGGATTTATGGTACTTACTTAAGAACATGCCCTATTCCAACGAATTTTGAAGGAATTTTTCAAAATATTAAACAATGTTGTTTCAAGTTGAAAATTTGTGCATAATACTATTATAATATATACTAAATCATGGTAATGAGAATTTTTGAAAAATATTATTTTTTTCTATTTATTATAATTTATTTAGTATTTATTGCCAATTTTACTAATTATGTTAAATAAGGGGAATTTGACGTACTTTGTGTACCAAACTAACTTGATACAATTTCTAAAGCTTAGTAATATCAAAATATATGTTGTACTTTGATTTTGGTGAAAGATATAATTTTCTACCTATTTATAGTTATTTATTGATAAAATAGAGCTAAAATAAATATTATGGGGTATATGGTATCATATACTATTTTAGTTTTTTAATGACTAGAATGTAGTACCCCATAATTTCGACCTGCTAGCTTTCGAGTAATTTATATTACTTATAGAACAATATGTACTTATGGATCAGGTTGATGGGTATAAACAAAAACCACACTGTACTAACCTTAATAATATCTTATGGTAAAAATTTGAATTGTAAAAGATTCTTATGAAAATAAATAAATAAAATATCAAAATGGGATCACAAAATGAAACTCATTTAAATCTAAGCAGATCAGTTAAAAGGTTTACGCGAAAAATCAAATATGTAGTCTTCATGATTTCCCAATTATAAATACAATATTAAATCAATAAACTTTATTTACATAGAGACATTCTACCATTTGGGCTAGTAATTTTTATGATATAACAAAAGTAGGG
Organism: Lumnitzera littorea; assembly: GCA_024138015.1. Lineage (NCBI taxonomy): Eukaryota > Viridiplantae > Streptophyta > Magnoliopsida > Myrtales > Combretaceae > Lumnitzera > Lumnitzera littorea. Next base: position 97,681,154 of record JAMXBB010000002.1, on the reverse strand, counting down.
CTAAGTAACCTATAAATTTTGACATTTCAAATATGTCATACAAAAGTATATCTATGATCCTTGTCTTGGAGTCTAAGATTAATAAAAATTTTGTTTTGAATTACACTTAATAGCAATATGAGACCTAAAAGTTAGAAAAAATACAACAAAGTAGGATTTCAAAAACAACCTAAAATGTAATTAATATCTTTTATAAGCTAGAGTTTATTGGGTTAATCTTTAAATACTCTAAAAGTAAAGGATGCAAATTTAATATATAATATAATGTTCTATTATTTTTTAAATATATTATGGAACCTAATATTATACTTAAAGTGTTATGTCAAATTAATACAGTTATCATAAAGGATAATATTAATATAATAACAATCTATTGCTAAGAATTCCATATCTTTATCCTATAAGAATTTCTACACCAATTGTAACATTGTTACTAAGTTAACATATTGATAAGAACAAATGGAATTGGCTAATAGAGAAATAATAATTTAAATATATAAAATATATTATTTCCTTATCAACAAAGCAATGAACCCCCATCAAAATTTTGTAACTCTCAAGCAAACCTCAATTGCTAAACATGCTATAAAATAGACTACCCAATTACTGTTTACTAATAATGTTTGAGGCAAAGAGTGGGAATGTTCTTTGAATATTCTTAAATTAGAATAAGTATTAAGTGAAATATAATAAATTAACCAAAATATCTTAAAGTTGTAAACCACCTTAGACAAAGGCGGTGAAAAAGGCTCCTATAAATATGGTTGGGGGGGGTGGTGCGCGGTGGTGGTGGGGTGGGGGAGAGAGAGAGAGTTAAAAAAGAAAAAAAAAGAAAAGAAGAAGAGTAAGAAAAAGAAAAGAAAAGAAATGAATAGCATGTGGAAGAGAAAAGTTAGAGGATTAGATAATCTAACTTTCCGATGTCCAATATTTTCAGATAATCTCATTTCTATAATTATAAGTATCGTCTTTTAATTGATATATAATAGTCTTAGAGAATATATATCATAACCTCATTATTTTTCTAAATGATGTAATTTATCTATACAATTTTGTAAATATTTTGTTTCCAATTTTGAACATAGAAAATTCATAGCTATATTTCTATAATTCCATCTAATAATCCATAGAGGAGCTAATTAAATATATATAGGTATGAATCATCTTTCAATTCGATGTATATGGTTAAAGGTGTAACAATATGAATTAAAACGTGAGTAACCAACTAGAGTGAAACTTTATTAATGACTCCATTGTAATAAGCAGCTATAACACATATAGATGGCTAGGTGGACATAAAAATAAATAAAATAAACCATGCAACATATTAAATTAAATCATATATTCAAAATGGTGTCTAATTAATCCTACCATTAACACGTATGATACATACAATGATTTTGTATACAAGATAAATTACATATTGCACTATAGTTTAAATGCAATTAGTATCATTTGAAAAAAATACAGATATGTTATAAGCAAATATTACTTACGAAGATAATATTTTCACTAATAGCATCATATTACAAGTATGTATGTATATATATAACAAGAGTTACACAATAAGTAACATACTAAGATTGTACATATTCAGCATGTACATATGTAATATAATATATTTAATAATGTTTTATACTAAGTATAAGGATGAGCTAATTAAGTTAATGACCATAAGGTAAAAATATGATAATCACCTAAAGAAATACTTTAACATTTTATTTATTCTTAAAACCTATCTCACTTGAATCTTACATATACATAATAAGTCTAATCACTGATTTAAGATATATAACTAGAAGGGTAATTATATTAAGTTTACTTCATTCCAATATCATACGTTTCGTAATTTCTACTCTATCTTATCAAAGGTCAATGACTAGATTTGTAAACCTATTAAAGACTTTTAGGGATTATTGGTTAAGAGGCTAAGTAAGTAGGTTTATTTTCTGAAGGGATGAACTATTATGCTTATTTGTGCTTGTAAGCAAATAGATTGTATGTGTTCTATGCATGTGTTTAAACTTGTTTGCGAAATAAGTACCCAAGCGTATTGTATGTGTTATAATGTGACACATCCACATATTACATTGATATTGAGTGTCTACGATATATTGTTTTGTCACCAATAATTGGACATAAAACGATCAGGATAGAAACTCTTAACTGAGACATGCATTGCACAATGTATACTAATGGCCACTCAGCTCTCTTTGATAGCCATGGTAGGGGGTAGGTGGAGCCTACGCTTACTCCTTTTTTGGCCCTTAAGAAGATCTAAGGATGCCAAGCTTAATAAATGATTTAGGAAGCTAGTGGCTATCAAGATGAATTACCACAAAGACTAAGGGCTCAAACATCGGGTCAAGATAAGAATGGGTTTTCTATCAAGAGTAAAGACCTATGCTTAAATGGCTATCCCTAACCTAAGTTAAGGAATGGTTATTTCCTTAACTTCACATAGTTACCAAAAGATTCCATGCTATGTTGCATTCATACCGGTTGCTCATACATTGTACTTAAATTATTTGATAACCTTGGTTGTTGTCATGTTATGGCATAAGGTGAGTATCCTTCCACTTACTGAGCCAGTGGTTCTTTGGCTCATTCCCCTATGGTTTTCTTGTAAGATGTTAATCGAAACATTGGATGGGTTAGGAATTTGAGTGTATAAGAGCCACTTCAGCAATCTCTACAAGAGGGTCTATTCTAGATAAGAGTATAGTTTATTTTAAATAAGTCTAGATGTGCGGAAATACAAATAGTACTCGTTTTACTATTTAGTAAGGGATTTCGATTCTCTTCGATCCAAGAAAATATGGAGACATTGAATCCCATGGTTATTTTATATTTTGTACTTATGTATAATATGATTAGATAAAATGATTAAATAAATAAGTTAAATCTTGTGATATCTAACTCACAAGATGGTTGTCACATAATAGGTGCACACATGTAGTAAAATGGTCTATTCGAGATGTTTCTCCTCGATTCTTATCCATTCCCTCTTCTATGACTTCTATCACCGATATCTACTGCATCCTAAAGCACCTAAGCTAGAATAATCTTTCTTTCTTACTTTCTTTCTTTTCCTTCTTATCCATCTTTGTGATGCTTCTTGATCCCCGATCTTAACATAGAATTTTAGCCCCTTGTGATTGACCTCAGCTTGGCCAAATGACCCTTTCCTCTCTTTCCCTTTGATCACCAACCCTGACTTTCAATTTCAGCCATGTGATCCTTCCAATTGAGAACCCTTACCTAAAACTTGGGTCACTTGACCACTTATTCTACTACAAGCATGATCTAGAAGTTAAAGAAGGTGTCTTATTTGCCTTAGATTATGCTCATGACCAATGTTTTTCTTCTCTGATCTAAGATGAAGAGGAACACTTTGACCTATCCCTCTTCTTTGGATATCGGGACCCTTCACTTGTCCTTCGAAGAATCTCTCATTAACGAACTTGTGGCCTCCGACTCTTATCCTTGGCCCTATTTTTATTAGAAATTTGTGCTAACTGGGTAGAGTATGAATCCTAGCTGGGGCATTTCCTCTTACCTTCTTATATCCGTTCTATCAATGGTCATCCTCTTCTTAATGGCCTTCGTACTCCCCTTCTTCCGTATGTCTTGGATGTCCCCTTCTTGTACTCGTAAGGCATCTTCCACCCCCTTATATTGAGACTTTTGGGAGCTTAGATAGCTAGGCTTTACCTTTTGCTTCTCTTAGATCAGGCACTAAATACTTAGCTAGATATACCATAACCTTGACCTCAAACCCCTATCCTTCTCAATCGAGCAACTTCCCCCTATAACTTGTCAATGGAGTGACTTCGTTCCTCTTCATCTATCCCCTCTCTTTGTCTTTTGAAAAGTTCTGTTAGGTTCTTAATAGCAGTTGGCAACCTTTTCCTCTTTTACTTCACATAGCTTTTCATCTCTTTGATAGTTGGAAGTTCTCCAAAAGTATGAAAAGCTGGAGGATTTTGTACCATCCATTCCAATGTTGTTGAATTTTGTTCAATAGCCTACGGACTGTTCACCTTTGTTATGTTCTTTCCACTACTTAAAGTGATTGTTATGACCACAAAGAAACAATGAATCCCAACTATGGACATATAAGAGCTAAAACCACTAAGGGCATTCCATCCAGCGTAAGCATTTGGGTAATCTAGAATGCAACATGGCATACCTGAAAGCCTTAAGAAATGCATTGGAAAGAAGATTATATTAACCCTGAAAAAAGTGATCCAAAAATGGATTTGACCTAAAGTTTGAAGATATGTCCGACCAAAGATTTCACTTACCCAATAGTGAAATCTTTCAAATAAAGCAAAAATGACTCCCATAGAAAGTACATAATGGAAATGTGCAACCACATAATAAGTATCATGTAGAGCAATGTCTAGCCTAAAATTTACCAGAACTATTATAGTAAGTCCTCTTATGGTGAACAAAAAGATAGACCCTACAGCAAATAACATGGGTGTTTTGTATTATATCGAATCTACCCACATGGTAGCAATCCAACTAAAGATTTTGATTCTAATGGGGACAATTATGATCATGGTAGCTACAGTGAAGTAGGCACGAGTATCAACATCTAAGCCTATAGTAAACATATCCTAAATAAGAAATCCAAGAACACCTATACTGATCATGGCATAAACCATGCCTAGATTCTCGAAGATCGGTTTTCCTGAAAAAGTCAAAACGATATGACATATGATATCAAATCTAGGCAGAATGAGAATATACATCTCTAGATAACCAAAGAACCAAAAGAGATGCTAGTATTATGGGGTATCCCCCTCCTACAGGATCAAAAAAGGTTATATTAAATTTTTTATTGGTTAATAACATGGCAATTGCACCTACTAGTATTGGAAGTGATAATAAAAGTAGAAATGTTGTCACTAAGATAGACCACACAAAGAGGGGTAATCTTTGCATAGTCATTCCAGGTCCACGCATGTTGAAGATAGTTGTTGTAAAATTGATAAAAGCCAAAATGGATGAGACAACAAATAGATGAAGACTAAAATTGCTAAATCAACTAATCCTCTAAAATGGTTGGTAATACCACTTAAGGGTGGACAGGTTGTCCACCCAATTTCAATACCCACTTCTACTAAGGTTAAGCTTAATAAAAGCAAGAGACTTGGTGGTAACAACCAGAATGAAATATTATTTAATCGTGGAAATGCAATGTTAGGTGTACTTATCAAAGTTGGAACAAACTAATTACCAAATCTACCGATCATCATTGACATAACCATAAAAGAGATCATTAAAAAACATGAGCTGTTATTAAAACATTATAAAGTTGATGATTCCCACCAGAATTAGATCACCGAGTCGTGCTAATTCCATACAAATTAATATTGAGAAGCATGTGGCCATCACTCCAACAATGGCATCGAAGATGAAATATAAAGTCCCTATATCCTTGTGGTTAGTGGAGAATAGCCATCAACTTAGATTTGTCATAAAATTGAGATTATTTTGTTTCCTTCTTTATTAGAGAGGGGCCCCTTAAGTAGGAGGCAGGGCTTCTTTATTGAAATAGAGAGAATGGAGAAGGTCCAGAAAGCCCTCACTTTATTAATGGGACATTTTTAGCCCCTTTTCTTCTCACACCTACCATCCCCCCCGGTTTTGGTTAAGGAAAAGGGTCAAGGCAATGATCTTACTTCGAAAGAATCTTTGAAGTTTTCCCTTATCTAAATGAATTCTTCTTATATTTCCCCAATATGGAGCATTATGTTACTTATGTAAGGGAGTTGTCTCAGTAAAGAAGTGAAAGAAGGATCAACTTCACATACTAACGGTCTTGCGACATCTTGAAATCCTAATTGCCATGGTTTTGTTGTAAGTTTGATTGGAGGCATGGTTAGGAATTACAATTCTAGGGTATCTGGTTTCATTTTTTAATCGCATTGATGATCCTTGTATATCTATTGATCTAATAGTAGCACTTAGGATGCCGCATAACTTCAATTTCACTCTTTGATCTACCACTGTTAGAGCACCACAATATTCTTCCTTTTGGGGTTAATCCTCACAATGGTGAATCGATCATTAAATATCTTTCTTTTTCTTCTTAATTTAAAATGATGGAATGGAAAAAAAGTCAAGAAATCTATGATGGCTACTATAAAACCTCTTTTTTTCCTTTTATAAAAGAAGCCTTTGACCTTTCTATTCGTTCGCCTAATCTTGTTCAGTTCCATCTAAGTTAGCTTTTGTCTAAATCTTTGTAGAAGAAGAAGAAGCAGTTCACTAGCCACTAAATCTAAGGATCCCACTAAGCATTAAACCTGGCATCTGCTCATTCTTTGATCTTTGAATCACCGACCACTAAATCAATGAAGAATCTTTGCAAAATTCGCTTTCTAATCAGTGAATCATTAACCACTCCATCTAAGGATTCCACCTTATTCTTAAACCTGGTGGTTTCATTGATTAGCACTCTTGTAGGCTCATCTTACATACAAATTATAGGGGTCCCAAGTCCTGCATCCACCAAAAACATTTCTTCCCCTAAGCATAAAACTTCAGATTGTAAGGTGTTTCCACTAGATAATAAAAAATTGGAATTATATCTTGGAAATGATTGACTCAAATAAATGCTCATCATAAGCTTTTTCTTTTTCCTCCTCTTCATATTGATCAAAAGCATCCAACAATGTTACGCTAGTAGAAAGAGTGTTACTACTATAGAATTGCTTATACACTCAATAGCTTGCACTCGCTTATCCATCATAACACTCACTCCTCTATACATCTATCAAAAAGGCCCTGGAGTTTGTTTTTTGGGTTAATCAAGTGACTCGAACCCCAACCCCCCAATTCTTCCCCTCACCACCCCCTAATCCCATTAGTTGATTAGATAACGGAGAATCATAAGCTATCACTTTGTAATCTCTGTCTTTGTTTTTCCCTGTCAAGTTTGTACTAATTGCATAATTCTTCAACAAACTTAAACAAAAGCATTTCCTAGGCCCTCTTTATCATGGTCTCTTCTTGAAGAAGAGGCTCTATTTTAGAACAAAGATCAGCCTTTTACTGAGCCAATTCTTTGTCTTGAGCCACACACATTTCCTTTTCTTTCTCAATAATCAACTTGAATGAAAGTTCCATTTTGTCAATGAATTGCATCAATTGTTGCAATTCATGCTTCCAGGCATTACAATCTCTATTCTCTAATATTGTATAATGAGAATACTCTCTCCATGAGGTCATTTATTTTTGTTTCGGCATTAGCGAGATCATTAATAAGTTCCTTGGTGACTTCTTAAGGATGCGAGGTCACGTTGAGATCTTGAATGTGTTTGCTAGAAGAGGGCCTTACCTCGCAATTTGACAAACCTTCTTTGGGTCTCTACGAATACTTGCTCACTCATACCAACCTCTTTTTCATGCTCAGAGGCTTTTGCAGTTTCCACTCTAAAAGTTAGACCCATCATGTTGAAGATATCACTTCTATATAAAGAAGGAGAAAAAAATCCAAATGATAAGGAGCTAACCTTCCCATCTCGAACATGTATTCAAAAATAAAGAGAGAACTCATTTCCCCAAAGAGATTCCTCCCCTTAAAAAGTAGGCTATGAAAGAACTTATTTTGACTAAAAAAATAAAGAAATAATAGGATGCACTAAGCAAGGTCAAAAGAATTAGTAAAGAAAAGAGAAATGAATGGAATAGATGAACATGATAAGGGGTAATGGATATTCATGACATTATCTTGGATTTAGGATCGCTATTTCCTGTACAGTCCATACCAGTAGTGAAATACTAATTCGAAAACCTCTCGTACTCACTAAGGAAAAACTTAAAATATGAAACTATTTCCAAAAGGGACTAGGGAGTGCTTTGCCCCTCCACCTACAAAAGGATCTGTTATTAGAGTTCTACGCTTATTAATGTCCAAAAGCTCGCCTACCAAGGTGATCCAATCACTCGGAGAAAAAAAAAAAAAAGAAAGAAAGAAGAGAAGTTGCATGCATTCAAAAAAGAAAATGACAATGACTTGATTACTTAAAGGACCATCTTCCTTTTCAATCTTGAGCTTAAGGTCTTTCTTATCTCACACATGAAGATAGAAGCTTTCCTTATATAAGAAATCATTAGTCTTTTTCACTACACCAGGATTTCTACTAATACTAAAAGAAATCATTCACCGACTTACTTACAGAATCTCAAATCAATTTTTTTTGTGTTAAGCATGTAGATAGCATTCATTTGTTTAAAATGTGCTTTGAAAAGATTATGAGATGAATGATTTCTAATTCTTCTTTCTTATTAATGAATCAGTCAAGTTTAAGTGTATCATTTTTCTATACGATAAATAGAAAGAGAAATTGAGCAAGAGAATGAAGTTAACTGGATGATAGCTTGCTCCATTCCTTAAACCTTAGTAGTGGGAAGGTAGTCTCGAATATTACTTACAATAGATGCTTTCCTAAGACTATCCTATCTAAATTCATATTTGACTAGACGTAAGCCTAAGGCCCTTTCCTGTTAGAAGAGATAAAGTAAGGACTTCAATCTACCCTAGGTTTCTTGAAGGTTTAATTCTACAACCAGCTGTACTACCAACAAAGGAAGTTATCCCTCTCTCTTGCTTCTAGTATCTCTAGAGGATGGACTTCTTTCCGAGGGGGGTTAGTCATAGCAGTTACTGTATACCATACAAAGGATTGTAGATTGATTTCCCTTGCGATTGATAATCTTTTATGCGATATATAAGGCTACAGCTATAGCTACACCTAACAACCAAGAGTTATGCAAGTGTAAGCAATATCATTTCATGATAATAATAACAAGCTAATGAAATATAAAACACATCTATTTATATAAAAGTTTACAGATAAGAAGTTTATAATAGTATTTAATACCAATTGGTATCATCTCACTACATCATAAGATTCGAAATCTAAATACACCATCATAAGTACACTCCTATCACATCTTACTCCCACATCAACCCTCTAATGTAACACTAACCTTGGGCATACAACGGTCCGACTCCACGAACAAATCAGCTTGTGAAAAAAGACTATAGGAGTATAAGCTAACTAGCTTAATGAGATAATCCCCTCAACCATATAGTAATCAAGTTATACATCAATTGAATTCAATCAAATAAATGCATAATAAACCGTATGCCAAACAAATACATGCAGGCGACTTGTTACTACATGCAATTCAAATTTAACGCCTTCCAAAATCAGGGTTAGAGATACATCGGCATAATCAAATCCAGGTATCATACTAGAACTTATATCGTAATGAAACTCCACATTTCGTATTTAGAATGTAATGGTATATCCATTTTCAGTTATTATAAAAAACGAGTTCTACGTATGATTGTGAGTAGATTCATGCAGCCATTTCTCACCCCTAAACAGAGGCCTCTATACTCAACCCTTAGCCAGGCAATTGGCACATCTAATGCTTAGTAATCCCACAGGCCAAGGTAAGATCATATCGCATGTGTACACCATACAAAATCTATAATAGCAAATAATCAACCTAAGTATGGCCTTTTGCTACCTCCGTGTGATGTGACGGCTGGAATTAGTTATGCAGTGCATGATTATGCGTAATTCGATTTAGTTCTTTCAAGTTAAATAAAATTAGGACTTAGTATTTAGTGATTAACAAGGTCACAAACAATCAATTTCTATCAAATCTACTATGCAATAACCAATACGTTATTATATTTTAAAGTAAATTCACTATCAACAGACATAGCATACATTAGCATAACCTAACCCCACATAATATTCAATTATTAATCACAATTTATATTAACTAATTACAAACATAAGTAAGTATGGAATCATTTGGAAAAACTCACCTAGCCATGATCGACTCAAGAGTCACAATAGTCCGATAGCAGCTTAAGATTAAAATCAAAATCACCTGAGAATAAGAAATATAGAAAATAATAAGTTTAGGAATTAAAAACTAAATTAGTATTGTAATCCGTACTATTTACTTAACTTAGTTATTGATTTACATGAAATTGTTGATTCGAACTTTTTATCAAATCGCGTATAACTTTTTTCGATTTAGCTCAGATCTTTATGAATTTATAATCCATTTTGATCGTTTTTTACTGTACTTTCCATAGCGAAGTCCGTTCTAGACGTTCTGATTTGCAATTTGGACTATGATATAAAAATATTACAAAATTTATTATTTTCTTATATTTGACGGTATTATATATATATGAATACCTATTATTATATTTTATTAATAATTTTTTTAATTTACTTAATTATTAATTCTTTTTCCTAATTTACGATACTATTATATATATAAATATATTTACTAACTTACTTTATTTATCAAATTAATATTATCATATATTGTGTATACTATTTAATTATACACGTATTTTTATGTACACATCACTATTGATAAATGTACATTTATACGTATATGATATGTTATATATTAAGTTATTCTATCCTTATTTATATATTATGTACAAGTATATTATACACTTATTTATACTTTACATACTTAAGTATATATACGGTTGTACTATATACGTATATATATACAAAAATACAAATATTATCAATAATATGTATATATAAATATTTACGTTAGTGCATATATATATACACAATTATATACAAAAATTTCACATACTTGAAAATTATTAAGTATATGTACATATATTATACGCATACGTGTATATACTTTATTAAAATTAACGAGTACATATATATACATAAATTTTATAAATTAAACATACTAAGTATAATATACATATGTATACTTATTATTACACACACACACACACACACACACATAATACGAAATACGTATATAGACATATGTACACACATATACATATACAAAATTATATAATACATGTATATACATATTACATACTAAAACAAATACTATGCACATATACACTTATGTATATTTACGCATATACACATAATTAATTAAGTAAAATACTAAATATATGTATATAAAGGAAATATTTAGTATACCTACATATACTATACATGTATATCTACATATATCATATACAAAATACTAATCATCCATACATATATAATACACATGCATACATAGGTACAAGAATACATGTGTAGAAAAAAATTACATATTATATGTACTAATATTTATACTTATATACATACATCGTATATACCTACTCCTAAATACATATTTATATACATAAATAAAAATACATACTCAATACATATATATATACATAAATGAAGAGAATACATAATAAACATATATATTTATCTACTCATGCATACATATATGTACATGTAATTAAATATACAAACAAAATGCATAATATATACATAGTATAGAATACATAGATGTACAAATTAAATAATTAACTTACCTAAATATCTTAGTAGATAATTTCCTTAGCTTTCTTCTTAATTTTCTTCTTCTTCTTCCTAAGTATTTGCTTGTTTTTCCCTTGTTTTCTTGTTTTGCTTTTGTGTATGTGCAATGGCTTTGTTTCTTTTTCTTTCTCTTTTTACTTTGCTTCCAAGTTTTTGGCATGAACAATTGGGCAATTAGGATTAAAAGCAAAATGAAAAAGAAAAAAAAAATAATCTAACTTAAATCTCTTCATTAAATTAGATAAGACACATACTTTAATTAACTTGTTATTTATTCCATAAATTTGTGACACTTGTAATGTAGAATTAGGCACATGGGCTGCTGAACATGTAGCTAAAAATCACGTAGAAGAGAAAGGGAAAATAAGAAGAAGGAAAAAGAAAGAAAAAGGGAAGAAAAAAAAATTAAATTAAATATATGTAATTTTTATAAACATAAAAATAATAAAAATAACGTTTATAAATTAATTTCGGAATTTTATGAAAATTTATTAATTTAATTGGTACCCGTTACAAATATAATTTTTACAAGTTATTTTAATGTTTTCGTTAAAAGTTTTTTGCAATTACGCGATTTAATCGATAATTGAAATTGACTACAATTATATCACTATTAAGTGATATTTGATTATTTTATAAGCTTAAAGTTGTAATTTTGGGGTTTCGATCAAGTTTGGGTTCGATTCCAAGTATTCTCGTGTACATCAAATTTATGGTTTTGTATGCAATTTTATGTTTCGATCAATTTTGTAAGATTTTTATGATCGATACTATATTCGGTTTATAAATTTTATATAAATTTTATCTTATCTAGCCTTATCAATTCATAATATCATCTAAGACACTCAAGCTTAATTAGAGTTCAAATTATTAACTAGACAGGGTTTACATTCTTTACCAATATAAATCGCCAAGTACAAAAAGCACCTACCCAATCTCAATGAATGGAAGAGAACTTCTTTTTCAATTAACCATAACCAATAGTAAGTTTGTTTATAAAGGGTAAACGTGAGAAAGGAGAATCAAACTCTTAGAACCCAAAAGCACCTTGTGTAGACGCTCTCTAGGCTACGATCTTTCTTCTCTTATGATATGCAATTTATAGTTAGAGGGAAAGATCCTTACTAATTGTGGCCATGATCTTATATAGGATACCATTTGCCATAGATGAAATGATTCAAAAAGATGAACCTATTCTTGTTCCAATCATTTGAGAAAAGCCCTTTTTTTGTCATCAATGAAACTATTTGATCTAGGAGAGAATGCCACTAGATCACTAACTAAATAAAGATGATATAGAAGACAGGACGTAACTACCACTCTACTATTCAAAGAACTCGATTGCACAAATCTAAATAAGTGGATTCGAGATGGGAATAGAGAATTTATTTTCTCCTTTAGAGCACATCCTTAACTATATTGAAGCAAATGGGTTAAGCATATAGCTTAACGAGCAAACCTTCCTATAATGTATCAGCAAAGTCCTTCTCCTTCTCTATACCATGCTCTTAGATTGATGACTTACGGCTTAAGGTAAACAAAAATTATGAATCAAAACTCTAACTGACTCACTACGCATGCTATGATCACTAATTACTAATCATACTAAGTATATTATTGTGCTATTGCTTCGTTTCTTTAATAAGAACCTTCGCCTTCTCCCTAAGAGATAAGCTAATCATAGATGTACTTTTTAACTTTTTAGTTTCCTATGGAGATCTTGACCTAATTTACTACTCTACTAGAGTGACTTCTATCTAAAAGATCCCACTTTACTTGTCTATGACACTAACCATAGGGATCCAACCTAGCCTCTTATGTCAATGTAGTTTTCTATTTTCTTGAATTTGAGGAAGATCCTACCCGATCAATAGGTCCATCAATTCAAAGCTTGGAAAAGGTTTTATAAGATAAAAAAGGTCCATTAAGCACCTCATGGCTATGTCATAATAGATCCAAACACTTGCCCTAAATCAACTTCTAGATCATAATTGCTCTAGTGAATAACTAAATAAAATACAAGGGAAATAAAAGAAATTAATTAGAAACATCTCTCATAGGTTCACTGATATAAGTCAAAATTTTGATAAATAGAGATCCCATAAAAACTTCTTTCAAGGAATGGGCTAAATTCGGTCATTTTTCAAGAACAATAGCTAGGGGCCCTAATACTACCACTTAGATTTGGAACTATATGTTGATGCTCATGATTTCGATAGTCATATGAGTGATTTGGAAGAGATCTCTCAAAAAGAAATCAATGCACATTTTAGCCTTCCATTATCTTTCTTTGGCTGAGTGGCATGCATTCCTTCCAGGTTAGGCTCAAGGACTACAATCAACCATTTCCATTGTAGTCTTCAGCTTGTTCTTGATAGATTCAATCGGGTGTTCCTAATTTGGAGTAAAAGGATTTGAACCTTTACATGCCAATACCAAAAACCAATGCCTTAACACTTGGCTATACTCCATACAAACTAGTTTAGATGGGGAGAGAGATAGTTTACTTACTCAACCTAAAGGAGAGGGAGAGAAGGGAGAAACAGGGCTCAAAGAACGAACCATGCAAGAATACAAGGATATAGCAAGTAAGCAACAAGGCTCTCCCTTTAGGACTGATCGACTACAATATGCTCGTGACTTTAATAGAAAGAAAGGGTAAGCTCGCTACTCTATTTGCTTGCAATGTTATACCTATCAAAGTTAGAGAACGCTTCTGTAACCTTTGACTCCTTATGCTATTTGGTTGAACTCATTAACTTTATGTCCACTGTTGGTTACCTTCATCACTATCAGCATTTTATACTCTCTTGATAGTTTAAATAGTTCATTGAAATCCTTTGGTGTAATGAATTGCAAGCCCTTCAAAAATAAAGAATTAAAAAGAAAGGCTTAGTTCCCGAGAAAGGACATTCCCTTTATAAAGTAGGCCTTTTGATAACTAATTAGAGTTGACATCAAATAGATTAGGGAAGAAGATGTATTCAATGAATGAATGATTTAATCCCCTCCTACTCATACGAGTTCTTCTGTTGAAGAGGTTCCCCTTCTTCTATGTGAGGTAAGGCGTACATAAGAACAAAACCTAAATAGAACATGGAGCACCAACCATTAATACAATTACCATGCTTACCAACTCTTACCATTATCACTTATAGATATAGATGGGAGGTAAGCAAGGTGTAACACCCCACCTTCAAGTTAAAGATAAGGCAGAACCTATATTCAACCTACTCTTTTGTTTCATACACAACTACTTTCTAATACTTTCTCATTCAATATGACCAACAACAACAAAAGCTTTTACATTAGTGAGCCATACATAGAGTATTATAGTTACCTACACTTCTTATACAACATAGAATCTCTATCACAAATACATGTTTCTAAACTTGCACAACTATACTAAATTTCTAGTTAAATAACACCTATAGCTTTCCTGACCAACTCTCTTCATATACTTGAGCCAAATCATGTAGTCTACGAGTTCTCTCTTAAGCTCATCTTCAACTAGAGTTTTCGAAGTCTCCTTACCACTTCTATCTATTTATCTGTAACCTGAGGATAAGAGAAACTTATCCCTTCGGCTATTGCGAGCTAAGTGAGAGTAGATAAACACATAACAACAAGTATAAGAATAGGAACATCATTTAAGTAGTTAGTCCAATTACGTTATCTTATAATTTCCTAGCTAAGCAATGCAAATGCAACAAGAGTGTACCATGCTCGTGCATGTGACATGCATCGGTATCAATATCTTAGACTAAACCAGCAACTCATCCAGTTCGGTCAACTCAAACCGAGCATTTAGAATAAATCCAAGAACTTAGTAAACACATAGAGTAGTTAGAAAATCCAGCATATAGCTAGCTCAGCAGATACAATGCAATCTTTATATGCTCAAAAACCCAACTTTTGCAAATCAAGTAATTCACTTGATAAACCCAGCCTTTCATATGGAAACCGACCTAGCAATATTTTAGTTTACAAAAAGCTGCAACATTTCGGTTTACAAAAAACTTGACTCATACGTCTTTTTTCGTACCATGCCATGAATGCATTAGATTGCATACTAAGTAAAACCTAGCAAATCTAAGTAGACTTATTCATCACTTGTTACCTAGCCTTT
Source organism: Lumnitzera littorea (assembly GCA_024138015.1). Lineage (NCBI taxonomy): Eukaryota > Viridiplantae > Streptophyta > Magnoliopsida > Myrtales > Combretaceae > Lumnitzera > Lumnitzera littorea. Next base: position 97,665,626 of record JAMXBB010000002.1, on the reverse strand, counting down.
ACTTTATAGCTTTGTCAATTCTAAGATCTCGATATGGGGTTCACTTAGGTGAACACCTTAGGAGATAGAGCTAGTTCTTAAATTCTTTACCAAGATAACACGAATTCTAGCAAATGTCATATATGCATTCATCAACATCAACATATAACCAAGTTTCATATCATGCCAATAGTCAATCAATAACCAATATAACAGGTAACATAACTCACCAAGTGATACATTAATTCATAGCCAATTTTAGCTAAGCCATCAAACAACACATGAACTTACAATTAATATTCAACCAAGACGATACATCATAGAGAACACAAAGTTAGTAGTAAGCATAAGTCTACTCAAGCACACACAAATATCCACTTACCTAGTTAGTGGTACATTCCCAATCTTACTCGGTAATATAAGCTTCCTCTTCCATGAATTCACCTAGTAATCAATGACAGGTCATGAGTATAAATAGATATACATATACTAGTTAAATTCTCACTTTTTGGTAAGTAGTTTGTTATAAATTGATTCTGATTTAGTCGTTGAGTTTAATTTTGAGTTAGCTTCTAAAACAGCTTCTTATTGCACTATCATCTTTTTACAAATCATAATTCCTTGACCAATCAATGAATTTTGTAAGTTTTCTAAAACTACCAAATCTTTTGACTTTGGTTCTAAGCAATTCTATAGCAATTTTCTCTAGTCGAAAATCCTCTGAGTTACCATTTGAGCTATACTAAGGTGGTCATTCATAATATTAGTTTTATGCACTGACATAGCTTCTGAGTTTCTTCAATTTAAAGCCCTTACTAAATTATTCTTTGAGCTATCCTCTAACTCTGTTAGCTATAAGATTTTTAATAAAATCATCCTCTATGAATAATCTATTTTCCTTGTTTTTACATTACTTAATAATTCATGCCTCTAACCTACTCGCTAAGTATCTATTTAATGCATTATTCATTACTAAAAGCCTCTAAATCATTCTCTACCTTTTTAATAATATCCTATAAGTTGCTAATTTACCAACTTCCTTCTAAGTCACAATTGTAAAATCAAATTTAAGCATCAAATAACACCCCAAACTAACTTTCCTCAATTTCATTACTTCGTAAATCTTTATTCATTACATCCTAATTCAACAATTGTTTCAAGTTCACTATGTTATCCAATTACTAACTTCATTAATTAAGGCCAATTCATCATTTTCCATAACTTCTCTCTTAATCAATGAATTTAACCTTTCCAGAATAGTACAAACACTTCATTAACTAATCCAACTCAGAATCCAAAGGAGATTATTAAGAGTATAGATTATTTGTCACTAAAATCACCATTTAATACCTAATTTAGGGCTCAAAAATCACATAAAAATTTAGAAAATAGTTTTATAAGAAATCTCTTCATAGTAATTCAGTATTAATATAGGATAGTTTGCATAAAAATTTTGAAGGCGAAACTACGTCGTTAGGCCTATTTATTTCAATATCGAAAATTACTTGATTTCTCCAATTTCTTAACAACGTATATTATAACTATCAAATTTATACAAAATATTACTTTTCCTAGATTCTACACATAAAAATATGTAGGAATAAAATTTTCCATAATTTTTTGGGCATTATTTATAGTTTTTATAATTTTCCTAAAATTAGGTAGGAATTAGACCTTATTGGAAAATCCAACTCTAGCCACCAGCAACCCCTCCCCCTTTGTCAACACCTTTAATCATTGGTTGCTTCTTGTGGTGGGGTGGTCGATTGACTTCTAGCTCTACCTTACATCAGTAATCCACCAAATCACCTTACCCATGCAATGATTTTTCTATTTCCCCCTTATTTTAATCTTTAATCAACATAACTTACTCTAATTCTCCCTATTTTAATACTTGCATGTTTAATACGTTGGAGAGAGTTTGTGGATTTTTCCTAGCTGTTCAAGTGTCGAATTTTAATTCCTTCTCTCTCTCCTTACATTTTTCCCTTAAGTATCTTTCAATTCTTACATGATTCTTGTTTCACCATGGTGCCACACCTGTAATGGCAATTTCACTCACCTTATTGCCCATCTTTCCAGCTGCCCATGAATTTTTATTAATTTTTTATAATTTCTTAAGTTTATTTCAACTTAAAATGTAATTTCTCAAGCATTTTAATTAGTTTCAAGTACATATATAAGCATATCAATTACATGAACTATATATATATATATATATATATATTATTTTATGTCATGTAATATTTTGATAACATATATAATTTATCTCTAAGGTTTTGTAATCATTCAGAACTTTAATTTCAAGTTTCTAATAATTACCAATCATACCCAATAAAAATATGTTTTATTGAAATTAAATATTCTAAATACTTTACTTTAAGGAATTGATATTACTAAGGCTATTTGTTTAACTTTTATGAACTTATATTAAAATTTGGTTTGACATGAACAAAATTGTCCAAAAACCCTAAATCATCCCCGAATGCCATAATTCACATCAGTATTGAATAATTCAAGTATAGTCATTCAACTTCACCTATTTCTAGAGTTTTTATTAATGATTTTACTTTATTACTTCCATTAACTATATTCCTTATGTCCTATGTGTAGTAGGTCAAAGACTAGGTCTCACATTCTACGCTCCTTACAAAAAGTTTCATCCTCAAAACTTCTACAATCTGGGACTTTTCAGTTCAAATCTAATACTAAGCTTCTGCTTCCGCTACGTAATTTTGATTTTCACATCACATCAAAATCATCAACTTTTCTTTAAAGTCATAACCTCAATATTCTTCATTCTTTGTGCTATTTAAGCCCTTACATCTAAGTCTACACCTTTATTAATCCCTTTCGTATTGTAAGGGTTCGAGAACAACATTAATTTTACTCCCTTTATAGAGTCTCTAATACTTCACTTGTTACCAAGACCTTCTGCCCAACTTTTTGAGCCTTACACTAGTAGTTTAAGAACTATAGTTTATCTTCCATTTCAATTTTTCTATACCTCAATGTCTTATCATAGGTAAACTAACATATTTTTATGTAACTTCTATAACTTTAATACACTTAGTTCTAAATATTCCTTGCCTCAGCTTCTACAATATCCTGCATTCCTACCAAGTATAATATACTTTTTGGGGTTTTAATAGAGTACAAATACTAGTTGTTACATAATTTATTACTATTTGCACATCTTTTGCCAAAAATGGAAATATAAAGTAAATTAGTAAAATTGATATTGTAGTACGAAGGAGTTTTAGCTACTGGGGTACTTGAATAACGCTTTACTAGACTTAGTTTGATTTAGTTGGAAAATGGAAGTACCAAAGTAAGCATATTATTCTGTTTGAGTCAAAGGCTAAATTAGTGACAAAATCATAAACTGCTATACTTAAGAGTTTTTGTGTGAGTAAACTTAAACGACTAAGTTAGGTGAAATACTAGGGATTTTAATCGCTACACTGAAGGTATAAGCTAGTTAGTACTTGTTTAAGAATTTTAAAGTTAGGCTTAAATGAGAGAGTAGTTTAGAAACTAAGTTAAAAGCTAAATTAGAGCCTAAATCAGAGAGTAAGTTAGAAGCTAAGTTAGAAGCTAAATCAAAGACTGAGTCAAAGACTAAATTAGAAATAGTTTAAAACCAAGTAACAACCACTAAGCGAATATTAAGATGAAATATATATTTACATGTGATTTGTAGTTAATGTTAGCAGTATTTATCGTTGATAGGTGAAGTCATGGAGGAAAGAGCTTACGTTAATGAGTAAGTTGGAGATGTACCATCGACCAAGTAAGTGGATAAGATTTGTGTGTGTAGGAAATAGATTTATGTCTACTTAGTAGATAGTGAGTGTTCTTGCTTGTGATTGTAACAATTGTTTGTACGTTACTTAGATTTGCTATGTAAGGTTCTCTATGATGTTGTGCTCTATGTATCTAATGCTAAAAATGAGATACATGATGTACTCTAAATGTAGTTGTAAGAAAAACTTATATAGATTTATGTTAAATGTAATGAGTGTTCTAATTAGAAGCTAATTTGAAAGCTAAAATAGAGACAAGATGACACTTGATAAGCTTTGTTGTTATACTTGGTATTTATTAAGAATTGATTGATACATTGATGGTATGGTATGAAAAATGACCTACGGGTCAATTTTCTGAAACTTATGACTTTGCTAAGATAAGTTTGTAAAGCAAGGTTTTCATGCATATAATTTTGCACTAACCAAACCTTCAACTACATGCTCCGTAGTTTTACTAGGATGAAATTTTTGCTAGGTTCCCATATCTATTATTCGGAGGCCTAAATTTAAAGTCGACCAAACTGAATGAGTTGCTAGGTTGATTAGGATATCTACACTAATGCATGGCATACTATTTATATTATCTTATCTAGTAGCTGGATGATTAATTTAATGTAGTGTTTTTATGCCAGCGATGTACATTATTGTATTGTTTCTTATATATCTACTCTCACTCAGCTCAATAGTAGCTACAAAGATAAAGTATTTTATCCTCAAGTTAAGAAATGGATTTTTAGGCATCATCACTAGGGGGTGGAATTTTGAGAGATCTAGTTAGAGTAAGCTATTTATGAAAGTGGAACTTATGCTATACAAGTGCAATGGAAACTTAGAAGTTTAGTTTTGCAAAAGAAGTTAAAGCTTTTAGAGTTTTTGAAATTTGTAAATGTTGTATATATTTGTAATTTGAAAGGCTATAGCTAAACTCTTTTTAAGCATTGAATATAACAACAAAACTATCTTTTGTTAGATTGCTATTTATTTATGACAGGTTCACTTGTATGATGGTACATCTTGTACTATGCTAGGGTGTGATATCTAAAGATGACTTTACTCAAAAGATCATGTAGAGTGTAACTCATAGTTCAAATAAGAGGACATCATAAACTATAAGTTAAAGTAATTAGTTCAAATACAACTTCCAGTGACTTTAATATCACATATTCGTTTCCTAGGTGAGCTAAGTGAAGAAGAAAAACCTTATGTCGAAGCATAGGCTTAAGCTATCAGTAAGTCTTGGTAAGTGAGATTCTTGTCTATTGCAATAGATTTTATCTAATCACTATATATTGCATTTCTAACTTTGTTACGATTGACCTAGTTGAGCTTGTGTGCTAATTGTACATATTGAAAGAAGAGTTATTAATGACTATTTGTATAGTTGTTGTTAGCCTACACATATATTGTTGTTAAGTTTGATGACCGATGTTATGTTACTAGCCAATTATGGTTGATTGGTTGAGATCTGTGCTAACTTGATAAAGAAGTTACGTACTAACCCTGCCTTCTACAGTGTCCACTTAAGTAAACCCGATAATGAGGTTCTAGTGATGAAAGTGTAAATGAAGCAATGTAAATTTTAGGCCAATGTGAAAGGAAGTACACTTACTTAGTAATTGCTTAGTGTGTTATTGGAAAATTATGTTGAGATTGTTTTGATGCATGATTTGATGTATTCATGGAATTGCATGAAAAAGGACCTTTCGATCAAGTTCTACTTGAAAGCTAGTTTTTATTAACTAAAAGCTGTGTTATATCAAGCAAACAACTTAATTTATGAAAGCTAAGTTCTTTGAGCATATAAAATTGCATTACTCAAACAATTCTGACCTCTAGTGGTCATGTTAGGTTAGCTACATGCTTTCTATCTACTTTATGTGGTTCTACTAGGTTGGGTTTTGGCAACTCTATGTTTCATTGCTATGTTTCAAGACTTTGTGTCTAGATGTCTAAGTTGAAGTTAACCAACTAGATGAGTTAGGCTTAGTTAGGATATCAATGCATGTCACATGCATGAGCATGACATACATTATTTGCATTGACTTCTTAGTTGGGATATAAGATATTATAACTTAGATAACAACTTGCTTGTATGATTCTAGTATTGGATTATGCCATGTTTGTTGTTGTTTATTTACTCTCACTCAGCTTACGGTAAGCCAAAGGGATAACTTATCTTATCCTCAAGTAAAGAAAGGGGTTTAGACGTATAATCATAGAATAGGGCCGAGAAAACCTTAAAGTGCTAAACAGAGTGGATTTTCTCTAAGAAGGCATAAATAGTTATTGAATAGGACTCAAGTTGCTAAAAGCGATTCTTTAAGAAGATTATCATGTTACTTTATAAGACTTCAACATAAAGATTATAGATGTAATGTGTAGATTTCTTAATGGAATCATGTATTGTACAAGAGTTTCATAGTTGTAACACTCTAAGTATGACTCACTCTTGTAAATACTTCATTGTGATATTATTATGTGGGAAAAGAGAATATTTGAAATTAAGTGTTATTTGGGGTTAAATGATAGGTTAATTACTGGCTTTACCTTATCATTAACTTAGGGGTGACATAACAAACTATTTTTTAGGCACCAAATATTAAGGAACTATCTTAAGTAGACACTTAGAAGGTGGAGTGTTATATGCTTTAATAAAAATGTAAATAAAGGTCTCATTTTAATGTCCTTATAAAAAATATTTCCTATCAACATGATTCTAATTCAATCATGTATATTATATAGAAATCTAGAAGTTACAAAAACACTTTACTTGAGCTTAAGAGTATCATACAAATAAACCAAAACATTGTTCAATTAGACATACTAGAAAGCCCATTTACCTAACATGTTCTCTTAAAATATTAGGTGGTAATCCTTTTGTTTATGGATCTGCAACCATTAGCTTTTATGCTAATGTGCTTAACTGATACACTTTGCCTCTAAGCTTCTTCTTTAATGGTGAATTATTTGGTTACCATCACTATAATAAAATTTATTAAATGTGAGAATTTTCTTTTCATGCAAATGGTAGAAAAATTGTTGTAATAAAATTATTACAAGAATTTAGATCCATACAAGTGAACCCTTGCAATAGCACCACCAACTTTGCCATATAAGAGGAATGTTTTCTTAGAATATATGTGAGAATCAAAATTCTCACAATAACTATAGTAGTTGCGACAAACCATATTCTCATAAAGTTGTGACATTTGTTGGTGATTGATGACATTCTATAAGCAAGAATGGAATCCTCATATTATGTGATATTTTTTTTCCTCAAAATACCTACAATATGCATGTTATATATTTCTAATATATATACATATATATATGAATGTCCTCTCTATAGAGTTTAACTAATTTTCAATTTGTATTTATTTCCATCTTTGTCATTGAAAATCGAAATTCCCCATCATTTTCTCTCTCTAAGCTCCACATTAGAACTAGAAAGGTAACAACCATAATAGTTACCTACTTGTTTAAACTCTTTTCACCAAGTAAACCCTACTTGCTTTTCAACTCTTAAATTACATTAAACAATAAAGCAACTCTTTTTCAGCTTAAATCTTTCCTACCGAAAACAATGGTACTCCATCCATAGTGGATCCATATTTTACCTATCACCATCATGCTTTTTGTTCATTAAAAAATATTACAATCCTTCTTCCAAGACATATTGACTTTTTCTTCATCATCCTCTTATATAAACATCCTCTTAAAATACATGCTTTATGACATATACCAAACCAATACCAACTCAATCATATTGAGATCTCTTCATATAAAAAATAATAGCTTAGGACATTATCAATACTGAAAATATAGTCACATAGCATTTTTTTTATTAAAATTGTATGATCAAATATAGCTAAATGACAACTAATCTAAAAGTCACATAATCAAACATCTTTCAAAAGCATTCAAGAGAATATCAAAGTTAAATAAGTCAATGATATCAAACATAAAAGTAGTACCTTCGTAATACACCTAAAAAACCTAATCAAGCTTCTTATCATAAGTATTCAACAAAATATCAAATCTAAATAAGTCATATGATAAACGTAACATACAGCTAATCAAAAAGTTGACATAGCTACATAAATAGATAAATCTATCATTAAGCTTTTTCCTTAGGAGGTTGTGGTTGCATTGCTAAACAATAGGGAAAGAATGAATAGAAGCTGGAAAAAAAGACTGCATATGCTTAACCTATAGTGGCAATAAGGATTAGGGGTTTGATGTTTGCTATAAGGATCCACCTGATAGTATAATCAATGAAGACAGTGACATATTCCCAACTCCAAATCCACATAAGAAAGGTGATGATTGGAATGATTGAGTTGGTTGTATTATTAGTGTAGCAAACATTATATGAGCAAACCATTACTGCTGCTAAGCAAAAAAACCTATTGTTTTGCTATAAATTAGTTAAGTTGTTTTTTCTTAGCAACAATATCTTCCAAAATCGATATTTAATCTGCAACATTACACTTGTTCAGTGGAGATGAAAGATGTCGAGTAGGGAGACAAAAAAGTTGCAGACAAGTTGAAGGTGGCTAAGAGTCACCATAACCTAAACCATGACTATAGCAAAGCTTATGTGCAAGCAGCTATCTCATGATCTCTACCTATGTCTTTGGCCTTTGAACCAGTGATTGTGATAGCTGTAAATTCTCTTCATATGATTCCACCGTAGTTTTCTACATCATATTAAATATAGTTAACGAATAGACTAAATAATACTAAAAGAGAAATGATTTTCGCTAGATTACAATGCTTCAAAAATTATTTAATACAATATTTTAAATGTAACTTATATATTTTTCTTCTACTATAGGATTCACTCATTCACTTGATTCACCCTTTTTTCTCTTATAGATGTGCACAAATGTTCCTATCTCCATTAATCCGTGATATATTGCAATAAAACATATTAAAACCCAAATATTGAGCTTTAAAGAAAAATATATAATCTTAAGTCGTTGCTTTATGAACAAAGCATTACACTAGTTCCATATAGACCAAAACTCACCATATATTCCTATTTAATGATGCAAAGGAGATGCATACTTCATCATACGATACAAATTAATACTAGTCGCTGATAAATTTACATAAAAATTACAACAGCATGAAACTTGAGTGCACAACATCAACGATACTCAACATTGTAATCATACTTTAGTTAAAAGATCATTAGTATACAAATTTTCGTCTCAGCGAAGCAAACACACATCAAGGACCCTATTGGTGAATATTGAAATATCTGAACATACTACAACTCTATTAATACCAAATTTATAAATTACCAATTGTCATTATCACATAGAAAACAACTGGATACAATATAAGCTAACCATACTATATTTCATGGATAAAGATAATTTACACACATTTTCCATATGCTAAGCAAACATCATGAAGCCTGCATCCATATTAAAAAAGAAGAAAAAGAAGAAGAAGATAGCCATGATTTTATCCATTTTGTTTATCATAACTACAAGTTCCTAGTAGCTGATTCAATGATATCGAATAGTTTAATCATACTTTTGCTTTGAAATTCATTAGTTTGCGTACAACCAGCATTCATTTGAAAGCATAGCATTATTCAATTCATAATCATTTGTTTTCCCAAGTGCTCGACCAGCATTCATAAAATACAATCACAAGCATTAATCAAAGGTTCACGGACAGAGATGCTGAGGGAACGACATAATAAACAACAATTACCCCATCTAAATACTCTGTAACCTTACCCTTCTCTTCATTAATCAAACCTCATCTAAATTCCCTTTTTCTTCAACTAGATCAATGATAAAAGAATTGCAATAAAAAAAGTTCAGACAGCACTTTTGACTACTCACAATTGCATGAAACATAAACAGCAATAGAACATAAATGATACTCCTTTCAAAAGAAGTGTCAGTAAATTCTTGTTTCTACACATGGTTGGTCTAAAAAAAATTCTGTAGCTTCATTTATAACTTCTTTTTAATGGAGTAACCATTTTGGCTTTTAAAATATTTTGTCATGAAGAATTAAGATACAACGTAAAACAATGTAGCACTAGATAAATAAAAAAAATCTAAAATCTAAAACTTAATGGTCTAAATTTCCAAACATAAACAGAATATAAATAAAGTGATGAAGAATGACAAAAAAATTAAATAGGTACATGCAGCACACACTACTCCATAATCAGGCAGAAAAACTTCGGTTTCTAAAACAACATTCCAGGCTGTACAAAGGCTTCAAAATACAACATTGAAAAAAAAAAAAAAAAAACCGTTGGTTTAACTATAGAATTGTAGCTTAAAATGAAACATGACAAAGAGATATTATGACTAAATTATATATCATGACAGACCACATGAATGACATGGGAATTAGAGAAAAGGCCTAAGGAAAGAACCCTTTAATTTGTGATTTACGAATGAGCAGGGACTTTCTTATTCCAGCATGTTCAAGATGAAAATCTGACCAATTATGATAGGGTATAGCACATAGTCAATTCAGATCCATATTATATTTTTACAGTAAATAAAGCCAATTGTCGAAACCAAAAGAAACCGTAATAACAATATAATACATGTTTCCCCCAGCATTCATAACAAAACGGTCAGTTGATTGCAATGAAGCTCTGAACATTGCTCATGTTTGCAATATACTAAAAACTGTTAAATAATCAAGTAATATCGTTAATCACAATCAAAGCATAGGCATGATCAGAGAGCTGAATAATACAAACCACTTATGTGAATTTGAGAGAGAGAGAGAGAGAGAGCACTACATAATAAGTATAAAGAAGCTTAGGAGGCAAATGATGTTCATACATATTTTTAATGAGACAGTGCACCTACTTATTTACAGAAAGTATGTTTTGCGAACATTTTTGTCTGAAAATAGGGAAAATTAAGTCAAAGATATCAATGTTTAAGAATAAGTTTAAATAGAAAATCAATATTGTAAAAAAATTCATATAATAAATCAACATTTTAGCAAGCGGTTAAAATTAAGAATTGCCGTTACAACAGACGTTACTTTCATTTGACGTGGTTGTTAATTGACACCCAGTGTACACTTGGCACATGTGTGGACTACACATTGCACTTACATGTATATATAAATAATAAACAAATAGAAAAAATTAAAAAATATATAAAATTACCAAAAAATAAAGAAAATGAAAAAGAAATTTAAAAAATTCAAAAAAATTAAAATCTATTAGTATTAATAATTGTATTATATAATAATATAATTAATTAAAAATTAAAAAATTCAGAAAAAAAATTTAAGTGAAAAAGAAGCCAATTTTTTTTTTTTTTTAAAAGATCCATAGTGTAGCTTAATCAGCCAAGAAAATAGTAGTGATTTGTGACCCATCAACTGATTGTAAGTGGCTATCCATGGGTAGAATAGGGTCATGTCACCTTCTCCTAATTGTAGGTTGCCACTTATGACCATTTAAAAAAAGAAAAGAAAGAAATAAGGGGGAAATTCAATTGAGTTGCAATCAGATCACACGATCCAATCAGATTTCCTTAAGTTTTGTTTAAAAGAAATGGCCATAAGTAAATGTCCACAGCCATACCCACAGCCAAGTAAGAGTCACACAACTCTACCTTAACTGTAGGTGACCATGCACGACTGGTTGGTAGATCGAACGATCCACTTTTTTAAGTAGGTCGTAACTTACTACTTGTTTTTTAGCCGATCAAATCACTCTAAGGTGAGGAGAGGTTGGATCTTTTTTCTTTTTTTTTTTTTTATTTCTTGGCCCCTTTTTCTTGTATTTTCAATTTTTTTGTTTTTAATTAATTATGTTATTATGTAATATAATTATTTATGCTGATAGTTTTCAATTTTTCTAACTTTTTTCAATTCTTTTTTTAATTATTTTTCATTTTTTAATTTTTTGGTAATTTTATATGTTTTTATATATTTATTATTTATATAAGCATATAAGCGCCACAAGTACACCATGTGTGCTCTACATGTCACTTAACGGCTATGTCAAATACAAGTAATAGCGCTTTAATAGTGTTGTAATAATGATCGCTTATTTTAACTACTCATTAAAACGTTTATCCTTTATTTAAAATTTTTAAATATTAATTCTCTATTTAAATTTACTTCCAAATATTAATATCATTCGACATGATTTCCTTTAAAAAGTAGCAATTCATGCATGCGGTGGGTTAATTAGGTTTTATTGGCATAACAAGAATTTTATATTTTAAATAGTACGACAACATGTGCTTTAGGGATTAAATTTCCCAACTTATAAATGGTATTTTCCTGTAATGTTCCAACCAATTTCTAATAGTAGTCCTGCATGCCATAAAATGTTGTCTTGTCCTATTTTATTCTTAAGAAACAATTTACCATACATTTTTTGTTAGGAGCATGAAACATGAACAGCAATCATCGCAAAGCTTTGACAACTCACAAAAGCATTAAACATGAACATCAATAGAACATGGATGGTACTTGTTACTTTATAAATCAACATATTAATTAATTTTAAAAAATAAAAATAAGAAGTAGGGAACTAGAACAACTGCATATTCTGCCAGAAAATAATAAACAAAAAAATGTAATAGGGAAATAAAAAATATCCTGCGTAGTGGGATGTTTTGCAACAAAACTGACGCATCGAATCATTTTTTTTAACAAGAAAACAATGAGTGATATATACAAATATCTAATAATAAATGATAAATATTGGAGTTGGAGATTAAGCAAACTCTAGCCAATCTTGGAAATCCATCACAGTGCTAGGGAAATTACTTTTTTTATACCTTCTATTGAATGTTCATGAATGACCTTGTACTAGTATTATCGTGATAGTGTGTCTTTCCTTGATTCATAGTGTTGACGGAGGAGCGTTTTTGCACGAAAAAGTTTATAATTATACTACTATAAATAAATAGATACAATATGAACATTAAATAGGCAAATTAGCTTATGATAGGAGTCATTGTTAAAGAAGTAAAGTAAAGCGACGCACTCAATTGGCCAGTGACCCAAAACCTTTGGCACTTTCCAACATGCTTCTCTCACGTGTACCATTTTTTTCATACTGCTTTTTCGAACGGTGCCACAACTCAATATATGTTCTACCAACAACCCTATGAAAGATCAATGGCCATTGATAGTCTCTTTTTGGAATGAGATCAAACTTTTCCTATATAAATCAACAATTGGATGGGGAGGATCTAAAGGACATTTTAACAAGTTCAAGTAGTTAAATACAATACAACCAAATATTGAACAAGAGATATCATAAATGAAGTAAATGATAATGTAATAATTAACCCAATATTGCTACAATACCAAATTGTATATAATTATTAATCCCAAAATAAACAACTGCATTCCTACCATTTTTTTTTATAAGGAATATGGAAACAGAATACAGACATCTTCCTTTTGTTATTATAAGAACAATTAAACAATAAATTACCCATGGCTATTATCAAAATGAACTCATCTACAACAAATTTAAAATCCTGTGTTGAAAGGAGAGTGATATAGAATTATTTCTTCTTTTTTAATTAATTATCCATTTAGGCTAGAAAAAAAAAAAAAAAAAAGGAAATGCTTGAGAGTTCAACTTAAGTGAAACAACTTACGTTAGTCATCGTCTATCATATCTCTAGTGGCACTTTTGACTAATCTTTTCCGTTAGCACCAGGAAAGCATAACGGGGAAGAGTGATGATATGCTAATGTAAATTCTTTCAGTAACATTCTTGCTATATCCCTTCCAGAGTTATGCCAATTTCATTGAGCTTCAAAACAAGATTGGACTTGTACTCCTCTTTATCATCTCATATTAGGTGCCTCTATACATCCACCTACATCTAGGTCTTTCCTCATAGTCCGATACAGCATCCTTTTCTGTATACTCATGTTTGAAAGTATGATCATACTGCTCTTCTTCTGGTTCATCCTTTGATATATTCAATTACTCTAGAGGATCTAGTGATTGAGATGCTCTTAGATAACTTCAACCCTAAACCAATCTAACAAGGTCATCTTTGATATGACTAGGCCCTTGAACATCCATCTAACATAGATCACCGTACTTAGAATCAATGAAAGATGAATTGCAATAAACAAAAAAATAAAAGCATAAATAGTATAGAAAGATTTAACAGCATAAACTTACAATATTTACTCTTCTTCATCATTATTACTAGTATTACTACTATTTGTATTAACTAAAGGTAGACTTTCTTCTAATACTGAAATATAAGTTAATACCCCAAGATCTATGAAAATACAACTTCTTTGCATAATTTACTACTTCGCTCTAGCTGTAGTGGCTCCCCTAGGGGAGGTTGGTTTGTAACCTCATTATAGACACCATATTTTTGCTCACAATAGTTTTAGTATTTTTTAAGAATAAAGAAAAAAGCTTCTAATTTTAAAATAAAAAATAGAAAATTTAGAAAAAAAAATTCAACAATCAAAAGATTGAACATTTAGGAAATACAAAAAATTAGGCAAATAGGATTTTTTGGACCCTCAATCCTTTAGGAGATGATCATTTTATTTTAAAGTTAAATAAAGTCAAAGTATCCATGTGATTTAATAGTTTCAAGCCATAATTGAGAATATCAATTTTTTTCCTTAAAATTTAATATTTGAACTAATGTCAAGGTTAATTATATTTATATCGTAAAAATAAGATTAATTTAAGTTGATCATAGCTTTAAACGATACCTTAATTGGAGTTGAATTGGTTGAATTGAGAGAAAACCAATATTGAATTAACTAAATAAGCAACAAACTAAGGCTTAGGAAATTATTAAATTGAACTTATTTTGAAAATTAGTTTTAACCCATCTATCTGTACTAGACTTAATTATAGAAATTGTTGTATTTTCATTAATAAACCCCTTTTCAAATTTAGGATTTCTAGTAGAATTTTCTAAAAAAAATAAACATTTGAAAAATTAAGACTCCATCATTTTAGAATTTTTCAAATAAAGACAAAATGGTTAAAAAGATGTAAACTCAGCCAAGTTTTTAAATATAATAAACCAATATATTAAAATTTTACAACCAAACGAATTATGAAAGTCTAATCCTAAATAGCTAGTTCATAGGCATGCATAGGTAATTATAAGACAACTTAAAATACGGAAAAATTTATTTTTCACCACTTATAAATAATTACATTTTTTTCTTTTTCTTGTAGATAAATATGATTTTTTTATTTGTAAATAGAAATTATTCTTTAATAATAAAAAAAAAGTATTTTAAAAAATAAAAATAAATTCAAAAGGTTATTATGATACCCATGTAAGGTTTAATAGGGTAACCAAACTCACCATATCTATTGACTTAAAAATTTTCAAAAAGTTTTTTGAAATATAGCTTAGTTGCTAAATTAGAACCAATTATGTGGATCGGTTCTAATTTAGTCATCTTTACTGGTTTTACTAAGTGATGACTCCAAGTTTTTTCAAAAAAAAAAAAATCAAACTTTTTTTAACTTTAGTTGAAGGTTTAAACTAAATGAGTATAGAGTTTAGTTTAAATTAAGTTGAGAAAAATAAAATACCGAAATTTTAAGCTCAACAGCTTGGTAACTCCATTGGGGATTGTCAAGAAAGTTAGCTACTTATACCTTTAGAAAGTAGAAATTTTTTTTTAAATACTCTTTCCACATTATATTTTCTTTTGTAAATATATATTTTTTATTTCTATATATTTATACTAACCCATGCAGATTTAATAGGCACATATTTTGGTTAGTTTTATAGAATCATAAATATGTGGTAAATATAGTCAGAATCAGATCATCTTAACACCTTAGGAAGGGGGGTCATTATGTAAGCTTCTAATGCTGTGAGGCAATCACCTTCTAAGGCTGATTAGGTTACCCCACTTAAGTTTCGATGTGACCAATGAACTCTTTCTTTAAAAACATGTGAAGTCATAAAGCCTATGGAACTCTAGAATGCACCTCGATTGCATATACAAACCTTTGGACCAGTGAATAAATAATAATGGGGTATCTTAACCAAAGGTTGATATTATGCCAGAATTCCTGTATTATCCATGTATATTAGTTTTTTATATAGGACTTATTCATTGCTTCCCATTATTTTTTTTTTCTTTGTAAATATAGAATTTCCTTGTAAATTCTATTTTTAGATAATATTTTCCTTGTAATTTTATTGTAATCATCGAAATTCAATACAATTGCAATCCTAAATACTTAATATTGCTACATTATTAATTAATCATTAGTCCCTTCCATCCACGTGTCTTTTTATTACATATTTTCGTTGTTTTTATTTATCTATAAATGTTCATGTTTATTAGGTTCATAAATAATTTTGTTTGCTATCTTGTAAACTATCTCACTACTCCTATTCTTAATAAAAAAAAAAAAAAGTGAATCATATCAATTTTGCATATCAAAAATCTTTTTAGGTAGTTGTTATTTTGATACTTGTTAAGCTATCATAGAGTAGACCCATTGACCTCTAAGTTAGAAATTTTTATTTTCAATTTTTTTGGATAACTTGTGTTAGGTCGCAATTAAAGTAGTCTCCTTCGTTTAAAAAAAATAATACATTTAGAAATAATCATCAATTTTTTTACTTTGGAATTTTCTCACTCGTGATCGTTGTTCTAATCGTTTTTATTGCCTTTCTTATCCCTAACAACATGTTTCCTTTTAGCTTTCAATTTTGTAAATAATTATGATCTTCCTAAGTTAGCAGTAGGTCTATACGCCACATCCTCAAACTCACCAAATGGTTCATTTAAATAAGGTCCTTCGACTATAAATAATTATCTTATCATAAATCTTGTAGGTTAGAAATTATTCATAGAAAAATTACATTACTCTTGTAAATTAAAGCCTAACTGTCATTATTCTCAATGGGTAGCCCATAAAATTTTTTCCTTTAATTATATTTCTTGTAGGCTATCTTTTAAATGCCTATAAGATTATAAATGTTTTTCTAATATGCACTTTTTTATTTCAACTTTAAGTTAGAAATATGCAGGAAATCCTCGGGTCTTCTTCTTATCCCTCATGTCCTTGTATTTCCACAGCCTCATTCTCTATAAATTAGTTTGTAAATATTGAAATACTTCACCAAAGTTTCTTTTCTTGTAAAATTCTCCTTGGTCATGGTCAATCTGATTTATTCAAAGGTTTTCAATTTTTTTTATAAAAAAGGTAAAAAATTGGAAAAATTGCTAATGGGAATGGATTCTTTTCAAGAGCTTTGGAAAGTAATGGCCAATAGTGGAAACAAGAACAACAACAAAACCAACCCCACTGAGTTGAGGATTCACTCATTAGAGTAAATTGTAGGGAAAATGGCTGAACATATGAACTTCTTGGTTGATCTTAGAGCCATAATACCATCAAATGAAGAGCACTTAGAAGTCCAACATGGGAAATCTAATGAAGTACCACTTCTTGAATCAAAAGAGAAGATCAATCCAACATTCAAGCCTAACACCTATTCTTTCCTAGTCAATTCAAGGCTAAGTCAAGAAAGCCTTAAAGATTTGGATAGAAAACTGACTCAATAAATCATTGCGAAAATGAAAGCACTTGAAAGTTATGGCGGTTTTGAGCAAGCTGGAATCATCGATTTCTCTTCATATGATATTGGGACCTATCTTGAAAATTTCAAGGTATGAGACTTGATCTTCGACCTAACACCCTGAGACTTCGAGTGATAGACCACTTCTATTATACATGAGACTCAAGAAGTATAGCTGATGGAAGTAATAAAGTAAACTTGTTAAGAGAAGCTCTAGAAATAGGTTAAGTCGAATGACCATACCTGAACTATTTAATATCAATGTGAATTAGGGCGTTTGGAATGATTTAGAGCCTTCAGACAATTTTGTTCGAATTGAGCCAAATCTTAATATAAATTTATAAAAGTTAGACAAATAGCCTTAATAATGTCAATTTCCCAAAATAAAGTACTTATAATATTTAATCTCAATAAAATGTATTTTTACCAAGTATAATTAGTAATTATTGGAAACTCAAAATTAGAGTTCTAAATAATTACGAAACCTTATAGATAAATTATATATGTAATAAAAATATTACATGAAACAAAATAACAAATAGAACATATGTATATACCCCACGTGTAATTATTATGCATATGTATGTACTTGAAACTAATTAAAATACTCGATAAATTATATTTTAAGCTCAAATAAGCTTAGGAAATTGTAAAAAAAATAAATAAAAATTATGAGAAATGCTTGGGAATAGCTAGGAATTCCTAGTTTAGGCATAGAAGTGTCCTAGACAAGTGTGAGGCAATTGGCAAGGATGAAACATGCAAATCTCCATGGTATATAAACTTAGGATTTTGGAAGAGAGAGAAAGAAAAGCTTATTTTCACCATCCTTGAGTTCTCAAAATTCAAAAACCCTCTCCAACATGTTATTCATCCAAGTAGTGATCTAAGAAAAATCTAAGTGAGTTAAAATAATCAAGGGACAAAAATTAGGAAAAATAGCAAAATCGGTATACACTTTGTGTAGTTTAGTGGTTCAGGGGTACAAGGAGTTACTAGGCATGAACCGACCTAACCACCATAAGGAGTAGTCTACACCTAGCTGTGCCAACAAGGCGGCAACTACCACTAATGGCTAAAGCTTGCAATTTCGATGGAGTTCAATTTTAGGCTAAATTTCATTAAATTATTAAAAATATAAATATTACTCAAAATATTATGAAAAAAAAAATTTCCTATATATTTCCATGTATAAAATCTAGGAAATTTGTCATTTTGTACAAATTTAGTGGTGGAAATACACGTGCTTAAGAAATCGGAGAGATCAAACAATTTTTTATATTAAAAGAAATAGGCTTAACGGCATAATTTCACCTTCTAAATTTTTCTATAAACTATCCTATATTAATATTGAATTGCTATGAAGAGATTTCATGCAAAACTATTTTCTAAATTTATATGTGATTTTTGAGCCATAAATTAGGTATTAATTGTGTTTTTAATGGAAAAATAACTTATTTTCTTAATAGCCTTGCTTGGATTTTGAGTTGAATCAGTTCTTGAAGCATACGTACTATTCTAGGATGGTTGGGTCGAGTAATAAAATGAGGAGTTGTAGAAAATTGTAGTTTGGTCTTTAAATGTGACTAAATCAACTATGTTTAAGACATTAGTTAAAGGCAGAGGGTAGCTTAGATGTTCTAGAAATCAATTTTACACTATAATGATACTCAAAGAATAAGTCAAAGGCAAAATTTATGAGTAAAATGAAAAACAGGAGATTCAAAAGCTTGGTCAAAAGTTGTTTTTCTTAAAGATCTTAAAGATAACAAAGTTAAAAGATAGTTCAAAGGATATTTTAGTAAGAAGCTTAAACTAGAGAAACTCAAAACCTGTGTCAAAGGCAAAAATTGATATTATGAATGACCCTTGTGAAGCTCAAATAGTAACTCAAAGGATTTTTTACCAAAGGAAATTACTATAAAGTCACTATAAAATCACTTAAAACTCAACTTAAAGGGTATGAATTGAAGAATCTTAGGGTTGTCCAACCCTAGAGACTACCTTAGAGGCTAAATCTACGGTGAACTTCAACGTCATATAGTTCAAAAAGTAGCTTAGAAGCTCTCTAGTTAAATACTACAATTATATTTTGACTCAAGGAATAGCTTAAAAGGTAACAAAGGTAAAATAAACTAATATCACCATTCTAAATTCCCAATACTTAGGACATGGGATAATAACCTAATGACTAGCCAACTTAATTCCAATATGGATGAGTAAATTAACAATATTTCATAATTTATATGCAAAATAAAGTACTACATCCAAATAAATATCGAGGGGTCACCACTAAGGACAAGTTAGCAAGCTTAGTAAGTGAGCAACTAAGTTCCAGGTAAGTAGATATTTTTGTGTACTATAGTAGACTTATGTCTACTCCTAACTTTGTGTGCAAATAATGTTTTAGCTTGGTTGAACATTAATTATATGTTAATGTACTGTTCAATGGCTTGGATAAAATTAGCTACAAATTGATGTATTGCTTGGTGAGTTATGTTACCTATTATATTTGTTGTTGATTGAATAGTGACATGATATTAAACTTGATTGTTATGTCAGTATTGAATAATGCATATGTGACATTTGCTAGGATCTGTATTATCTTGGAAAACAATCTAGGAATTAACTCTACCTCCTAAAGTGTTCACCTAAGTGAACTTGATACCGAGATCTTAGAATTGATAAAACTACAAACTAAAGGCTGGGTAACAAGTAATGAATAAGTCTTCTTGGATTTGCTAGGTTTTGCTTGGCATGCAATCTAATACATTCATGGCATAAAACAAAAAAGACCTATGGGTCAGGTTTTTAAAAACCGAGATATTACTAGGTTAGTTTCCATATGAAATGCTAGGCTTATAAAGTGAAATACTTGATTTGTAAAAACTAGGTTTACGAGCATATAGAGAATACATTATATCTACTGAGCTAGCTATATGTAGGATTTTCTAACCACTTTATATGGTTATTACTAGGCTGAAATGTTTGCTAGGTTCTTGGATATGTTATCTAAATGCCTAGTTTGAGTCAACCGAATTGGACAAGTTGCTAAGTTGGGCTAGGATATCAATACCAATGCATGTAACATGCATGAGCATGGCACACATTTGTCACACTTGCATTGTTTTGCTGGGAAACTATAAATTAATGTAATTAGATAAATTACTTGAATGATGCGCCCATTTTGTTATTCTTCTTATTATGTGTTTATCCACTCTCACTTAATTCGCAATAGCTGAGGGGATAAGCAAACACTTAGAAGGCAATGCGCTATAAGGTGGTATTAGAGCATGGTTTGAAAATAGGCCACAGAGTATCACAATTTGCTTAACAAATAAGATTAGAATTATGATGAATAAAAAAAAATTGAGGCATTTATGTAGATCTAAAGAATCAAAGTAAGTTTGAAAATGAGATCTAAGGTATGGTAAGGAGCATGAATTAAGGTTATTTAAGATGAAGAAACAAAAAGTATGAGGAGAAACATGGAATGGTGTAAGCTTTGAGCAAAATTTTTAAGGAAGCTATTAAGAAATTGATAGACATAAGTTAATATTGAGTAGGAAATCTTGGTAAATCCAAAACAAATTGTTGTATTAAAGGAATTGAGTAGAAGGATCGTAGACATGTAACTATTAAGAATAGAAAATAAATGGATCAAATCAGGTTGTGAGCTAAGGAAACTATGTAAAGATAAGAAAGTACTAATAGGAATGCACGTATGAGGCTATCCAGGGTTGCTAGAATAACTTAAGGAGATAAAAGAATAATAATTCTATATAGCAAGAACAGGTCAAGGAATGGGTATAGGAATTATATACTTCTAGTAATCATGTCATAAGAAGAAAATAAATGGACAAAGCATGGGATATAGTTAAACCAGTACTAAATAATACACTTCACGTATGCTCTTGGCATTCGATCCTTTGATTATCGTGACTCTGGTGTCTCTTATGCTGAGTTTTTGTCTTCATTGCTAATCCAATCATGTCATGTCAACTGTATGATCGGTAACTACTTAGTTCCTTTGTGTATCATGTTAACCCAAGAGTTGCATCAATCTTGTTTGATTCAAATGAAATCAACTGTAATGAATCATTATAAGTCTCATCTGAGTTGGAGTCAGCTAAAAGCTTAGATTTTCCATACTTACACTTGATACCATTTGTGTGCCAGCTATATGAAGTACTCAAATCCCTAGCTATGATATAGTTGTGATGCTTGGAGAATTATGCATGAAGAGAGAGATTGGTCACAAGTTACATTTAAGCAACAACATTGCTAAGACTATACCTAAGTAAACATAAGAAATGAGATATGTATTAGATGGTAGAAACTGAGTCAAAAAGTACTTAAATGTGGAACCCCGATTAAACTGGAGGTTAGAGGATGTGTCAAAATGTGTTGTAGTATAATAATTTAAACTTGGTAAGACTCATAACCTACCTTAGAAAGTACCATAACCTGAAAAACAAAAGAATGTATGAACTCAAAACCTAGTTTAGAAAGTACAGGAAATAAGAATGAGTTGAAATGATATCAAACTTCAAAAGCTTGTTAACTTGAAGATAATTTATATAGTAACAAATGGATCAAATAAACTTCATAACTAATGTTAATACTAAAGACATTAAGTGTAATATTGAGATTGATGATGTAGAAAATACATTAGAAGCTATCTTGTTAGGAATTCTAAAAATAACTTTATCAAGAAGACATTTTTAGCTCATAAAGTTATAAGATAGGAAAAGAAAAGTTTATTTTGAAAAGAAGTAATCTAGTGATATGGTAACAAAATAACAAAGTCAAAACCTAACTTAGAAACCGGGTTAGGACATTAGTTGGTTAAAATCTTATACTGGATAAGTATTCAAAAGTTGATTCAAAAGAATTAATATGATGAAATTATGAGCTAAATAATTTGAATAGCAAAGCGTGAAAACTCAAATGAGTAGGCTCCATGTAGCTAGGTATGTATACCTTAAACTCAAAGTGTTGAATCTGAACCTGGCACTAATAAGGAGAAATGATACCAAAGTTATGTATGAGACTGTGTAGGATGAGAAGGGAGGATATATTCAGTTTATAAGAAGTCAAATAGAATAGAGATGGAAGTAAAGACTATTAGCCTTGGTAGGGATGCAGGATATTATAGAAGTAGAGGCAAGGGATGTTTAGAGCCAAATGAAATAAAGTTATAGAAGTTACGTAAAAGTAAGATTAGTTTACCTATGATAAGACATGGATGTGTAGAAAGCAACATAAATGCAAAGTAGTCGTGCTTTTAGCAATTATGTTAAGCTACAAATGTATAGAAAATTGAAGCTGAAGATAAACTATAATTCTTAAACTACAGCATAAGGCTCAAAAAGTTAAGCAAAGGGTCTTGGTAGCATGTGAAGTATTAGAGATTTTGTAGAGTAAAATTAATGTTGCTACTTAAATGCCTAAAACACAAAAGGAGTAACAAAGGTATAGACTTAGATAGAAGCACTTAAATGGCACAAAGAATGAAGAATATTGAAATTATGACTTTAGCAAAAGTTGATGATTGTGATGTAATGTGGAAATTAGAGCGCATAATAGAAGCACGGTATTGGGTTTGAACTCAAAAGTCCTACATTGTAAAAGTTTTGAAGATGAAACTTTTTGTAAGAGGGATAGAATGTGAGACCCAATCTTCGACCTACTACCTAAGACCTAGAGCAATGGACCACTTTTGCTATACATAGGACTTAGAGAGTACAATTGATGGAAGTAATAAAGTTAAGTTGTTAAGAGAAGCTCAAGAAATAAGTTAAGTCTAATGACCATACCCTAACTATTCAATATCGATGTGAATTAAGGCACTCAGAGCAATTTAAGGCCTTCAAACAATTTTGTCCGAATTAAGTCAAATCTTAATATAAGTTCATAAAAATTAGATAAATAGCCTTAGTAATATCAATTTCCCAAAATAAAGTATTTATAATATTTAATCTCAATAAAAAGGTATTTTTACTGGGTATGATTAATAACACAACGGCTAGTTTCACTAATCTTATACTTATTGGAAGCTAAATTAAAGAAGCCATAAGAACAAGGAAGCTTACAGGAAAAAGACCAACCTCACCATATTCTAAGACAAATGTGAATACTATAACATCAAAGCCTACACCATGCATGAAGGGCCAAAAGATACCCAAAAGGAAGTTATTCAAATCCATGTCTTATTATCTCAAGTCTTTGAACAATTGAGTAAGGAGGGCTTATTGCAACAGAAAGCCCCTATGCTTAGTAACACAATAGCTAGTTTCACTAATCTTATACTTATTGGAAGCTAAATTAAAGAAGCCATAAGAATAAGGAAGCTTACAGGAAAAAGACTAGCCCCACCATTTGAGACAAATGTGAATACTATAACATTAGAGCCCACATGATGAATGAAGAGCCAAAAGATACCCAAAAGGAAGTTATTCAAATCTATGTCTTACTATCTTAAGTCTTTGAACAATTGAGCAAGGAGGGCTTATTGCAACAGAAAGTCCCTATGCTTGGATACAAGCTAAGGAAGTACAACCCAAATACACAACGTAAATACCACATGGGTCAACAAGGGCATTATACTGACAACTTTTAGGAGTTGAAAATAGAGTTCAAGACCTAATAGATGCAGGGGCAATCCAATCGGACTCCACTAAAGTATAGGAGTAGATTTCACAAT
This sequence comes from Lumnitzera littorea, assembly GCA_024138015.1. Lineage (NCBI taxonomy): Eukaryota > Viridiplantae > Streptophyta > Magnoliopsida > Myrtales > Combretaceae > Lumnitzera > Lumnitzera littorea. Next base: position 97,641,547 of record JAMXBB010000002.1, on the reverse strand, counting down.
GACCTTTACAAAGTTTGTAAAATATAAGTGATTCAAATAAAGTGTTTTGTTTGCATTTCTGTTATTTTTAGATCTTTCAAACAATAAGAGCATTTCATATGACAATATTTGCAAAGTAAGAAGGGCACATAGCCCATTAAGTCTTGCTAGACAAAATTGGGATGAAATTTAAGATATCTCATTGATTAAAAGGTTTAGAATGAAGAGAGGGAAGCCGAATCCCAAACACCAATCTTGAGATACTTTGAGAGTTAAGTGACATCATTGTAAGGTTATCAGACTCATTCCTTAAAGGAGGTCTAACTTGTATTTGATACAAAAATCAAAATGAAGTTAGGCATCTATTTGCAACATCCTAAACACAAATTTTTTTTAGCTACCTCGTTAAGCCTTTTAAATGGAGTATTTTCATAATGAAACTCAATCAAGAACTACCCTACAATAGGATAATCTGGAGGTTAGGGTCATTAAAAAGGAGAAACGGTTAAAACTAATTTATGCATACTCTAGTTGCCTCAATTCAACTATAATCATTATCTCTAGTAACTTATTTCCTTGAAGAAGGGCTTCCATCATAAACACTATGCACTAACTACAGATACTTTAAGCCATATACAAAAAGAAGGGATAATCACCTTTGTCTTGGATCAAAAGAAAAAAGAGAGAGAGAGAGAGAGAGAGAGAGAGAAGAAAAAATAAAAATAAAAGAAAAAGAAAAGGGGTAAGAAGAAGAATAAGAAAATTTGAAAAGTATGCCTAACAAAGAGACCGAATAGCATACATAAACAAGGTGATCAAGTTTAAAACACAAAGCCTAAAAGCCTTAAAGGATCAAGGGCTAGATTCTTAAAGTAAGGCCCAAATCTCAAAATAAGAACCTTGAAAGCTAAAATAGTAGGGCAAACACCAGGACCCCTAAAATCTACTCCTTTTAAAGACTTAACCCAAAATCACGACCCGCCCATGGTTCCACCCCTTTAAAAGCTCTTCTAAATAAAGGAAATAACTTATCTTGGGTAAAAGTTGTTTTTGAAATTAGGGTAAGCATAATTTTAGTTTTGCCTAAAAGGTTCTTGATTTGTAAACTTGGGTTGAAAAAGGATTCTTTCAAAAAGGCCATTTCATTAATATCCTTTTGAAAACTAATGCCAAAAGCCTTTATTATATTACAATCTAAGAAAGACCTGATAGATTCATTAAAAGTGTATCACTTACAAGATGTACCATAATTTTAGGAACCAAAGATGAGAGAAAGGAATTTAAACCAAAAGTTGAAGGAAGTCCTCTTAAACTAGACCTACTTTCAATGAGATATCTATTCTTAAGTAAGAAGAAATTATCCTAAATGGCATAAAGATCAATTGCCTCTAGAGAAATGTAAAGACCTTCAAGAAAGAGCTCCCTCATGTAAAAGATGAAGTTGTTGTTGAAAAGCCTACCATATGCAAGCTACTTTCTTAAAACCTATGAGAAATCCAAACTTGTTAACAAATTTTCAAAAAGAAAAGAATAAAGGAAGCAATTTTTCAAGAGATTTTTCCTAAGTTTCCACCCTATCTCTTTAGAATTTATACTTTAAAGTCGTCGCCTCTCAAAGTCAACCTTATTAGTCAGTTTCTTTCATTCCAATGTGCTCACCTTAGTGACTCACTTTTTATAAAGGGGTTCACTTCCTATTTTCTAAATTCAAGGATTGGCTCTTATTTAAAATTCTAGTCTTAAGTTGGCCCTAGTGGCTAGAATCATCCTCTCTAACATAATCACCCTTATGGCTAATATCATCTAATTCCCTTTTTATTAAGGGACTTTGTCCCTAATGTCTGCTCTATCCAAGATGCTTGCCAATCAATAAATCTATTGTTTCTCAAGTTAAGAAGTTTCCCAAAAAATGTTTACATTGTCCCTATGGATTGTTTGTTTTATAAAGTGATGTCCATGTGGTAAAAATGTTAGGACCACATGCTTTAAGAATGTTATCCTAATACAAAACCTTCAAGTCACTTGTTAGTTTGAGCACTACCTTATCTTCAGATCATGTGCTCTAAGAACACTATCCTGATTCAGTACCTTTGGGTCACTCGCTCATTGGAGCACTACCCTACCTTAGGTTTGCATACTCTAAGAGCACTATCCTAATATAAAACCTTTGGGTTGCTTGTCTGTTCAAGTGTTACCTTATCTTTGAATCACATGCTTTAAGAGGATTGTCCTGATATAAAACCTTCATGTCATTTACTCGTTGGAGTGCTACCTTGAGTCTCTTGCCCATTGGAGTGCTAACCTATCTTCAGATTACATGCTTTGGTAGTATTATCTTGACTCATAACCTTCGAGTCTCTTATTCGTTAGAGCGCTACCTTACCTTTGGATCATATGAACTAGAAGCATTATCCTAATTTAAAACCTTTAGCTTGCATGCTCTAGGAGCGCTATCCTAATTTAGAGCTATCAAATCGCATGCTCTCGAAGCGCTATCTTGATTTGAAATATTTGGATTGCATGCTCTTAGAGTGTTATCCTTATTCTTGTTTGCTTTTTAAATTCTAGTTGCACTTGAGGTATGCTTGCCTAGGATAAGTTTGCTCTTAGAGCGCACTAGGTTTTCTTATCTTAGTCAGCCTCATAAGGTATAAACTCACTTTTAAAAGCATAGCTTTTCTTTCACAAGGAGTTATAAGCACACTTTCCTTTCAAAGATAGCCAAGCTCTATCCCCACTCTTCATCATTCACCTTTCCTCAATGGATCATATTTATGAGAATTAGCTTATTGCAATGCTTCTTGGTACAATTTATCCTAAAGGCAAAAATGATATCTCATTTGTCTTTGTGGTAAAATTTTACTCAAATTTTACCTTAAAGAGAAACAACTATAAACACTCTATTTGACCAATAAAGAATAGGGTTTTAATTCAAAAATATATTAAAAAATAGAAAATTCAAAAAAGGAAATAAGAAAAGTTAACAAATAAAAAAGAAAAAAAAAAGAAAATGAAAATAGGATTTTTAGGTGCCTCAATTCTTTAGGAGAGGATCATTTTATTTTTAAGGTTAAATAAAGTCAAAGTACACATGTGATTTAACAATTTCGAGCCTTATTTGAGAATATCAATTTTTTCCCTCAAAATTTGATATTAGATCAATGTCAAGGTTAATTATATCTATATCATAAAAATGAGATCAATTTAAGTTTATCGTAGCTTCAAATAGCGCGTCAACTAGAGTTGAATTAGTTAAATTATGAGAAAATCAGTATTGAATTAACTAAATAAGCAACAATTTAAGGCTTGAGAAACTATTAAATTGGATTTATTTTGAAAATTATTTTTAACCCATATGTACTAGAGTTAATTGTCGAATTTGTTGTATTTTCATTATTAAGAATAATTGTTTAATTAGGCTTTATTTTTTACTTAAACCAAAACTAGGTTGTTTTGTTATTTAAGTAAATTTCATTACCATTTGAAATTGATAGAAAGAATTAGCACAACTAGTTAAGGCGTTCTAGTATAGACTATAGGTCATAAGTTCAAGCCTCATACAATGTGCTTATGCACACTTTCTTTTTCTTTTTTTTTTTTTCCTTTTTCCTTGTTTTCTTGTTTTTTTTTTTTTTCCTTCTTCATAATTTTTCCCTCCTAAATGGCTTGATTCTTGCCCATTTTTGACCTATTTTCATTTATAACTTCATCAAACTAATGATAACATTGAAAAATAGAGTTATGTTAAATTAACTTTGAATGATGACAGTGCAAAATAGACTTATATTAAATTAACTTTGAATCATTAAGTGCACAAATTAACAATGGAAGGTAGATTAAAATTGGATTCAAAGTAGGAGAAAAGTTTGAATCTAATCTTCATTGGCTAGTCAAAAATCACAAATTTGGGTTTGTTTGAATACAAATTGAAGCACTTTAATGGTGTAAATTAACATTTCAAACATTGATCGATGCTTTTTTACCAACAATTTCAATTAAACACATCAATCTTGTGATCGAAAATCACTTCGTTAGTCAAATACCCGTTAACACAAAGCTTCAATTTTGGACGATGTAATGAGTTCCCAAATGAAATTGAGCATGTAAAAGTATAAATAGGAGGATGACAACTTGTTTGGGACTAAAAACAACACACAAATCATCTCCTATAAGCTTACATGTTCATTTTCTCTCTATACTAACTCGTGCTCCATTTTCTCTTTCTAAAATGGTGTTTTTCAAGTGAAACCAACCACTCCACGAAGACCTTTACCCCCAAAAACATAGAAAACCACTACTAACTCAACCCAATTTGCCATCATTTGAGTTCCACATCCACTTTCTCTCTCTAACTCTTTCCTACCACCACCTACCACCACCATCAGTTGAGGCACCACTACCAATCGAATTTTCATCAATGAAAATCTCATAAAAGTGTCTTTATTCGCTTGAAATAGTTGCTAAAGCACTCTAAGGCAACCCTTCATAACCACCTCCTTCCTCTCTCTCCATGCAAGTCATGTGTAAGATATGTAACTAAGTTGGAAGATCTAAAATACAACCCAACCCAAAATCCATCCACATCCGTCTTGTGTCCATTAGTCCTTGAATAGGTTTGGTTTCTTCATCTTTATTTACTCTTACAAATTTTTCTTTTCTTTTCCAAAAAAGAAAGCTTTTACCACTTAGAAAAAAAAAAAGTTTTCAAAAATAAGAAAAAAAAATTAATGAACCCTTTTTCAAATTTAAGATTTCTTGTAGAATTTTCCAAAAAAAAAAAACATTTGAAAAATTAGAACCCCTTCATTTTAGAATTTTTCAAATAAAACCAAAATGACTAAGAGACGTAAACTCAACCAAATTTTTAAATATACTAAATCAACATATTAAACTTTATAACCAAACGAACCATGAAAGTCTAATCCCCAATAGTAGTAATGTAGGCACCCATAAAATATAGAAAATTTTATTTTTCCCCATTGTTAAATAATTAAATTCTTTTTTTCTTGGTAAATAAATATAAATTGTTTATTTGTAATTAGAAAATATTCTTTAATATTAAAAAGGGTATTTTGAAAAATAAAAATAAATTTAGAAGGTTATAGTAATACCCACATAAGGTTTAATAAGATAACCCCCGAACTCAGCATATCTAGTTTCTTAAAAATTTTCAAAAAGTTATTCGAAATGCAGGTTTGTTTTTTCAACTTTTCCAATTCTGTCGAGTGGTGACTCCAAGTTTTTTCAAAAATAAAAAAATCAGGTTTACTTTAACTTTAGTCAAAGGTTTAAACTAAATGGGCATAGGTTTAGTTTAAATCAAGTTAAGGAAAATGAAATACAAAAATTTCTGGCTCAACACTCATGATTGATACTATCATGTGAATGAAATAATTCTCGATGGAATAAATAATGATGGTGAACCTTTTGGACCACTTCTAATCATAGTAGACTTCTTTGATCTTACAAATAAAAAACCTAATGAGCTTAGTCGATAAGAATGTAAAGATCATTTTCCTACCATATTCGGTTGATATTGATTGTAACCATAGCACCATCAATCAACTCAGGCTCACTTTAATATGTTCATACCATCTACACTTGAAAGGAATATACGTGGACTATGAGTATAGTTTATCTATATGTTGCTTGTTATCGTCCCATCAAATGTGATAGTGTTTCCATCATGTCCACCTAAGAGAACAACACCTCTATTCCATGATCGGAGACCCACCTCTCAATCTTTTGCAATTAACTATACCTTATTTATCGAACAACCTTGAAAAATTTTGACATGCCCCTATAGGCCCCATGAAAGGGCATCCACATCATTAGTTACTTAGATCGTACTTATAGACTTAGCAATTATGATCTATATAGAAATAAATAAAGTTAACTTACATTTTGAATCTATATGTATGCAAATTAAGTTACTTGTCTAATTAACACTTTATTTTTAAAGCATAGTAGAAATTACTCCATAACAAGTTATTGCACATTAGCTTCTCTATAATGTACATGCAATTCTTGCTTGAATTCCTTAATCATTACAAAAGCATATCCATAATGTGCAATACTATCAAAAATAGGTTTAAATTAGAAACTAACGCTTACCATAAGAATGAATGGGCCTCCCTGCAATTATTCAACACATATAAATGCATCTTATTAATCTCCTCATTGACCTCAACGTATGTACAATTACCTAATGGATGCACTAGTTATGAGAAAACAAGAAAGATTCCCCTAAGGAAGTTCATGATCGACTTATTGCCTATGTAGCCTATTAAACCTCGAATCAAAGTTTTCAAAGTACATAGACCAAAACGCCAAACTTTTACATACTACATAGTCCTTGGCTATGGAATCCTCAGGTCGAGCATTATTTCTAACATATCCTTTCAAAACCCCAAAGTACTGCACAATTAGGTATATTCACCTATATTACATCAAACCATAAATGTGTGCGCCTTTTGGTAAATGAACTACTAGATGAATCATGACATTAGAAAAGTGGGTGAAAACAACATTTCCAATTTATTCAAAATCATAGCAATATTCTCCTCTAAAGACTTTAGAACCTCTACTTTCAACTCTTTCGCACATAGCTCGCTAAAGAATCTTAACATCTTACTTATTACCCCATGTCATCTCTCCAATATCCACGAATAACAACTAGAAGAATTTTTTAAAGTTATATATGAAAATTATGACTCTTTACCCCTTTTAAACTTATCTAAAACACCCCTAAGTATGCAAACATATTAGGTACCTTTACATCCTTCATCAAGCTATGCACATCTCTCACCTAATAAGGTGTTCGCATGAATTGAGTTGGGGGTTTCATTGTTCGCCCCACCCCCTTCTAAAGTTGTAATTCAAGTTAGATTCCCATCTCTTATAGAGTTTGTCGTACTTTATCAGTATCTTTAGATTCACTCTTGAAGTTTAGAATATTACCAACCAAGCTACCATAGATATTTTTCTTGATATGTACGACATCTAAGTTGTTTGCCATAACTAGTTGATCTCAATGAGGCTATTCATAAAGGATTGTTTTTATTTTTAGACCAACTGAGCTCATCTTTTGACCTCCTTCTCTTCCTACAATCAATCATCTTTCCCAAGATGACATAAACATACCTACTTAGTTGCATCAAAATCTTTTCATTGCTAAAGTGTTTAAGGGCTATGCATCTCTCAATTGTTCCATCAAAATTCATCTCCTCATAGCACCAACTATAGATCATTGATAAGAATCACTAATGTTGTACGTAGTTAAATTTGCTTTATATGTGCCTATGCCCTCTTGTAACATCCACATTGAAAATAGGATAAGCATTGTAACTTTTTGTGGTCCAACTTGATAATACATCATATGCAGGAAAGTCATAGATTGTCCCTAGTAGTGCTACATGCATATGGAATGACTACCTAAAGATGACATTGAAGTTCCTACCCCTTCTACCAACAACTCCATCAACTCATCAAACAATAGCTGCAAAAAAACATCAACGTCCTTAACTAGTGATCTAGGGTCCAATATTAACATGGACAAAAAGATATGGCCTTTTTCATACAAGCTCAAGGCAGAACATTGAATAAAAACAAAAATTGGCCATAAACTATATGTGGGACTCCAATTAGATTAAATCCATCAATTGTGAGACCCAACCATATATCCTTAAGATTGGGTCTAAAATTAGGGAACTTTTCATATAATTCCTTCCATGCTTCTGATTTAGAATCCCTTCTTTTTCAATAAAGAAGCCTTCCCTCTTAAGGGGATCTCAAGTTACAACTCTGTGCATAATAGGCTTTTCATTATGCCTTAGCATATTTTCTTTGATAACATGCCCTTCCTTATGTCACATCCCATTTTCCTCTATAACATGCCCCTTCTTATGCGTACCTCATTAGCAATATTGTTTTTGTGCACATAAATAACTATTGATGACAAGGTATCAAAGGAAAATACCATAAAACATTCACAAGAGTTCTTTTTTCTTTTCGTTAGTCTTAAGTACCCAACTTGAATGGTTGCAACATGGACAATTATCTAAATCTTTTAATGCTTTCTTGAATAAGATGTAGTCACTCTTACATATATAAATTAGAGTTACATCCATTCCTAACTAGCATAATGACAAACATATGAACCAAAGAGTCTTTTCACCACCAGTAATACATTCTGCACAAACTTAAACCAATCATTGAAACTCTTTAAAAATTGTCAACCATTAACCTTGAAGTGCATCATATGTATTACAGTTGATAATAACAAAAAATTTTATTACATCCTGGATAGACTTCACACTTAGCTTCTTCAAACCACTCTACTGATCCTTATTGATCTCATCTACCCCATTATCCTCCAACATCTCATCTTCAGAATTAGTACCACTATAAGTCAAATCACTTAATATTTAAGGATTGACATTATCCTCATTTATAGGATTGTCATCACAAACAGCTTCATTTACTAATGGGTCTGGCAATTTTCCTTGTTAATAATTCTGAGCTACTCAAGCTCGAGAATATACACTTACATCTCTCAATATGTGGCATCTCTCTATGGAATGTCTAAGTGGTGTAAGACAAGGCCATTCCCTATGGAATAGATGAACCTCAATAGGCTTTATTGGTAACCAATCATGATCAAGGCAATCTCAATAAGAATAATGGATAAACCTGACAAAATCCCTATGATGTTGCACAACTACTTTAAGGAAGCTTCACACTCCCTTTATATAATCTAGAGAAGTATGATCGTACATCATATGTCATCTCCTTCTACTCATCCTAAGCATTCAATAGTCATTATTACATTTACTTAATTTTCTTCTGAATTTCATTATATTCAATTCGCTGTAGTTATCAACACATTTTGAATGATAGGAAATATTATTTTGTGTGAAAATAGAAATTCTCCATTGACGAAAGCTTAAAGATTAAAGTAGTAAAGCAATTTCAAGTGAATGAGATGAAAGTGTCAAATCATTTCATTACTACATAAACTCACTATTTATATAGTAGATCAGACAATTCAACTACTTAACTAAGTAATCTAATAAGAATAGGATAACTATATAAGAAATAAAATGAGATGGAAATGAGTTGGCATCTATAACTACATGAAACTTATAAAATAGAATAAATAAAGAAATGTTATGATTTATCATCACCCCCTCAAGTTGGGGATTCTCGAAGAGCTAACTTGGATTTAAGAAACGCCAACAAATGCTTAGGGAGTACCTTTGTACACAAGTCAACAATTGCAACTTAGATGGGATGTACTCTACAAAAATCAATCTTGAAGCAATGTGATCTCACACCAAGTGAACATCAATATCGATGTGCTTTATGAGAGCATGATAACAAGGATTATTAGCTATTAAGAGAGTCGAGTTATTGTCACACTTCAAAGGAATAAGGAGAGAAACTGGAATATGCAGGTCACACAAGACGTAAGATGTATACAATACTTCTTTTGTAGTGGTCACAAAGCTTTAGTACTCCACTTTTGTTGATGAAGTGGAAATAGTACTTTTTTTTTCTTTTTTCTTTTTTCTTTCTTTTTTCATGATACTAAAGATTTTCTAAGAAAAACACCATAACCACCAGTAGATTTTCTATCTAATAAGTCAACTGCCCAATCAAAATATGAGTATGCATGTAGAGAAAGATCATTGCCAACAAGATAAAACAACCTAATAAACAAAGTCCTCTTCAAATACTTTAGAACATGTAACATAGCTTACAAGTATGGAACTCGTGGTTTGGACAAAAATCTACTCAAGTGATGAACAGCAAAGTTGATGCTCGATCGTGTGAATTAATATAAGATAACCTGCCTACTATTCTTCTAAAAACAATAGGATTATGTAACAAAACGTCTTATTCATTATCAAGTTTAAGTCCACTAGGCATTGGAGTTTTGGCCGATTTAGAAGCTATTAACCTTGTCTCTTTCAATACATCTGTCAAATTTTTTCTTTCGTTTATCAAAGCACTACTATTAGTGTAACATAACTTAATGCTAAGTAAATATCGAGTTAAACCCAAGTCTTTAATGATAAAGGCAGCATGCAATTTTTCTTTCATAAAAGAAATCATTCCAACACTAGAGCCAGTAGTTAATATATCATCAACATAAAGAAGCAAAGCAACAAACCTATCACTATTTTTCTACACAAATAGAAAGGCATTGCATTTGAACTATGTATATCTAATAAACAACAAGAACTTGGAATTTTCTAAATTCCATTACCTAGATGCTTGTTTTAGTCTATATAATGACCACTTCAAACAACACACTTGATTGGGTTTAGCTTTAGTATAACCTTCAAGAGGTAAAATGTAAATCTCCTTGTCTAGATAACCATGCAAAAAAGCAGTATTCACGTCTATTTGATACAAAGACCATGAAAATGTAACAACTAGGGCAATGAGAATATGAACTATGTTTAACTTAGCAAGAGGGGAAAATGTGTCATGAAAGTCTTCCCCTTCAACTTAGGTATATCCTTTAACAACTAATTTAACTTTATACCTTTCAATACTCCCATTCGGCCTATATTGGACCTTATAAATCTACTTATAATTGATGGGTTTTTGTTTTTGGGTAGCTCAATTAGTTCCCAATATTGTTTGTTTCAAGAGCATTTAATTCCTTTTCCATTGCTTCTACCCATTCCTTTTGTTTTATTGCTTGATAGTAATGAGAGGGCTCTTTAGTAAATAATACATTAGTTAAGGAAACAACATAACCAGGTAGATATTGGGTAAAAGACGTAATATTAAGCAAAAGATATTTGCTGGACTGTTCAACAAGAACAGAAGTGGCAGCACTAGTATATGCACTTAAATGAGCCATATGTATAAAGTCTACAAGCAAACCTAGTGGGTATTTTAGTCTAGTTGATTTGCACAAAGGAACAGTTTCAAGAATAGAAGGATTTGACAAATCTGTAACAACTTAATAAGAACCATTTGAAGTATTAGCATAAAGAGAATGGATTGAATCAAAAGACAAATGACAAGAACCAATATGATATCCCACAAAATTAACAATTAGGACATGAAGATCTAAATATTAAGGCAATCATAGAAGTTCTTTACAACAGAGTTGTAAAAGCTTGTTGTATGACTTTGTGAGTGTGGAATATGGAAATGGAATAAAAAAAAATGATGAAATAAGGAAAAGAAAATAAAATTTGATAATTATTTGACTTACTCTGTTCCTTAATTTGGTTATGAACCATGTCATTTGAGCTTTAATGATGTTATTCATAATTTTTGCTTCTAGATTTATGTTAATCTCTAATTAAACAAGATCAAATTACATTATTGCTTGCATTGTGACCTTTAGCCGTAGATTTGAAAATTTCCAAAACCAAAATTTGGTTAACATGTGCATTTTTCATGAAAGATTTATGAGTATAGGACAATCAACAGTGGAAATCTCATGTAGTTTAGACTACAAGTGCAACATATAAAGAAGCAATAAAGTATATATATATATGAGAAATAAAACAATAGAATGTTGTAGTCAAAATGACCTTGTGAAAGTGGATTTTTGGAAATGGAATAATAAAATATTGATATAGTTAGCGAGTTAAATATATCGATATTATTCCTTACATATTGGAACTATAGAGCATGAGTGCTACTAATTAACTAGTTCTTAAAGATTAATTATTTTAGTAGTAAAAGTAACAAAAGGATATACCGTAATATCTAAGAGACATGTCCATACAATACACATATATAATATGCATAAAATATACTTGTAAAATTAATTAAAGTTTCCCAATGTATATGTAAAATGACCAAGTGACCTAAATACTTAAAAAATAGTCAACCATTAAACCTAGATATCATATGACTAGTGAGAATATTGTATAGCAATCTCTTGAATGGGAATGAAGGAATATAAATTAGCAATATGACACCTAATAGCACTAAATAATTAAGAGAACAACAAACGATAGCACATGTAGCAACCATTTCCTTGCTAACTCAAGCCCCTATTTAAACACTTGAATACATTCATTTACCCACTTTACTTGATTAGAAATCATAAGAGCTAAAGAAACACAATTGAAGCTTGGAAATTGAGTAGAAGGAAAAAAATATATAGATTAAGTTAAGGTAAAAGAAGAAGAAGAAGAAAAAGAAGAATCAAGACCTAATACTTTGCCATTGCCTTAATCCAAATGAGCAATGCTTAAAATGTGGTTCTGACATAACCCTTTTACTGAATGATGATCTGAAGCTACTTTATTGGTAAGTGCTCAATTTTCATGTAATTTTCATTTAATCTTTTAAAAGTACTAAATTATGTGAGAAAAATCTAGAAAAATGTATTTCGAAGATATTTTGCCTAAAGTTTCATGTAGCATATTTATTTTAGTAAAATTTTGAATAGATATATATGGTACTTAGGAAATGGCCCTACTCTAACGAATTTTACATTAACTTTCCAAAATGGTATATGATGTTGTTTTGAAATGATTTTTAGTTTATAATTTCCTCATAACTCATATTTAAATTACATAATAAGAGTTTTAGGAAAGATAAACATTTAGCGCTTATTAAAATTTATTTTGCTAAATCCATCTATTTTGCGAGGCTTGGAAAATAATGGAGTTTTTCCAAATTATTTGATAATTCATTAAGAATTACGATAATTCAATGACAACAAGTATCACCCCTTGAATTTTACTTCAAAACTAAATCTCTAGTATTTAATTTAATTTTGCTACTAATATAATCATATAATGAGCTTAGTACAGTCAAATTTTCTTGAATATCGAATATTACAAAAGACCTTAAAAGATGAGTGAAGATTTGAATCAAATTCGACTAATTTTAGATAACTATATGGTAAAATGGATAACTCAAAGCTTTTATAGAAAATATTATCTTACGACAACATAACTTTAAGAATGGGACCTTGTTTTATTTTAATTGAGAGAGGTAATAAGTATTATTTACTCTACTATATTTAACGTTACTTATGATATAGTTTCTATATAATAAATACTATATATACACATGCATACATACATACACATATATTTATACAAAGTAGAAACTTACAAGGACTAACACAAATAATATTGTATAACATCTAATCATTTATGTTTATACATATTAACTTGTGACCATGATATATATATTACCTATTATGACATACTATAGACATTTAAGTAAACCATTCTAAGTATAAGGTTACATCAATACGTAGCTATGAACAACTGTACATGTATTAACTTAGCAATGTTACTTATTATCTTCTCTTCTATAATTTTTATGAAGATATAAATATATGTATATATATATATATATATTATGTAGATTAGTAAACATTAATTAGTTATGATGTTTTTCCATAGTCATCCGAAGTTGGATTATGACTTTATAGGTTGAATATATATATCATTAGCCATCCTAAGTTACACTAAAAAAAACTTTTCATGGATCTAATTCCATTATTACATAACTAATTAAATATAAAATATATAAATCTACATATATGGTGTAAAGCCCTCACACAATATACTAGTAATTTTCAGAAGTGATAATGCATGAATACCTATGTTTGTATATATCTTATACATCTATAATATAGTTTCATATGCATATGTTACTCTTATTCCAAAGAGTTAAAGATTCTATTGAGTATCTACATTTATATAATCATATAGCTATGACTTACAATTCTAAATTAAACAAATACGTACCTTTGTTGTAATAAGAATACTATATCTTTATATATATATATATATATTATAAGTTATGGTTTTATAGTCTTTATACAAAAGTCATTTATAAATTTTCATTATATGAGATTGGCTATGAAGACTTCTTCACCTTAAAGACAAGTTAGAAAATTAGTAATAGGTAAGTGGGATCAATACTTTACAACATTTTGAAGCATTATTTTATAATACTTGGAGGCTTGGTTATGTCTTTGGCTTGTGGTTATAATTTAGTTGATTATGCATGTGCTATACATGTGCTTGAGTAATGCATTGTTAGTGCTATGGAAGTTGAGCTCCATGCTATAGTTGTTTTGTGTATTTTGTTTTATATGGATTGCTTGAATTAGTTGATCACTCGAAAAATAAACTAAATTAAACTTGACCCAATTTCTAATCCAACATGTATCACAACCCACTAAAGATAATGACTAGAATTCTCAAGCCAAACACGGACTCCTTCAATGAGGATAACTAAAATAGTAATTTCCCCTACCTTAGTCGAACTAAGTGACAGGAGAGTAAGTCGTGACAAAGTTGGGGCCATGATTCAAATGCCATATCGACCAGAGAGTATTCTCCATTACATAAGCCTCGATTTGGTTCCAATCTGTGAGTGCACAATGTCAAACTCCTCAACTTGGATCAAAGCCAACACAATTTCTCTAATCTTATGACAAATCAAGTAACATCATGCAATGAAATTTGCTTGTACATGCATTGCATCCAATTAATCTAGTTAAAAGCCTCACTTTTAATGTGTTAAATGCATACATCTGTCTTTGTCCTACTTACTAAGCAAGTTGTCACTCATTTCCTTATTGTTGCTTTGTAGGTTCAAGGTAGACTTACCATCACATCACCTAATTCTAGAAGATTAGAAAGTAGGTTAGGAAGTGAGGATTTGAAGAATTAGCTAAACTTTTGTCCAAATGTCAATTTTGCTAACTTTTATAAAAACTACTAAGGTCTCCTTAGGTAGCCCTCGAGTTTTCCTCTACTAACATATATATTAAGTTTTGTAAACCTATGAGCTTCCATAATCCTATTGTTAGACTCATTTTTTTATTTTCTATACAAATGCAATCTTGTAAATGCTTGTAAATTTCGAATATTTTGTCAAGAACTTTTAATATAACTCCCTTATTTTAGAAAGCTTTGGTTAAAAAAATTTCTTTGTTTTTGTAATATTCTTTAAAGACTATACCATAGGTTTATAGCAAGAAGATGCAGAACTGAACTCTTCAAAGCAGTTAAGTTAGGTTTGCCTAGTGTAAACTAAGTCTATGATAGCAATTATGAAGTTACCTTCTATCCTAGAGTACTTCATATAGCGAGGTTGTTACAGCTTCACTTCTTCAAGGCATGACAAGCAGTAGAACTATTAGTAGAGTATGCATGATCAAATAGATCAAAATGTAGTGTATGAGGACATAACTCAAATGAGATAGAATCTTTAGAAATAACATCAGATGACTAAGGTAAAACATCAACAAATGAAATAGTTCTAAAAGGAAATACATGTTCAAAAAAAAAAATCTATACTCACTATGATTTGTTTAGTACAGAGATTATACACTTTATATACCTTTTTTTCCATTTACATAGCCAAGAAACACACATTTAGAAGCCATAGGATCAAATTTGTCTCTCTTTGTTATTAAGTCAACAACAAAACACAAACAACCCATCACTCTAAGGTTATTATATTTAGAAGATTTGTGAAACATCTCACATGATAACTTCCACTCAAGAATTGACATTGGCATGATATTTATGAGGAATGTGGCTATAAGTATACACTCTCCCTAAAAAGATTTAGGCAAATTGGCATAAAGCTTAAGAGCTCCTGAAGTTTCCAATAAATGTTGGTGTTTTCTTTCGACTCTACCATTTTGTTAGTATGTGTATGGAGTAGTACGTTGATGTAATATATTATGGCTATGTAAAATATCTTAGCAATTTTTTAACACAAATTCTCCTCCATTATCTGTTCTCACTATTTTAGGGATAACATGAAAATGATTGATGACATATCTAAAGTTCAAGAATAGAACATACTTGATACCTCTAATGTAGCCAATACGTCCAAGTTTCTTTAGTGAAACAATCAACAATAGTGATAAAATAATTAGCACCATACAACGAAGAAACATGATAAAACCCCAAACATCTATATTCAAAGGCGAAAGATGACTTGCTAAATCTGATTTGAAAAGGAAGCTTATGGAATTTCACTTCTTGATAAGTACTACAACGAAATTTATTAAAATTGAGATTTTTACAAATGTCTAAGTGATGTAACTTGTGAATATATGTCTCATTCCACTCTATATCAATTGGACATTTTATTTTCAAAAACAATAGAAACAAATGGTAAAGTAAATGAGCAATCAACATTACTTTTAGGAGATTCGACTAGCCTATAACTAAGCACATATAACCCATTCAAAGCCTTTCCTGTTGCTACCACTTTATAAGAATATAGGTCTTGAAATTTCCATAAATGTATGTCAAAGACAACTTATAGTAAGTGATCACTAACTAGTTTTTGAATAGATAACAAGTTATATGAAAATCAAGGTATAAGAACATGAGACAAAGTATGGGATGAGGAAATTTTGACTTTTCTTACTTTATCAATTGTGAGAGTGTTTCCATTAGGCAACTTAGTGAAAATAGGAAAAGGTAATTGTTAGGTAGCAAAGAGAATTTCATGAAAGGGAGTAATATGTTCATAAGCCCTTGTGTCAACTATTTAAAGAACCAGGGGATTACTATCATCATTGAAACATGAAGCAACATTATATTGGAAAAGAACTATACCTGCTTGTGCTACATTTACCAGAATAGTTGCTCTATCTTTTTTATCCTTCATCATCTTATACATCTATTGGTAGATATCTTGAATAAATTGCTTACCATAGTTCTTACTTATTGGATTTACTTGATAGCCTACTACATTAATTATCAATTATTCATAAAAAAAGGAATATCAAGTTGACTATGGAAAGAATTAACAAAATTCATCTATTTTCCCTTGGGCAAAACCTTTCTACCCTTATACCAGTGCAAATAGCCAACAAGTTAGAAACATGACTGTACTGTGTGACCTTCCCCTATACAATATGTACAAAACAATGCTTTTTCCACCTTCTTATCTGCAAGTATTTTAGTCCCTAAATTAGAATTAATTCCAGAATTCAACTTATTTGAGGAAAAAGTTGATACATCAACATCTAAATTTATCATCCCCAACACTTGCCTTTGTTTTTCAACATGTTACACTAGATAACATGCTCGATTTATAGATGGAAGGGGTTCCATCAACAATGTTTGATTCCTAATTCCTACATATGCCTTATTTAATCCCATTAAAAATTGAAGCAATCTCTTATGTGACTCATATTTGACGATTTTCTCCTTGAAGTGACAAGTACAACACTCAATTATACCATACTCACATGAAGTTCATATTTCTTATAACTCATGCCAACACCACTTTAGCTTATTAAAGTAGACACTCACAACTTGATTATTTTAGCTCAAATTTATGATTTTAGGTTAAATTTAAAAGACCAAAGGACCATTAGCCACTCTATATTACTCTTTAACTTCTTGTCATAATTCAAGAGTTAACTTTGTTTGCAAAAAATTCTAAGCCATATCGCTACTCATCGAGTTAAGCAACCGAGATCTAACCATGTAGTCACACCTATTCCATTTTACCTATTCAAGAGAGTTTTCATTAAGTTTCCTAGTTGATCCATCTATAAATCCAATTTTAACTTTTACACACAGCCTTAACTTCACAAATTTACTCTAAGAAATGTTATTTGTACCATTGAACAAAATATTTCCTATAGACATGCTTGGACTATCTAATCTAAAAAGGAAGAAAGGATCAGTAATTGCTAATTCCATCTAATTGTTCATATTTGATCATGAACTTACAAGAGATGAAATCAATTTAACAAGTTAATAGTATGATATAGAGAATAACTGTTTAGTTGCTCTAATACCATGAGTGAAAACAAAAATTCTCCGCTAACGAGAGCTTAAATATTACCTCAATAAAGCAATTTCAAGTGAATGAGATGGAAGTGTCAAACCATTTCATTACTATAGAAACTCAGTATTTATATAGAAGATTAGATAGTTTATCTACTTAACTAACTAAGCTAATAAGAACAAGACAACTGTACAAAAAATAAAATAAGCTGAAAATAAGCTGTCATTTGTAACTACATGATACATATAAAATAGAGTAAATAAAGAAATGTTATAATCTATCATATTTCTATTGTACTTTCGTATTGTAAGTAGCAATTTCTTCTAAAATTTTCAATTTAAACTAATCTAGTATAGGACTTCCAGCATCTACAATTTTAAACTAATCACATCACAAATCTTATGCTATGCAACTCAAGAGTATATATCCATAGTGTATGAATAAATGAATATGATCTTAGAACAAGAGAAACCATCTACTATTCACAACAAAGCAATAATTTATATATGTCACAATCCATTCACTTTTTTTTCTATCAACAAATTACATTGTTTATCGATTCTTCTTTTGAAATAATATAATTAATCAATTAGAATCAAGACTCTTATACTATTCTATTGTCAATTAAATTGCAAGCTTATTTCATTCAGTTCCTATATCAAGTGTTACTACAACAATATTAGGCTTACTCAACAAGAAGATAAGGTAATGAGATTAAGTTTTGTTCATTATTATCTATCTTGCTAATTAGTTTTTTATCAATATCTCACCATCATAAAATCTAATGAGGGATAAAATATTATTGTTTTGGCATTAAAATTTATGTGATCTATGTAAGAATAGTACCATATTATATTTAATATGACAAAATTTGTACTTTGATCCATCACTTCATAATTTGAAAAACATCTTATTAACATTAATATAATATTAGCACAATATATATCTACAATGCCTATACCAACAATAAAAATCTAAATAAAAAATTAGTACAAATTTGAATGTTTACTATTTATACTTAGTAATAAAATTCTGTAAATTTAGCCAAAAGTGTTTCTATAAATTAAATGTAATGTTTTCTCTTAGGTGGAAAAAATCATATCTATTATATGTGTTGACTCAATAAATAATAATAGTAAAATTGAAAACTATATAAATAAATGGGGGTCACAAAGTATCTTACATAGGAATCTTGTCAATAATATATTTTCTTGATTATAAATTAATACATCATAATGAAATTATCAATATTAGAACCCTTTTCTCTAAGCATATTAAAAAAAGATTTACTTATTATCTTTTATATAAAAGAAAACATCACATTTCAAAGCTTAGATTTTTGCCAGATGCTTATAGCTCGATTAATAATTGAGCGAGAAGAGAAAGCACAATAGGCTAAGAGTAGCAAGGATGGGATATGAAAATTAGTAAAGTTAGTTTTAATGAAGCAAAGTTTAGAAAATAAAAAAAATTAAAAAAAAAAAAGACTTCAAAGATTCATTACTACCATCAAAATTATCACCAATTGAAGGCAAAGTTCCGGATAACTACAATTCCAATCAAATAAAGTATACAAGTCCATTGGAAAGATAAAGGTGGTAATGATTATAAACACTCAAAACAAGAAACAACATAGTAGTACACTTAAAGCAAACAATAACAATCAAAATAAAAATTTTAAATCAATAAACAAAGAAGAGGGCCACTAATGTTGCAAGTAGGAAATATAGACAATTGTTATTTTAGCAAGTCAAGTTAGACAAAAGCAAAGAAACACTGCATCATCTATTCTTGAATCTTTTCTCAACAATAATAAACAAAGCAATACCATACAATCCAAACTCACTAATAATTCTAATGATCATATCATCAATAACAGTTTAGAAAATATCTAATTAAGTCATTTTTATTATCTTATCTAAGTTAAAAACTTCACAATTCTCGTAACTTAACAATTAATATTTCACAACTTCCACTTAAAAATTGAACTTTTCTTGTATTGCATACAACATTTCACTTCTTTTTTTACATGAATCAACATAAGGATGCCATTGGGTGGTTATTATAGGTTACTTAACCTATCCAACCCAGTACTCTATAAGTTTTTTGCATAAGTTCTAAGAAGGGGTTCAAAACCCAATAGTTTTCAAGTTAGATTCTAAGATATAGGAAGAACCTAATGGAAAAACCCAAACTCCGTCATAGTTGTCAAAATTACAATTCCACTATTATTTTGAACATACAAAATCGATAGAATGGTATAAAATCATTCAAAATTAATAAAATCTTAAGCTTGTAGAATTATATATCA
This sequence comes from Lumnitzera littorea, assembly GCA_024138015.1. NCBI lineage: Eukaryota > Viridiplantae > Streptophyta > Magnoliopsida > Myrtales > Combretaceae > Lumnitzera > Lumnitzera littorea. The sequence goes on along the minus strand of JAMXBB010000002.1, from coordinate 97,621,479 downwards.
AATTTCATAATTCTATAAAAAAAATGTATTTAAATGATTTTACATCTAATTTAACTAAGAGAAATATCATAAAATTATAAACTCATAGAATTGCATATTTGATTCGCGATTTTAATAATTATGAAATGGTAAAAAAAATAAAATACTTATATTTAAAGTTGCATACTATACTATACATAAGTAAATAAAAATAATAATTAATAAAATATTATCCTTGCTTAGAATTCTTAGTTACAATTGTTTATTTTTTTCTTTTCTTCAAAGCTTCATTAGAAGAGGTAACCTGAGTATAATTAATTTCATCTAACATGTTACACGATCATGATGCTCACTCACAATAATAGTAGGAAAATTCTACATGATAAAAGCAATTTCTTTTCTACTTAAATTTTAAAGAAAAAAATTACATATCATGTAATCATTGTCTTGCTAAAAGAATATACCTCTTCCCTAGTTTCTTCAGGACTAAAGACTTAAATGATTGAATACCTTTTCTTTGGTTAGATAAATACCACATATTCTAATTGTTTCGCTGATATATATTTTGTGGTGCTTTAATGAGTGATCATAACTTTTGTTGTGCATTATTTGAACAATGATAGAATTATCAATTTCTACTAAATGTAGGGTGCTATTTGAATGGGTTAACTTAGGTGATGAAATTTAATTACTTCTTCAACACAATTAATGGATTGTTTGGGTTCTTAATGCATTTAAAAAAATCCTATGAAGGCAAGTTCTAAGAGCAAAGTGAAAACCATGTAAGGTTTTGGCATAGGTTTCAGGAAGTCCTATAAGGTTACAAGTCAAGTTGAGGTTTTTAAAAACCTCTCCCAAACCTACTGCAATGGTATTCCTAAATCAATATCAAAACCTAGAAACCCCACTAATCTAAAAAGGGAAAAGAAAAAAAAAAACACCTTGTAAACCTTAAATGTATTTAAGAAATCATATAGAGTTACGGAAAGAGATAACCCACGAATTTGGAATAACAATGAACAATTCACCATAGCCACTTCTGCTGTAATTCTTAATCCTTGCACAAGGGGAGAAAGACACAAAATAAAAAAAAAAAAAAAGCGATGATTGTTAAGTGCCATGACAAAACAAAACAAAATCAAGGCAGGAGTGGGGTAGGTGACACTATACACCTTTGTTTAGTGGTTGACACTCTTGCTAGTCTAAAAGAAGCCAAGGGGTTCACGTAGAAAAAGGAGCAAAAAAGAAGAAATTTATGTATGAGCATAAAAGCGTATATAAAGGGATAAAAATTAGGGGAAAAGAGTGCTTCTTACACTCTACAAAGCACATGTGTAGCAATATAATTCTCACAAATAATATATGCAAGAATTTAATAATCACAATGAGCTTAAGTGGCAATCAAATTATTGTGATTCCCCTTTACAACAACAATAATCTACACTATCGCACATTTGCATCTTGCTAATTCCCATTTTTGTTATGGTGCATGTGTTTAGCATTTACTTGTCATTCTTTGAAAAAAAAAAAAAAACTAATGCAAAGTTGTCACAATGGATTTTTAGTGACCTACTAATATTATCAATAACTTGAAGCTCTAAAATGAAAATCTATAACCATAAATCATGAATTATGGCTTCAAAGCAAGCCACAAATTCTACTTGCATAATTGATGTAGCAATGATAAGCTACTTTGCACTTTTACATGATATTGTCACTCCAGTTGATAAGATTAATAACAAATGTAGATTTCCTTATATCATTACATCCAGCAAATTGAAACCAAATAACCAATTGCCTCTACCTAGACAAACCTCCTATAAGTGAGCATGTTGTCTTTTATTCCTTGTAAATGTCTTAAGACTTTCTTAGCAACTTTCTTGGCAAGTTTCTAATGATTCAATCCTAAATTACTTTTATAGTTGCCCAAAATCTCAACAATAAAACTAATGTCAAGTTTGGTACAAGTTTAAAGTTATATCAAACTCGCAAAAACAAAAATATAGGGAATTCTTACTATTTTTTCTCATTTCAACTCATTCTTTCGACATCACATGTTACTTAACTTATCACTTTTCTGAGTCAAAACTAGTCTTGCTAAATACTTATCTATCGTAAATTTTTTTAAAAACTTTATTGTTTTAAACATTCTAAGATAGGCCTAACAACCCTTATGATTTATTGTGGAATATTTCAATTCTAATCGTATATGTTACATAATAAACCAAAATATTAGCAGCAATCAAAATTTCATGAACATATAAGATTAAGAAAATAAACTTGCATCCACTGATTTATATATATATACTGATAAACGTTGTTTTCACTAAAACTAAAAGAAGTTACGCTTTATGAGGTTATGTTATATGAAAGATTAAATTGTTAAGTTTATGAAAATAGTAACATAGCGACACACTAACTGGGGTATGTTAGCTTTGATCAATTTGTTACATTCTCTAACACATCAAATTAACAATTTAATGCCGAGTGAAGTTCATCTAAGTTAATAATTTCCAATTTATAAAACTATTCAATCTAAACTCGCGTTAAATTTGATCGTTTAATTTGCATGAATAGGAGTTTGGTATCATGATCGTTTCTCTTTTAACTTTAATCGACGAAAGTTCATTTATTAAAAAGAATAATAATAATAATCATTACGATCAGTTTGGTATGTGTTCGAACATTCTTACGTGATCCGAAGAAAGGTCTAAAATCATTTTGTCGCAAAGACACGCCTTAAGGTTTAACATTGTGAATAAGTCAAAAGGGGGAGGAAAAAAAACGAAAATCCATCGTTACCTTCTTCTTCTCGGTCTTTCTCTTTTGGTAGGTTTGGAAGGAGTCCGATGCATGCTCTATTAGTTAATTTATTGCAACTTCCCTGGGAATGATTCTACCCATTAGACCATGTCTGAAAAATGAAACATCATATTGTTATTTGGTGCGGGAATAAACCGAAGTAAATGTAGGAGAAAAGTTTTATTGAAAGTAATACGCAATGTAAATGTTAAGCAGTATGGACAAATGAATAAAATCATAAAATAGTTCAACACGTAAGAATTTTTTAGCTTTCTGCAAAACAAGTAAAACTAAATGATTAAGGCCCATATAATACAAATCGAAAATTGGGGTGCCATTTTCGGAAAAAGAGGGGGAAAAAATAAACAATCGTTCAAGTCTTTTTTAATATAAAACAAAAAATCCTTCAGAGCTTTGAGATAAATCTTCAGCCCTGATCGGCTTCATGGCCGAATAGCCAAGACATATATAGTTTCCTTCTCTTAAAAGTTTAAGTTATCTGGAATTTCTGAAGATATTAACTAGTAGGGTCAATTTTGTTCTTGGCAATTCAGTGTTTGTACCATGAATCCCAATTAAACATGATATAATCACAAATGGGATTGTGTAAATAAAACTTAATTGGTACGATTAATAAATGAGTTAAATTTGTTTGGATTCATTCACAAACATTTTTCGATTAGGGTTCAACACTTATATACATCTACAAACATGCTTAATAAACAAATCTCTTATGTGTCAAAACTGATTATAAGTACATTTAAAGTTGAGGTGTTCAATATTAGTAATATAATATTACACTTTTTTATGGTTAGAACTTCTCTTAGACTTGTCCATTTAGATGAGTTTGATATTAGGCCTACAAAAGAGAACACATGATTTAGCAATGCATTAGAGGTGCCTCTAACGTATGTACTTTGACACTTAAATTAGTGAAAGTGTCTAAAGAGATGGAAGAACCTTCAATATTAATACTCACAGGATATAGAGATAGAGAGAATGTGTGCACCCAATTGGTATTGTAGATTGAGTCTTTAAGGTGCCATACTTATCTAAATTGCTACCCAAAGGGTTTTATTGAAAGGACTAAGCCATTGGAGTTATGCTATATAGACGAAGATCCTTACTTAAAGCTTGTACTTTTATCCTCGAGATAGTGACAAGGAGGTGATGGTGTATCTTCAACTTGGGGTACATTACCTTAGACATTATGGGGATAGCTTGGAATAAGCCAAAGGTTTGTCATAGATGATGCTTTGTTGTAGCCTCCATGCCACTGATGTATGCTAACATCAAATCACTTCTCTTAAGGGTCTTTCATCTTTAGTCTCTAGTCTCCTCTACAGTTTTTCCTCTCTAGTAGAGCTGGGCACCAGCTTTAAATTGTCAGTTTACAGGTCAATGATACGACAAATCGTAATTGACCAATGAGCTAGCGGTTCCAAACCGATTCATTAAATTTGGTGGTTTAAGAGCTGATTCGAAACCCTTGAACTAGTTTTCTTTTAATATTTAATTTTTTATATTAATTTCTTTTTTTAAATACATTAATAATTTCTATAATGTGATCTCATTTCTCTTTTTTTTTTAAATATATTAATTCATTAATAATTTCTAATTTTTTTATTAATTTTCGAATTAATGTGATTTAAGCCTTTTTATTTTTTTCTCTTAAATTTTATTTTTTTTTTCTCATATTCAAATCCTTAATATTTGATAAGTTTTACAAAAAGAACTTATATTAACTGAAAGTGAATTTTTTATCTATCATTAACACATAATTAACTTATAATTGGTCATCTATTATTAATTTAATAATATTATTTTTAAAAAAATTATCTTTCACAATTGCAAAGAAAGTAGCTTTAATATGTAATAACTTTTTGGATATTATCCAATTATTTTTTCCAACTTAGTGGTCTTTTTTTTTTTTCTCTCTTTCTCTCTTTTTTTTTTTTTAAGGGAGTAAATCGCTCGGACTAACCCGTCAATTCAATGGCAGATTGACCTATTAGTTCACGACCCGTCAGTTCAGACGATTTACTAGGACAGTATGACCCAGCTACTACCGGGCTAGGCCGGTTCACGGATTAAAATCAGTCTTTGCCCAAGTCTACCCTCTAATGTTGCCCCTCTCTCTCTCTCATCCATTACTACAACACCACTATTAGTCTTATCAATTGCTATTGTTCTCATTCTAATTGTCCTTGTCAACTATTTTGATTCTAGTTCTAGACAAAGTGACACTATTAACTTATATAAGCATTTTAAGTTTATCTTTGTATACAAACCCATTTATGAGAAATACAACGATCAAACTCTAGCCTCATTAACTAAATCACTTGGTTTTGTTAGTAAAAATTTAAGTGGATATATGAATCCATTTTATTTGAGTCAATCATAACATGTAGTATATTAATCCTATAGAACGACCATACGATAAATTTTTGTTCATTGGTCATGTAGCTCTCAAATTCTAAATCAATTATTGGATTTTTGAACTATTATTTGTACATTTAACCCTAAGAAATCTATTTATTCAAGCATGCCCATTTTTGTAGTTTTTTAATGTAATTTTCATTATTACTTTTAGCAAATTAAAGACAATATATTTACCCAAAAATTGAAGGTAATATTGAAAACATTTTTCGGATGGAAATTTGATTTTGATGGTTATGATATACTTTTAATTTATACATGGTTTAACATAAATAAGAAACACGCTTATTAAATATGGTGGATTACTTGAGTTTTCAAATATGATTGATGAACGAATCATATTATGAATTGAACTTCATATACAAACACATTTAGATTCAACAAGAGATATAACATATTAACACGAAGTATCAAACTTAATCATGTCCTTTTGACCTTATATTCATACAAAAAGATTATTTGTTTTTTCCTTAATACATAGTAATATTCTTTATATATTTAATTTATTTCTTTTTTTTTATTTTTTCACTTGTATATAGTTATTATATTACTTTTCAAGTTAAGTCCCAAATGCAGACACCTGAACTGTTGATGGTGGTTGGACTAACCTTAAAATCGTATCTTCCATGATATGGGGCATATGCCGCCTCATTTGTTCTGGTCAATTTTATATCCCCAGGGTGATTCAATTTACTTGATGTATCAACCATTGATTCCTCTAATTAATTAAACAACTATCATATGTGGTTGTACGTAATATGGTAGCATGATCTATAGTAGTGATTAGCTATTTATAGGTTAAAAAACAAAATACGAACATGAATATAAGATATTATTTTGCTAAAACTTGATCAAGAAATATTATGATATTTCTCTTATTCTATTAGAGAAAGCCTAGTAAAATTGGTAAATTATTGTGATACCATCAGAAAACCAAGGAAATTACAAAAGTTGGTCGAATTTTTAGAATATTGCACTTTATACCGCTTAATAGATCTAAGCATCGAAAAGTTTATACCTTCAATGCAGCGAATTGGAATTATTTTTTTAATATTGTCGATTTATTTCCAAATTCAATTTACATTAACCAATGAATTACTAAAAAAAAAAATTAAGAACACCAGACTAAAATGATAAATCCCTTGGAAAAAGTCATAAATTCATATTTTTATAAAAGATTGGCTTAGTACCGTAATGGAGAGCTTTTCTAGTATTAGGATTTTGATTACAAAATTTTAGAAATTCAAAATATTCTATCTTGTTATATCCCAACAATAATAGGGATAATGTGATGATTTACATTTTAATTTTACCACTTTTTGTAAATATGCACTTGAAATTTCAACTTGTCTATTTATAAGCTCAATTGAAAATTTAGTTATCATATCCTATACCTCATTAACTCATATTTATAACATGGTAAGCCAATGGTAAGTTATGCTCTATTATAGCCACTTCATTAGCTAATTATGTTTATTAAACTAACAATATAAATTAAAGTTAATTGTACAACTAAATTTTTAATTGGCTTTATAATTAAATAAGTTAAAATTTTAAGTATATAATAGCAAAAACTAATAAAGTTATGATCTAAAAAGTAACATTGATCCAACAATAGATGGAGTTTCATGAGCAAAACTTTTGTAGTTTATCCAATGTTTCATCCAATTTGGTTCAAGTTAAAAACCTAATACGAGGCTACAAGCATCACAGAATAATTTGCAGGAGCTTGATAGAGATCTTTCGAACTTATAGTACTTCAAAAAAGGACCTGAATAAATGATATCAGCTTATTTATAGATTACAGCTGTAAAAGGACACCAAATTTTAACCACCCCAACCAACAAATATTATCATTTGCATGGACCTTACATCGAAAATTCACAAAAAGAAAAAAAAAAAAAAAAAAAAAAGAAAATCTGGATATCTTGGTAACTTTTCTGCTCGAAGCTGATCTAATATATGTGGCCACAATTATTACTATGGTTCACACTAAGGGTAGAAAAACCAATGAATTCAAACCAATTTACAAACAAAACCAATATAAGAATACAGGTTCTCTTTTTTTTCAATTTGGTTTAGAAAATTTTCAAATTGAACCAAACTGAAAATTGATAGTTAATTTAGAAGGACATATCAAACTAATCTATAAAATCGAACTAAATTATTTTAAAAATATATAGTAATATTTTACTTGTAAGTAAAAAAAAAAATCTTTTATGCTAATATAGCATTTTTAAAAAGTTAAAATTTACATTTAATGAAATGTATATAAATTCAACTTTTATTACCATAATATATAAAGTATATATAAGTGTCAAGTCAAAATTTATACTATATGCTAGTTTTATGAATAAAATCAATTATTAATAGATATTTGAAATTTTTTAATCACATAAATATTGACTTTAGCGTGTATTTATGTGATATCAATACTTATTTTCTACAAGAGATTATATATTATGTAAATATATATTTTTTATATTATAAAATATGGTTCAATCCGTAAACCAAACTAAAATTTTATTTGAAAAAATTTTAATTCAACTATATAATTTGATTCAACGTTATAAGAAACCAAAATGCATTTTTGTGATTTGATTTCGTTGGAAAGTAAAATCAAAGCCAATTGTGCCACTCTAATTGACTGATTCAATTAATGCACGTAGTTGATGACCTTTTTACTTTCTCTAGAAGATTATTACATGCAACTTATAATTTGTTGTCACATCATTAGGAAAGTTACACTATGCTTATTTAGAATTAAAATTTATATTCTAAACAATCGAATTCTAATGATCCGGACAAACTGTCCGACATATTAACATTTACGATTAATGACACCTCACCTGTTGGTTATTTGGCACAACTTGCATATTGTTTATTATCGAGTCCATAAAATCTCAGTTTCTACAAGTATTTTTCCATCTCAGCCACTTGTATTTACACCGAAAGTAAAACAAATGCAAGTACCGATTGATGTATTTAGATATTTCCTCCTCCGTGGCAATAAATTTAGTTTGCCTTTTTTGACCACTCGTGGTTAAAAAATAAAAATGAGCATGTCAAACTAATAATTAGTTTGAGTATTTTATTTTACCTTCTTATAACTTTTGAAAATATACATAGAAATACAATATTGTTGTTAAAACTCCATAACATATGAGATTATTCAAATAGTGATTTATGAGCTATTCATATATTTTCGCGCGAAATTACACTTTAGAAATTAAAAAAAGCTAGGATGTCAACATAAAAACCTAAAATTTTAGTGCAACGTTCTTTTAGACACAAGCCATAAAAGGAAATACAAAAGGCATTTCCTTTGTCGCTGGCCTCCTCGTCCTGTTTCTTAATGAATTTCCCAGGAAGTTTCACGAGACCACTTGAAGTTTTCTACGTGTTACAACATTCTTATTTTTTATTTTTGGCCATGTGTTACAACATTCTTAGATTTTTATTATAGCAAACCACAACTGTAACAGATCCATTTAAAATACTAATTTTCCATAAGCATGTGTGTGATTATATTGGGTTAGGGCCTGTTTATAAAGCTTATATTGCCATATCAATATCTTAAGTTTATTTTATAAAGAAGTGTTAAACCAAAACTGCATATAAATTTTTTTCAAATCATTTACGGGCTCCATATATCATTACATTTTAGAATATATATATGAAATATGTTTTAGAGAGTTTTTAAAAGTGTGAAAATTAATTTATTAATATTTCATACTATAATAGTAATTTATTTATTATTACCGAAAAAACTGAGAGAAAGGAACATAAATAATTTTTTTTTTTTTGAAAAAAAAAGGGCATGCTCTTGCTGCCCATAAGGAAATCCATTTCCTCTGACGGGGGAATGCAACGGAAAAAAATAATTTTTTTATTAATAATTTTCCGTTGTTCAACCTCTTTTTCATTTGAAGAAAAGAAAAGAATAAAGGCTGGAGTTGTTGAACGGCCAAATGGCCTGCAATTGTCAGAAAAAGTATGCTGCGATATCGCTGTAAAATAATCACCTAGGGTTCATGACGCACCGTTAGGTGTAAGTGAAATATAAGGGAATAAGGTGCTTGTCCCTCATAAATATGCTCTCATAGTTGGGAAATTATATCGGTTTTCTGCGTAAGTTCATTCAGATTTTTTCTTTTTCTTTTTTTTTTTTAATTTCCTAAACTTGGATTAATCCAATTCTGGTGCAAATAAGATAACTTGTTCTTATAATTTGACATGGGTGCAATTTCCACTAATCAAATAAAAGTTCCAATTACATTGTATTAAGCCAATTATGTACAAATAATGTCATAAAATTGGCTCATAACACAGGGTTAGGTGATAACCCTAGGTATTGGAATGATGATAATGTCTATTTTTCGAAAACGAAAAGGGCGTTGCTATAATTAACCTGTTATCTTTGGACATATAAACCATGTATAAGATTTATATATTAGTTTAATACTTACTTTATGTAAGTAATCCCATAAAATGTCTTTGATGAGATTTAAGCTCAAGATTTCATATAAGTTATCATGAAAGTATATTAGATCTTAATCATTATTCCAACCCCTTGATGGTTTTCTACATAACATATATGTCAAATCGCAATTACGAGATTGATGCATCAATGTAAATTAATCAATAATAAGATTTTTAACTCGCATGGCACAATGTTGTTGAGCGGTGACATATTCAATACAAGTTTCTTCATATTGGCTATTTGATGTACCTAAGTTAGACAATCAATTGAAAGATAATTGATCACCCAGGAAAATTGTAATAATTCTTTTAGGGTTTTGTAATATACTAATAAGTATGACTCTTTCAAGTATTTTATACTCCAGAGATCATACTACATTTACTTAAGTTGATACAATGTATGTAATTAAGCAAACAAGTTGTTCACCAAAATCAAAAAGATTGATGAGAACATGGATTTGAGAGAAAATAACTCCATCAAAGGTGTTGTTGACCAATAATAATGAGTTAAATACAAAGAATCCTTATTTATTTTGTAATCAAGACTATTTTTGCTATAGAAAATAAATAATAAAACTAAAGAACGCAAAGAAAAAATGTAATTAAGAAAACTATGTCAAAATAAAAGAAGTCTGAATCTTTTTGAAAGTCCTCTAAATAGATGCGATTAGGATTACTCCCTAAGCAAGTCATGAGAATAGTTTTTTTAAAGTCATCCAAATGCCTTTAAAAAACCTTACATGGTATCCTCTCAGCTCGAAGAAGCTAGATGCATGACTCAATTGGTTTTGATTCAATTTAAGCAACAACTCAACTTGCAATTTACCTTCACCTGCAATTGAAACATCACAAGATATTAAAGTGTAGCCACTAAATGTCTTCATGTAGCTCTCAAAATCTTTAATAAAGGTAATCTCACCCTCAATTGTCTTATTATGAAGTGTTGTCTGAGTCAAGTTCCATAAATCCTTAGCTCTTACTCTTATGACTGGACTTAATTCTTCTTATTACTTTAAGATTATTAAAGATTTTCCCGTTAATCTTGTTAGTCTTATCTTCTTTGTAAAATATATGGTGATAAGTTTGAGACGTTTAATGCAACTAAAGCACCATGATCTCCTGGTAGCTCAAGTTTATAAGCATTATCATTAATCTTACCTTAAATCTTGGGTGCTACCTTCATAGTTCTAACTCTTAAGAATCATTCCTTCCTTAAATTTAACCAAACCAAACCCTCTAGCCAAAATAACATAAGTTTGTTTTCTTTGTTTCCTTATTCTTACTACTTAGCATCCTGTTCAAAAAGAAAATACTTGAAACCTTATATTGTAATTTTTAGATATGCTTTCCATTAGCAACCCCTCTTAGACTTTCCTCCTTTGAAGTCAAATAGGTCATAATTCCATTAAAATGATTAGATTGTAGCCATAGGTGGTTTCGAAAGGCATTTTGCTAGTGGAACTATTACTAAGTGTAAATGAACTCAATAATAAGTAAGTGATAACTCTGATTTTGAACATATTTCACATGGTGATTTTATAGTATTTCCCTTACATTTTTTGTTTCTTCAAAGAAATTGATACTTAATTGAGTAAAATTTTGATTTCAAGGTTTGAACGCATTCTAAGATTGAAAACGAAGAAAAGGAATCAAGTTTCACTCAATTCGAAGTTCAAATAAAAAAGTTATGAAGTTTTGAAATTACATAATCTGAGACATAGCCATGTCCCTAGGCTGTGTCCATGCAGGAAAATTTGCCAAGGTCAAAAAGTTACATGACCTAGGGACACAGCCATGTCCCAGGCCGTGTTTGGTGACGAAAACAAAATCCTTATAATGTATATATAAAAGGACATATGAGGGTTTCAAGAGAGAAGAGACACAAGAGAAGAAAAGAGACTTGAGGAGAAGGAGAAGAAAAAGGCGAGAGTAACACCAACTTCAAGATTGGAGAGATTTTTCATCAATCAAAGGGGTTTTTCATGTTTTATTTTATGTTTTTGATGGAACTCGTTTTTAGTTTCATTATGATAGCTTAGAATTCGTATATTTAGGATTATGGAACTTAGGGTTTCATGTGACTATTGGGTTGATTTATAATTTTCAATAAAGTTTCTATCTTTTCTTGATTCAATTATGTTGTTTAATTGGTAATTGATATTTCTAGAGTATCAATCTATGATATTATGCATGATGATTGAGAAATTGCATGTGTAATTAGATCTTAGCATAATTGAAGAGAATTACATGTATACTTAGAGATAAGATAAATGTTTCTTCCAAAAAGTTAATTATTTGTGTGGGAATTCATTACACATTAATACAATTCTAAGTTATATTACTAAGTGAAGAGATTCCGATAAATAATTTAGGATTAGGGTTAATATGCTTGAGAAAGGTATTAACTTTAATTGTGAATCCCTCCGGTCAAGAATAATAGAAATTGAATTGAATATATTTTAAGCAGTCACATGTTAAACACTAGGAGAAATAATTCCTAAATACGTTATTAACTTCTTGAAGTCGTTCTTAGTTTTATTTCTTTTTAAATTGCTTAATTAAGTCTCATAATTAGTTTAGTTTGTTAATTTCAGTATTTTTTAATTCATTCAACTCAATACGATTTTCTAGTTAGATAATAGAGCTAAGGTTAATATTAGTACTCGAAGTCTCTAAGGGATTGACTCGGACTCACATCCGCTATATTAAAACTGATAGGTGCACTTGCCTTATATCAGTAAGCATAAACCCTAATCAAGTAGATTTTTGCCAAATGTCATTCTAAGTAAAGCATGAAGAGTTCAATTAACAACCTTAATTTGGCTATCTATTTAGGGATGATAACATGTGGTGAATAACAATTTAGTCTCTAACTTCTACATAGTATTTTTCAAAAGAAGCTTAAGAATTTGATGTATCTATCTAAAAAAGTACTATAGGGAACATTAGAGTACAGCAATTTCCTAGGTAAAGAAAAAGGCTAGCAATAAAGAGAGCAATCTCTATTTTTTAAAATGATATGAATTGAGACATGTACATAACATATCTTCTAACCACCATGTGAATGTCACCCTTTATTCCTAATTAAAAGAAATATTCATCTAACAACTCTAGAGTGTTTTCCTTACCAAAATGCTCTAATAATTCACTTGCATGCACTTCTTTAACCAACAACTTTTTAATGGATCCCCCAAGTACACATAATTTCCTAAGTTAAATAAGAACCCACTAACTACATAGTAATCATCTACAGTCAATCGCCAGAGAACGAGCAATAGTAGGCACAAAATACACATCATTTACATTTCGATACACTATCACATCAAAGCTAAACAATTTAGATTAAAGAGCAATAATAAGTAAGTATTACCCATTAAACTACCCTACTTTTACCTAATCACATTGAAAGAGCTCTCCAAGAACTCCATCCATCTGACATGTCGTTTACTCAATTTAGTTTGCTCGTTCAAGTGCTTCAAGGAGTCATGATTGGTATATATAACAACTAGCAATATATAATACTACCACATTGTAAGTGTTTTAATCAATGAATAGAGTTTTTTGTCATATTAAGAATAGTTAATAGCAACACCATTAAGTTTCTCCCTAAAGTATCTAATAAGCTATCTCTCTTACATCAACACTCCCCTATCCCTATTCCAAAGGCACTAGACCTTGACTCGAAAGTCTTCTCAAAATCATGTTATAATAAGACTTATGCAGTAGTCAATTTCTCCTTAATATAGTCAAGACTCTCTTGTACCTTCTCTATCCATTTAAAATCCTTTCCCTTCTTTATTAACTCAATTAGATTGTTATTTTAGTGCTAAAATTCTTTGTAAACCTTCTATAAGAAGATGTAATTCATGGAAGCTCCTTACTTCAAATGCAATTATAGGAATAAACCACTTAAGAATAGTGCACTCCTTACTCAAGCACAACAAATCTCGATCACATAAATTCATGCAAGCAAAAGGCACACTTTTTGAGATTACCTTGGGCATTAAGAATAGTAACCTCAAATGCTTGACATGATTATTTAGATTAGGACTATATACCAAAATATTATCAAAATAAATAACCACAAACTTATAATAAAGTCCTAAGATTGTGATTCATCAATCTCATAAATGTACTTGGAGAATTAGGCAACCTAAATATTATTACCATTCACTCATAGAGACTATATTTGGTCTTAAGTACTATTTTTTTTTTTAATCCTCAAGCTTCATGTATCATTTGGTAATACTCACTTTTCAAATCAACTCTAGAGAATATATGCCCCATGTAACCTATCTAACATGACTACATGTGGAATAGGATTTACGGTGATCTATTTTATGGTTTGAATATTAGTACATATATTACATGATCCATCATTCTTTGGTACCAAAAGAGTCGATACTAAATAAGGGCTCATACTTTCCCTTATGTACTCTTTTGAGTGAGTTTATCTACTTGCTTTTTAAATTATCTAGCTTCCTTTGTGTTTATGCGATATTATGATTCCATAAAGCTTCCTTGATACCATGTTAATGTTGTGCACTATACTCCTCATATGAGACAATCACTTAGGGAATTCATCTAGAAATATATGAGCAAACTCTTATAATGACCTTTTAATTGCTAGGGGAATAGGTATCTGACTATCCATTCTTAGTGCCTATCTATGCAAAAGAAACATAAGTTCACCCCCATAATCACATTGACCACCTCATCTTTAGTCATGAATAAAGCGTCCTTCCTAGATTTGTCATATCAACCTATGTAGCCTTAACCTCTATAAAACTGATTGGTTTCAACGAAACCCTCGTATTATCATTCTAACAAACATATGCATTATAGTAGCCATTACACAAAACCCTCTAATAAAAAAATAATGGCCTACCTAAGAATACACATGAGATACTCATAGGCACCACATTACAAAAAGTCTTATCCTAATAGTTGTTATCAATGGAGATGGGTGACTTGATATGTACAACTCCTTTTTCACTTAACTAACGTAGTTTATAGGGATGAGGATGCACACTAGTTAAAAGCTTCAATTTCTCCATCATCACTGTAGCAGCAACATTAATGCAACTCTTAATGGTTGTAATAAGGAAAAAAAAGAAGAAGAAGATTACCCATAATATAACATTTGATGTGAAACAAGTTCCCCTTTATTCCTCTTGTACTGTAAAATCTACATTAAAAGCGTACCAAATAACCATAACCATGACCTACTCGAATCTGTACTCTCTTTATCCTCCTCATTATCATACGCTTCAAGCAAGAGGTCAATCAACAAGAAACTTCATGTTTGTAGGGCTTCTCTAACAGGCTTGACGCCTCTTCCCATTACTAATAAGGGTGTCCATAGGGTCTCAAGAGGAAAAGGAAACAACAGAAGGATAACTTTAAGATCTTTAAGACACCCATCCTTCTCCTTATGTTTGATGTCTATCCCATGCACTTCCTTTTTTACAAATATTTCCCTACAATTTGGACATTGAGCAGTGATGTGTTCATAACCAAAATATTCATGACACTTAATTTAGATGGATTCCTTCCTTGTTAACTCTTAATTTGCACCTTACCCTTTAAGATTAGCAAGAGCCTTCCTGCTAGCTGTCTTACCTCTCTATTCATTTCACCTCCCCTCAGTTTCTATGCTCAACTTCCCAATTAATGGCACCTCACTTCATTTTTCTCTCACCTTTATTAACAAATCAATTATGACCCATCAGTTTAGAAGATGATATCGATATCCAGAATGGACTTCTCTACCTTTCCTTTCAATCTTAAGGGATAACTATATCACACATCAAGTGAGTCAACCTTTGCAACTCAGTTACGCCAGAATTCTTGAACTTCATCCTACTTATAAACCTAATGATGTTTTGCTCCTTTGATCTATGGCCTTATAGTGGATCATGAGCATCTCAAGATCCTTAATGTAATCCTCTACACTAAGTCTACCCTAATTGCTTATGCAACAGTTGTTTCATTTCATGCTAAGTGATCGCTTCCCTTCACCATCTTGTTTCTTCTATGGTAAAGCCTTCTTCTACCACAAGGTACCATACCTTTAGAACTCTTAACATCATTAAACAAACTCTGCTAATATCATTACATCCATAGCATGCAAGCACCTTCTCACCTAGTGTTCTAAATTAGGAAAATCACATAATGATCCCCACTTGCAAAAGGTGAAACTTTTGACTTAATAGTCTCAATACCCTTAAGCTGATGGTTCCTCTTATTATTTAGTCAACCTCAAAATTGTCATCATCTCACAACCAATTCATTACCCTCTTGGTGCATAGGCCTTTAACATGCATCTCTAATCCATCCATTTGATTAATTTGTAATGCTATAAAATTCAGTATAGTTTTAGTTGATTTCACATGGCTTGCTCCATGGATGCTTTGGTGCATCGCCTACTTCACCAACCATTAGTACCACCTCTTAGATTCACATCACTATACATACTACCATACACACTCTCACCCAACATCTTGCAACCACATGTATTCAACATACCATAAATTTTAGAGCGAAGTTTAGTTTACATCCTTTAAGATAACTTGTCAAACACAGGCAGGCAATAAAAATTGACTCATCCCTTCACAAGACTTCACTACCTCCATACTATGCATACATATAATCATGTTGACCACATTCTCAACACATATACTATATTTGAACACCATATGCCCATGTTAAGCATAAGCTTAATACTAAAAGATTATTGTTATCACGCCCAACCACTAGGCTTTTAGATGAACTTACGTGACTAAGTATCTAAGAAACCTTAGCACAATTTTTACTTTTGTCACACCTCTTTATCAATCAAAACTCTCTAGTACTCTTTCTCTCTTAAGGTTTGACTTTAAGGTGAGGTTCAAGCCTTAACCTCACAAATCTCTCATATTTAAGTGTTTAATTTTCTTAGATCTATATGATAAATGTAGATTACTAACTTGATCTGTTGTTTTGTGTGAATGCGAGGTGTCAAATTAGAAAGAATGGTAGAGTTTGAGCTCACCACACTCTAACAAGGAAAAGGAAGGAGATCTGACTTTGTTATGGATTCAACTGTCCCATTCTTTTCTCTTTCATTCTTTTTATACCATATTCCTTCTTTTATTTTTATTGTACGCATGATTTGTTTGTTACAACCGCTATAAAGTCATTACAATCTATTTTATTACATCTACTATTAGATTATTATTTATTCTTTATTTTGTAATGAAATTTTCCAACCTTGTGGTCTTTTCCTATTATGTAGTCCTCTATTTGTAACGTTTTCTTCCCTTGGTTGAAAAACAACCTCATCCTTAAGGTTATAATTAGGGTAAATCTTCTAAAACATGTTAGTCTTCCCATGCCGTATCCTCTAGTAGAAGACCTTACCATTTTACCAAAATCTGTTCGACAAATTTACCACTTAGAGACACCACACTGTTATATAAGATAGCTAAAGGCTCTAAAATAAGATGATTTAATTCATCATGTTGTAGTAGTGGTAAAGGTTAAATCTCGAACCCTTGAGCTTTCTTTAACAAAGATATATGAAAAACATTATGAATCTTTGAATAAGCTAGTAACTGCAATTCATAATCACAAGTACCAATCTTCCTAGTAATAAGAAATGGTCTATAGAACCTCTTACTCAGCTTATTATAATGTCCTTAAGTAACTAAAATCCACTTGTAAGGTTAGAGTTTCACAAAAACTGTATCCTTAACTTGAAACTTCACATTTATCCTCTTTCTATCTAAATAAATCTGCATGCGATTCTAAGCGACTTCTAGATTGTATCGTAAAAGTTTAAGTACCTCATCTCTAGTCCTCAATTCCTAATCAACTCTACCTAATGTAGAAGTCCCTCGTACATATGATGAAATAGTTAGTGGTAGACAACCGTTAACTATTTCAAAAGGAGTCATCTAGGCTCCATAATGAAATGAAGTATTATAAGCAAACTCTATCTAAGGTAGAAATTTTACCCATAAATGAGGACAATTCACAACAAAACTTCGTAGGTATTGTTGAATTATCTTATTCAAAACTTCTGTTTGGCCATCACTTTGTAGGTGATAGGAGCTACTCATTAAGAGCTTAGTACCACTCAGCATGAAAAGTCCTTTCTAGAACTTGCTCATAAAATAGCATCTTTGTCAAACACTATAGTTTAAGTGTAACCAAGTAGCTTGACTACCATATGTAAAAATAAAGAAGCAACCTTAGTGGTTGAAAAATTTGTATACAATGTACCCGGTGACAATACTTGGACAATTTGTCTACAACTACCAAAATGACAATATATCCTTGAGACTTAGGTAGGTAAGTGATGAAATCCAAACATATGTCTTCCCAATTATGTTTTAGTATAGGTAGAGGATCTAACAAACTAGCAGGTGATTTGTTTCATACTTTACTTGTTGAATGAGACACCCTTTAACAAAATCCTCTATTGACTCCTTCATGCCTTCCCAAAAGAATTCTAATGCCACTCTTTTATATGTCTTAAGGATCGCAAAGTGACTTGTTGTTGGGGATGAATGAAACTCTTATAGAATGAATGGAATAATTATTGATTGAGGCACTCAAAACAATTAGTTCTTAAAGTATAATAGACCATTTTCTAACTTAAATTCTATTTAAGAGTCTTCCCTTAGATTAGGTTAACAACAATATTGCAAAATTATGGAATTGTCTAATATTCTTGCTTTATTGTATCTAAGAATTTAAAATGAGGAAAAGAAATTCCTAAATATGTATACTCATTTGGATATTGTCGTGATATCGCATCAGCCACTACATTCTTAGCTCCTATCTTATAAACAATAGAATGGTCATATCCTATGAGCTTCAAAAGATATTTCTATTGATCAAGTGTTTAAATAACCTGTGACAGTACCTCTTTGAGACTCCTATGATCCATGGGTATAACAAAGTGAGCCCTAATAGGTACTATCACCACTTCTTAACAGCTTCAACAATTGCATAGAGCTCCTAAACATAAGCAGAAGCTTTCCTCAAATGTAATGGAAGCTTCTTGCTAAAATAAGCAATTAGATGCGCTTATTGAAGCAAAACAACCCCTATTCCAACTCTTGATGCGTCTATCTCAACAATAAACTATTTGTTAAAATCAAGAAGTTGTAAAATTGGTGTATAACATAGCGCCTCCTTCAATTTATTAAACACAACTAATGCTTCATTTGTCTAATGAAAACTATCTTTTTGTAAGAGATCAATTAGAGGACTTGCAACAGTTGCATACCCCTGGATGAATCTTCTACAATAGCTTGAGAGTCCAAAACTGCCCTAAGTTCCTTGACATTAGTGGGAATAGGCCATTTTTTCACTATTTCAACTTCATTATCTTCAAGTTAAACCCCTTGCAAAGAAACAATATGCCTTAGATATTCAATTCTATCTTGTCTAAAGGAGCACTTGCTCTCTTTAAGATAGAATTGATTTTCTATTAAGATTTGAAATACTTTGGCCAAATACTCCACATGTTCTTCTACAAATGGACTGTACGCTAGAATTTCATCAAAAAACACAATTGCAAATTTGCATATGTAAGGATTGAATATTCTGTTCATCATAGCCTGAAAAGTTGCTAGGTCATTACTTAATCTAGAGGGCATCACTATAAGTTCATAATGTCCCTCATGAGTTCTAAAGGCTATTTTGGAAATATCATCCAAATGCATTCTTATTTGATGATACCCTACCCTTAGATCCAATTTAGAAAATACTGGGGCAGTATGTAATTTGTCTAATAGCTCATCTATTGTTGGTATAAGAGATTCATCTTTCACCGTTACTTTATTGAGTGCTTTATAGTCAATACAAAACCTCCATGTACCATCTTTCTTCTTGACTAATAGGACTAACGAAGAGAATAGACTATTACTATATTGAATAAGCCCATGTTTCAACATGTCAAATACTTACTTTTCAATTTCATTTTTCTGAAAATGTAGGTAACAATAAGGCACACATTGATTGGCTTAGCACCATTAGTTAAATGAATTTTGTGTTGTATATTGTGAATGGGAGGCAATGATAAAAGTGTCTCGAATATCTAACGATATCTGCTAAATGTTTGCTTTAATGCATCATTACTAGTAGTAATTGTTGTAGAATCAATCACTTCTTA
This sequence comes from Lumnitzera littorea, assembly GCA_024138015.1. Taxonomy (NCBI): domain Eukaryota; kingdom Viridiplantae; phylum Streptophyta; class Magnoliopsida; order Myrtales; family Combretaceae; genus Lumnitzera; species Lumnitzera littorea. The sequence continues at coordinate 97,601,612 of JAMXBB010000002.1, read as the reverse complement.
GGCCAACAACTGAAAACAAGACGTAATAACATATGTTTGTACCGTGCACTTAAATTGATGGTGTGAAATTTGGCTCAAATTTTCCAACTTATCTCCATAAAGTTGCACTCTAATTCCTTGATACACAAATCCCATCGTTAAGGAATTGTAATCTACAGTAACTAGACCTAAAGGTTGTAACCATTGAATTCCCAATACTACCTCAGTACCTTGTATTGGTTGGGCAAAAAACGGTACTTGAAATTTAAGTCCATATATTTTTAGAGGTATATTAGTGTACTATCCTTTATACATAATGTGGCTACCATTTCTAACTAATACTTGAAAACTTAATAAAGGAAAAATTGTGAGTCCTTAATGTGTCATTAGTCTTGTTTGTAAGAAATTGTGTATGCTTCCTGAGTCTATCAAAATAGACACATCATGATTATTTATTATCCCTTAAAATCTTAGTATCCTTAGAATTTGCATACTAGATAGAGCATGAAAACTAATTTTGCACAAATCATCAGTATTTATCACTTCTTCTAAATGTTGTGCGTCATTGAAATTGACATTTGAATCATCCCTATCTTCATCTTCTAAAAGAAGCAAAAATTGGCCTTACATTTGTGACCTCTATTGAATTTCTCGTCATAATTTTAACACAACCCTTTTTCTGTTCTTGCAAGCATTTTTGTTGCAAACAATTTTCTAATGGACAATGGTGGTGAAGGTGTAGTTAGCGATGGTGCCAATTTAGAAGAAGAAGGATACGGAGTGTTTGAAACAGGTAAGTTGGATGAATTTAGAGGTTTTGAAAATTGTAATGTGGTAGAAGGCTTATATGTGGATGAAAAAGAAGTGGTGTAAGTGTTTCTTGAAAATTGCTCTGCAATTTTAGCTTGTCCAACATCCCTTCTAATATTTTTTTCTTTTAATCCCAATATAAAACAACTCAATAACAATGATTCACATAATCCAACCACTCTATTAGACAAACTTTCAAATTCTAATTGATACTCTTCTACTATACATATCTACATCAGTTTAGCTAATTTTCCTTGTACATCCTCATACTATGGTGGTCCAATATGTGATTCAATTACTTTTGTGAAATTTGACAAAACACTAAGTTGTTGATTTAGATGCATCCATTAATACCATTTAAGAGCTCCATCTTCCATAACAAAAGACGTTATAGTAATTCTCTATTCATCTAAGACACCATAAAAATTGAAAAAGTAGTTACCTTCAAAAATCCATCCAATTGTATGTTCCCTATTAAATTTTGGAATTTCCAACTTAATTCCTTTCAACAATATATTAGAATTACATAGAAGATGATGATGAATGATTATTTTCTGAATTATTTGAAGTATTTCCATTCATCTTATTCTGCATGGTTGACAAATTGTCCATTAACTTAGTTTCTATCTATTGAATGTTGACATGCAACTGTTTAACAATGTTTTACCATTCTTGTTTCATTTCTTACCTGAATGAAGCAAATTCATCTTCCATATTAGTCAATCTTGTTTAGGGTACCATTAAAAACAGTAAAAGCAACAAATATTAGGCCAAAGCCCAAGCCTTTTAGATAAACTCACTTGACTAAGTGTCTAAGAAACCCTAGCATAATTTTAACTTTTGTCACTCTTCTCTTAAGGTTTGACTCCAAGGTGAAGTTCAAGCCTTAATGTCCTAGATCTCTAGTGGTAAGTGTTAATTTTCTCAAATCTATCTAATAAGTGCATATTACTAACTTGAAATGTTATTTATGTATAGATGTGAGGTGTCAAATTGGAAAGAATGGTGGAGTTCGAGCTCACCACACTCCAAGAAGGGAAAAGAAAGGAGATCCAAGTTTATTATGTTATGGGTTCAACTATCCCATTCTTTTCTCTTTTGTTCTTTCTATACTATTGTTCCTTCTATTATTTATGTTACATGCATAATTTGTTTATTACAACCACTACAGTGTAATTACAATCTATTATATTACATCCACTATTAGATGATTACAATCTATTCATTCTTTATTTTGTGATGCAATCTTCCAACCATTGTGGTCAAGTCTCGATCAAATCCATGTACTTCTTCTTAGCCTCAACTCATAACATACACTCATCTGATAGAGCGGACTCATCTAATAGGATGCAACAAGAGTGGAAGCAAATCTGGCATATGGGATGTCCAGCTGAAAGTTAGGAACATTTTATGGGGAGCCTTTAAAAATTCTTTGGCAAAAAATGCAAATCTTTGTAAAAGAAATATTGTTACCTATGGAAACTATGTGATTTGTGGCAAGCAAGAAACTGTTGAGCATGCCTTACTTCTATTTCCTTGGGTGGAGAGAATTTTGTTTAGGGTTCTCAACTAGAGGGTTGAGAGAGAGATGGTCACTTTGCTGTAAGATTAGAGGATCTTGATGTATAGAACTTACAGCAAGAAGTGCGAAGGGAGAAAGATCGAATCTTTGCATTTGCTTTTTAGACAATTTGGCATAACAGATGCAATTTTGTGTTCAAGAAGGAAACCCTAAATCCCTTGTTGTGTACTCAATGCATTTTAGTAGTTTGTGAGGAATGGATTTCTCAAAAAAAAGACTTCTCTAGAAAGTAGTACTCCGATGCATGAGAGGGTTGTCATGTGGAAACTGCCACTTGTCAATAAACATAAGTTAAGTGATGATGGGGTCATGGAGCAAAGATGGAGTAGGGGTTATTGGAGTGGTAATTCGCGATCATAATGGGCTGGTGGGCTTGCCAAAAAATTCATGGGCCTAATGCTGAGATGATGGAGTGTTTGGTAGTCAAGTATGGCTTAGCATTGGCGAAGGATAATGGAATTAAAGATATATGCGTGGAATCAGATGCATAGGTCATAGTCAAATCTCTGAATGAGAGAACTTCCTTAGTGCACTAGAGTAATAATCCAATTTTGGATGCAATTAAAACGTTAGCCACATCTTTTGATAATTTAGAGTTTATGTATGTTCCTAGAAATGCTAATAAAATAGCAGATTGAGACGTGCTAGGAAGGGGATGTGCCCTTTGGATTTGGATTGGTGGATATGCACCTCATCCCCTCTCCTCTGGCTTTTATTTTTAGATATTTTGTCCATGTCTTCTAGTTTGAGTCTCTGGTTGTAACACCTTTGATAATGGTTAAATGAAAACTGGGCTTTATTTGCGAAAAAAAAAGACATCTACCTGCACTCATATGGTCCCAGATCCGGTCAACATAAAACGTAAAAGTCACATGATTGAATTATGATAATTTTATAAAAGATGCTCCATTTAATTTCACGAAATCTAATTTATTATATTTTTAGTATTTATAAAGGATTTATATGGATAAAGTATGTAATCCTACAGCTTTTGATTTTCTAATTGATATCTCCCTTCGATTAATAATTATTAGAAAAAAAAAAAAAGAATTGAATGATTGGAAACTACGAACTGTTATTATTTTTTCATTATATCTACACACCAAATCTTCACTATAAAAATTATACGATTACAGAAATATTTAAATCTCAACCCCAGGTATGCACTTGTTCTACTGCATTCCCTCGATAATAATATTAAAAAGACAAGACAATCAAACACGTTGCCGGTGAATGGTATATAACTACTTTGAAAAACACCACCGTCGTTATCAAAGCGTGTCTGAGGGCACCTAGTCAAAGACAGATCTGAACTAGTCTAAACCGAGTAGTTAACCACTTTAATTGTCTTGCGTGTAAAGTGGGAAGAGCTTTAATTAATATGCTCCTTGAATTGTTTAATGATATTAGATAGAAATAAATAATAAATTCATATATGAGAGTTTTAATGTTTTTACGACTTCTGTTTGCCATCCTAACTAATATTAGGTAGTATGTTACATCTTGATCTATTATTATCTATGGTTAAACACCACAAATGCAATGATACTAAATAATTTTTTGGATGTGACAAACTTTTATATAACTAGTATAGGACTAAAGAATCGTATAAACACAAATATATCTGCATTTATATGTATCCTGTTAACAAGTGTGTTTTTATTGGTATCAAGGTTAAAATAAACAATTTTAATAGAAAGTGGTTTTAGTTAACTAGTATTTGTTACAAGTACATCCACACAAACTCTTTTTAACATTTTCCTATATATATTCACGTTCAACTAATAAACAAGCACCACCAATCAAAGCCCACACATCAAAAATGGCAAAATCAGCATCCTCTCTTCTAGCCATGTGCCTACTCATGACCATCCTCATTGCTTTATCATCATCAACAACCACGGCCACTGCAGGCACTGAGCCTGCGCTTGCATGGTCATCAACCACCAAAGGAGGGCGGTGCCACGGCTCGATTGCCGAGTGCATAGCAGAGGGTACTGAATTCGACATGGATTCCGACGTAAACCGCCGTATCCTTGCCACCTCGCAGTACATAAGTTATGGCGCTCTTCAAAGCAACACGGTGCCATGTTCTCAAAGGGGTTCGTCCTACTATAGCAATTGTCAGCCAGGATCTCAAGCCAACCCATACAGTAGGTCATGCAGTGCTATAACTCGGTGTAGAAGCTAAGGGCCAACAAGAAAATTATCGTATTTCGTCGTCTTTCTCGTTTCATTACATGTTAACGTCATACATTTTGCATGGAAAATGCAAGAGACTATTGTTGGCATATAATTATAACTTTGTCTTATACATTTGCTATAGCAGTAATAATAATTGTCATGAATATATATATGTAATACGATGTGATAATTATAGGTAGCGTTTTGACCATCCGTTTACACCAATCTGATGAGTAACTAAGAAGGTAGAGAATTTCCATTTCTTTTTTTTTTTCTTTTTCTTTTCCCCCAGATTTCAATAGTTTTATCCCTTATGGAATCTACTCGTGCCTTCTAGCTAAGGACAGCCCCTTCTTATTTATTTATTCATTTTTTGTTATATTTGCCACGTTAAGAAGCTACACTTTTAGAGATAAAAGGTGAACAGCTTTTGAAAAGACAAATTTCATAACATATTGGTATAATATTTTTAAGAGACCTAATGGAATCTTTAGAACTAAAGATGGTCTAATACATGAATCGTGCTCAATTTATTCCAGCCTGAGATTCAAAACTGTCGTGCTTACTAGCATGAATCAGGGTGTAATTGAAAAAGTAATGTCAGGATCGTAGGAAAAAAGCATAAATGCATAATATCCCTGAAATGATATTTTATATTTGGGTATAACTATAGCAAATGGGACATGTATTTGACTTCAATTATCACTACAGAAATAAGTCCCTACTCCTAAAAAAAAAAGGCAAAAAATTGTAAGGGTAGATCTTTTTTCACTGGTAAGAGCTCTACTAGTAAAATTATTCCTCCATAAATAGTCGTCACTAAAAATCTAACGGTCAAAGTTTACTAGTGACTTTTCTTTCCTTAAAAAAGTGGTATAGCAAACTAAGTTCCCCGCTATGTTGGCAAGTTAACAATTTTCTTAACTAGTGAATTTGGTTCACCATTGAAAAAGTTACTAGCAAATTTTCTTTAATTGGCACTTGTCAAATCCCCCTCTAATGAATTTAGTTCACTAGTTACATATATATATATATATATATTAGTATTTTTTAATTAATTTATGTAATTAATAAAAATTTATTATTATTTATTTATAGAAATATTGTAGCCAATATAATGAAAATTGATATGATTGAAAATATTTAATAATGGACATAATTTAAGAATAAACATAATAATAATAATAAAAGCTTAATAATACAATTAGATTGACAAATATTGTTCAATAACATATCACAAAAGTGAAATAACATATATATTTGTCCAAAGAAAAAACACAATTCCAATACAATTGGGTTGACACATATTTGGTTAATAACAAATCACAAAAGTGAAATAACATACATATTTAGTCGAAAAAGAAACACAAGTCTAAATATAACATGATAATAATAGCAACTAGAAAAGTAAGATATAAGTAGAAAACACAATCTATGTAGAGAGTCCGATACTTATATCTACACTTAGCCTTAATATCCCTTACTATAACGTCCTGAGACCCTAAATTGGCATTATAACTAACCATATATTCCAACTAGTCTAGAATATGCTAAGACATCTAAGTCCACCAAGTTACAATCATAATACATCCAAACCACAAATACAAATATATACAAAATCCACAAGTGATTGAATAATTATGTCTACTCAAAGCCTCATAAAACATTAATTAACTAACATGATTGTCCAAGAGTTTATCAAATCATAACACCATAAAATATTGGAACATCAAAAGTAACTAAACTCCTCAAAGTAATCTAACCTCATATAATAAAGTAGAAAGGAGTCTATCTCCTCAACAAAACATAACCCTTATAACACAATAGAACATATCTCTAGTAATCACGTAGCTCATCTCAACTTCATAGAACATGACTCCAGTAAATACATAACTCCTCACTTCTCTAATCATCATAATAATAAAAATACTCAACACCTTTCTCCTCCTAAATGTCATCCACAAACGACTACTCATAAATAGGATAGTCATTAGTCCCTATGCTTGAAAAATATTAAAGAATGAGTCGAAGCCTAGTACAAGTACATAAGCACACATGGATGTCATACTAAAGCATAAACACATACACAATGCAAATATAACAAGAGTAGATAAGCAACCAATTAATTATCTTTAGTTAAGTCCACAAACATCAAAGGAGTATTCATGACTGTGCTACAACTTAGTCTTTTTCAACATACATAAGTAGATAAACATATAAGTTTTCCTTTAAGTCCTTTGCGACTAAGTCGAAAGTCCAGAAATCTTAGTATTATAGCTGTATCATCCCATATAAAAGTTTACTAAAAAATCTACACATATGATCGGTAGCTACTCCTTTAAGGATCTGCCACTGTGGGGCCTCTAAAATGAGCAAGTCAAGCACAACCAATTAAGGTCAATTAGTCTATATATAATTTAGTCCAATTACATTCTAAGTTCTACTAAGCACAAGCAACAATTAAGCACTACATACCTAAATCCTTGACAAGTAAATGATCTTGATAAGGGAAAGCTACAATAAGAGAGCCTAAAACCTGACCTAAAGACAAAGTAATTAGCATAAATCTCCATCTCCCAACCATACTTCTCAAATAAGGTCCTTATCTCAAAATTACAACTCCTAAGCTAATTAAGAAATCACTTGAATTCATTTCTTAAACTTCTATTCCTTAAGTAAAGATTGAAACTTTTGGAAGTGGAAAGGCTAGACAAGGAATTGGTTAGGCTAAATTTTGATTGAAAACCAACTTAGGAAGCAAAAAGGTTGGGAACAAAACATGGCATCCAAATGCTATACAGAGCAGCGTTTGGACATTATCCTTTTGTCTAATATAAAGGCCTAACATCCGAACATTACAAGGTAAGGTGTACAGGCACCTTACTCGTTCTATAGAACTCTACACAGCAGAACCCTTAGAAATGAAGCAAAAGAATGCCCCAATCCTTGACTACGACCTACACACTTCCAATCTTAACTCTAAATACCATAACAAGGATTCACAACCCAATATTTCAACTAAGAGCCACATTTCAACTCCACCAAACAAAAATCAACCCAATAAATCAAGACTAGAAACAATATTCAAGTTCTTAATTGGAAATTATTCAAACACTTGGTAAACTCTGGAAAAAATGAATAAATACACCTCCTACAATAAATAACACTTGATTTAAGATCGAATCCCCAGTAAAACTTCAAGTTCAACATCTCTTAAACACTAACCCACAAAAGAAGTTAAGATTAACCTCATGAACTTGCATTATACTCACCTTAGACTCCCAAATAAGTTGTCCCTTGAAAATACTCAACAAACCCCACTTGAAACTTTTAGAAACCAACTGTAATCTACAAGAAATAAGAAGTTTTAGATTGCTAGAAGACTTGACACATATTTACTTAGGCTTAAGCTTCAATAATCTTGCCTTAATCACTTGAAGCTTCCTCTTAAGGTAAGGTTTACAGAAAGGTTCCTAAATTTCTGCACAAAAAAGAGTACTTTAGGCTAAGAGAGGCAAATGGTAGGTTTTATAAGAAAAGAGGCAAATTAAGGGTAGGGTTTTAGGAACTTTTAGAAATATATCCAAAATGCCTTTAGTTTTGAAAATAATTTTTTGCATTATTACACTTACCATCTGTAAGCCCCAAAGTTAAGCCAATTAACCATAGGATTGAACTTAGAACATAAGGTTTTGGACGATCGGTTAAGAAATCTGATTAAACCCCAAATTATAAACTATTGAGAGAAATATTAGTAAAAATGACCCCGTAAATGTGAATTTAAGAAAATAAGTAATAAAATAGGAGACTATAAAATTTTCAAATTTTAAGCATAATAATTGCTAATTACTGAAAAGGCAAAAAGTATAATCTAATAACTAATAAATTACTAAAGATAGATTATATGTATACTAAAAATAATAGAATGACCAAAATAATAATTAAGAATATTTATATGTATCCCACATGTATTTACGTGTAGATAAAAATACGCGAAATTACCTAAATTAGCCAAAAACTTAGTAAATAATTAAAGAAAATTATAAATTAATTGTGGAAAAATCAGAAAAAAATCAAAAGAGTGTGGAATGATGTAAATTTGGTCGTGGCCATTCAGAATCTGAAAAAGAAAAATCAACTAATTAAATTAGAACAATACAAAAGCCAAAAAATAAGGGATAAGGCAATTGTCTTGTCCCATTTAATACACAATAAATCCTCTAAAGCCCTATAACTAGTAGGAAAAATTCAGAAGCTCATTTGGACAGTTACAAATCAGAGAAAATTTGGGAGAGGCAAAAATTGAGAGAAAAATTCGAGTTAGAAAAAAAATTAGAAAAACTGTGCAGTTAGGGCTTTTAAAGGGAACCCCCACCAGACGAGCAGCTAGAAGTGGACGGCCACCACCACCACACGGTGGTGGCAGCGCCCAGGCCGGCCGACAAGGCCACGGCGGTCGGCGGTGGCCGGAACTACCCAGATCGGTGAGTCCGATTTCCAGCCCGATTCTTGTGTAATTTTGTAAAAATATTAAATATTATTAGAAAATTATGAATTTTGTTATTCTAGAATATTTTTGTATATAGTTTGTAGGAAAAATATTATTTTGATGAAAATATGTCTCGTGATATAGGGTCCTTAAGAAATCATGCAAAATCGAGCATGTTTCGGTTTAGAAATAAATGACCTTAGGAGTGTAGTTTCAAGCCCAAAATTTTTGTATAGATTACTTAGATGATATAGAACAGTGCTATGAAGCCCGTTTTCAAAAATTAATTTTCGAAATTTTTAGATAATTTTTAAGCCCTAAAATGAGGCATAAAATGGGTAATTTAGGGTTAATTAAGTAATTAAATGCTTAATTACTGATTTGGTGAATAATTATATGTTTTAAGGTGTTGAAATCTGATGGAGTATGATACTTGTAGCATTTAGGGTGTTAGATGTAATTATTAGGTTAATTATGTAGTAAATGATTAATAAGGAAAAATAGTTAACTTTAAGTTAATTTTGTAAATTAGGGAAATTAAGAGTAAAATCTAATTTAGGATGAATTTAGGCATTTTAAAATGATAATTGATGTTTAGGGATGGTAATTAAAGTGATAGAAATATTAGAAATGCACTACGTACATAATAGGCAATAATGCATAATATGTAAAATAGAAAATATTAGAATAAAAATTGATATTATGATAATAATAAAAATATACAATAAATCTGATGGGAAACTTGAATTTATGTAATTATATGAAAAATGTAAAAATTTCTCACATTAGGAGTAAATTCGGTACACAAATAAGGATTTAAGTGTACCAGGTGGAATAAATACTGATTAGGGGTAATGATGGTATTTAGGAGATCGGGAAGTTAAGTGAATAATTTCACATTATGGGTTGAAACGGATTTCTAGGGTTGGAATCTAAAACATTACTTAAAAATCGAACTAAAAACCTAATTTAGAAATCGATGCGAAAACCGAACCTGAACCTAACCCCAAACCTAGAATAATTGTAAAAGACTTAATACCTAGATAATTAGGCATATTAAACCTTGAACAAAACCTAACAATAAGCGTTATAGGATAAAATGAACTTATAATATGTATATGAAAAGCTGAAACCACGTTCATGTTATAGGGATGATCGGCGATAGCCTAAGCAAATCGGACCTCGAGTGAGTGAGCAAGGAGTCGAGGTAAGTTGGGATTAATACGATGCTGTATTTTGGACGCTTAAGATTATGTTTAGTTGTGCTTGTTAGATAGTTGAATGTGTGCATGTGCTTGATTATGGGTGATGCTATGATTCTATTTGTTGCTTTGGTACGTATTGTATGAATTGTATGAAATGATTGATCACCTTAAACTGGACTTAATTAAATATCCGACCAGTAATCATAATCGGACATGCATGGCAACCCGTTAGGGGAACTTAGGACTCTCCAACCAAATACCCACCCTTTCGGAAGGGATAACGCAGGATTACAAAATGGTCCCTTCTTCATCCTCAGTCAAACTAAGTGACAGGAGAGGAAGTCGTGACGAGGGTGAAGACAGTGGTTCGAAGGTAGTCGCGGGAGAAGCAAGGTCTCCATTACACAAGCCTAGGTTTGGTCGTGAGCTATTGCATTAACGGCAACTCCTCAACCCGGATTAGAGCGGGCGCAATTTCTCTAATCTCACGACGAGCCGGACAACGTCGTGCAATGGCATTTGCTTGCACATGCATTGCACCTAATAAGTGATTGAAAATCTTGTTGTGTGTATAGTATAGTTTTAAGTCCTCTGTCCTAACTTACTGAGCTGTGGTTGCTCACATTCCTATAGACGTTGTACAGGTGCTGGCTAAGAAGCGGCAACAACTACTCTAAAGCTAGCAACTGCTGGATCCTGGAGAGTAAGGAAAAACATTGAAGAATAAACTCATATTTTTAAGGTCCAAGTTTTTATTTTAGAATTATTTTTCATTTCCAAATGATGTAATAACTAAGAAATATACTATAGAGAAATATTGTAAACTTTAATTGCAATAACTGAATTATAACATATATATGATTCCTCACTTTTATAGGTAAATGATTTATTTAAATTACAAACTGTTTACTTTAAAGCAGGTTAGTCGTTGACGCCTTGTGTAGATCAGGTCTAAGATAGTGGTTGTAAGGCCAACTTCTATCTTAAGATGATTTACACGGCGGGACTGTTACGACTCTACCGCTTCGGGGCGTGACACTATCCATCGCGATTCACCATAGAAGTCAAATTGAACTTAGAGCCAATTTGCATAAGTGCATTCATATATTGTCCTTGCAGGATAAAAAGGGATATGGAGTAAATTGTTGAGATGAGGATGCACCAAGAGAATATACGTATGGACCAAGCAAGGTAAAAAACCAAATGGAGGAAGCTACTAAGATAGAGGAGGCTATTAGGATGGGCCACCTAAGAATACTGTAGAAGCTAGCCAAGTATAAGGTAACCATTAATAAGGCATTTAAGGTCGAGTATCTAACCGTTGTATTACTTCATCATATTTCTTTTTTAAATCAGCTAACTGTTGACGTAGATCATCTTATCCCATTGCCTTATTAGATGTCTACAAGAAAGATCCAAACTGCTCCTCATACACTAATGTTTGAGCTAAAGGCAAGATTGGCCCACCATTTTCCATCCTCGATAATAGCCTAACCTATGACTTAAGACCTCTTACATGATGATGGCATCGAACTTAGGTTTGCCACATTTCTCTTGTACTCTACCTTCATCTTCTACCTTCTTTTTTAATATCATCTCTTACATAGAACAATTAAAATGTTATCGAAATCAACTTGAAGAGTCCAAGAGGAGTAAACTAAACTCTAATAAGGCATCCTTACATGGTCTTATGCTGCATCAAGATGAATCCATTTTTCTACATTTCACCCTTTCCTTCGACGATGTAAATATGCCCAAGCTTCAATATCTATCATTTTCTACAAAATTAAGAATGAAGTTAATATATATGATCAAGTGTTGGAAATTCAATAAAAAACATTAACATTATGAACTTTTAGTCAAAACCTAAAAAAGAAAATTAAAATACATTTTCCAAATATATAAAATGTTGCTTACAAATAAAATAAATAAATTTATATCAATAAGGGCAATCACAAATAAGTGAAAAACTATGTTCTAACTACATGAATTGTTATTGGGGAAAAACAAACTTAGTTAGAACTAAAATGGGAAATATTAAAGACTATTCTAGTAAATTGTATAAATTATGAAGCGCATGGGTAATTTAAGTAAAAAGGCAATGACATAAAATTATATGCAACAAATACAAAGAACATTTGCAAATTTTGATTTAAATTATGAAGAATCAGTAGCATTCACATTTTCCAATTAGAAACAAAACATCCAGATCAAACAACTCTCGTCAAACATTTCCTTCATATTATACATAATATCAACAATTCAGTTGATATCATTTGAAGGATTTGATACCAAAGAATAATCATAAGGAACTTCTAAAATTTTGCAAGACAACTTAATGTAGAGTTTCTCAAACATCCTTATCATTAAAGTTGAAATTTTTCGTTACATTACCTCGATTAAAATCCACTATGATGAATATCTACCTTAACTAGATCAAATAAATTGATTGTTCTACGCCAAAATTTGGTACGAATATGTCACGAGGTTCTATACTACGCTATTATATACCAAAGTATGTGTGTCGAATTTTTTATTCTTTTTTTTTTATTATAAATCATTCTTTAGATCATGAAAATCAGCATTTTCTATGTGATGTTACTTTTGGTTACATGCAAAAACTCTAGATACAAGTATAGCACCTGATATTGCTTCTTTCTGAATTCCAACCTTGCATTCATCTCTTATTTTTAAACTTCATCTGAAAGAATAATCCTCGACATGATTTTTTCACAAGCAGACCTCACATTGCGACAAGAGCCATCACCTCATTCAAGACAATTATCTCAAGTGTGAAATCAATTCTGGCCTATTATCCCAACAAACTCATAAATTCATTCAAGAAGATCAGGAAGAGCCAGAGCATGAGTATGGTGAAGAAATCAAGACCAACTTTTACATCATAAGTTTACATACTGTAGATATGTTTCGATTAAAATGAAGTAAGCACTAGTAATTCCTAAGAACGTTATAACATGCATATATTTTTTTCTTTCGCGTATTCATCTTGATGTTATCATTCTTAAACATGGTTTTGTCCTTTAATTTATATATATTCAGAGTAATAAAACGACTACATGCAAAAGGGATAAAAGAAAACTAAAGAAAGCATAGTGATTACCATACGCTTTTAAGGTATATTTGCCGTTAAGTTATTATAACCGCATATTGTAGTCGGAAATTCTAACATAGTATCTCTTGTTTCACTTGACGGATTAAGCCATGAGAAAAAATATTGTGCCATATGCCTATTCTAATATTATAGGGTTACAATTTCCAATCAATACCCTTTAAATTCAGCATCAACAATTACATGCAGGAAAATCTATAATAAACCGAGCAGGAACAATAGTGTTGCCGATAAAAAAAAATGGACCAAGAACTTTTCGTTGACTTAGAATTTCAAGAAACTTAGCCAATGGCCCAAATGTGAAGTAGACAGCAACCTAACAGATAATTTGTAATGGAGATAAAATCAGGACAAGACGAAAAACCTATTAAGGTGAGCAAAAAGCAATAAATCCCACGTGACAATTCCATGCTCCAAAGCGAAACAAAATATTAATAAGGCCCAAAAAGAGAACCAGAGCAACCATTGCATACTCTCATAGAAATCCAAACTTCAACCTTCACATAATACCTTCCGTTAAAAGCAATTATTTAAAGAAGACAACCCTAAACTAGCGTCAAAAAGAAAATTACATTTTTTTTTTTAACAAATCTAGAACATGTCAAAAGCAAAAGACACAACAAAAAAAAAAAAAAAAGAGAGACACATCAATCAAACCGTTAAGGTTGCTTCCATAACAACCTGACACCGCAAGCTTTTAAAACAAAGCAATCCACTTACACTAGTTACTTCATATAATGAAATGAGAAATTTTCAAACATTAATGAAGAAAAGTGTAAACTTTACCACATAAGCTATAGTAAATTTAAACAACTCAATAAGGCTAGTTTTTTTTCTCATGTAATTAGTTGTCCAACTTGCCACTTTCCCAACAACGATTCAAATTCTTTGTACAACTTCAAATCTTCAGCAAAATATATTCAATAGAATAGAAAATCAACATAATAAGTTTAAAGCTTACCTTTTTCTCTTTGTGGCTTGGAAAAGAGCATACTCCAGCTGGATGTGGATATTTCAATTTGGTCTTACTTGGGAAGTTTATTGATCATGACCCTACAAATAAAAAACATAAAATTATGTTTGTAAAATTTTATAAAATGTAATATCTTTTATATATTAATTTTTATACCCTTACCTTGTAAGATGGATCATTATTAAAAAAAAAAAAGTCACAAAATTCTCTCCAATGATTTGTTCAATGTTCTAATCCAAAATATGGTTCATTTCGAGCATTCTCCCCTTCCTTCTCATAATATTCTCAAAAATCCTTACACAAGTCACTATAAGATTTAAAAGCAATTTCTTTGGTATTTTTTTATCTATAATTGACTTTTCACCCATTCAATTTGACCCACATCAAACTTATCCTACAAAAACAAATAAGATAAATTAATCCAATATTAAGTGTTTTAAGTTTTTAGTATGGAAACAAACAACACGTACCATAACCTTTTTGATAATGACATTGCAACGCTCCTCATTAATAGCAAGCTAAGCATTCTTACCAACATCTAGTGTAAATAGTGAACTTTCATCTAGATGCCTCAATCGAAGCTCTACATGTAACAAATTTAATTAGTCACTTGTTATCCCCATACATATAGGTGGAATCCACAACTTTGGCTTTTAGCCAATCAACCTCATTGCCTGCTCATAAGTTAAACTCCAATAGTTTTCTCTCCATCTAGGTTGATTATCACCATCAACCTCATTTATAACACTATTGTCTCTCATATTCCTCTTGCAAGCACTACCTTCCCATTGTTTAGTATTATTCTCCTCTTCAATATTATCATCATCACCTCCAATACTATCTCCCCTCCATACCCTAACTCTGCTTAACATGCTCAAACTAAGGTATATCCATAAGGAGTGAAATATAGAACCCACCTACAGTATCTAAAATTATGATTAAGACAAATTTAAAAAAAAAAAATCGAAATACATAAGAAAGATGATGCTTTACAATATAAACTTTACCTCTACCTAAGAGCCCTTGATGCTGCAGGTCTCTTATAATAGCCTCCAAGAAGTAGTTATTCATGTTGAAAAAATAATGTGAAATTATTAGCAACATAAATAAAGTAAGATTTTAGTCTTAAACCAAAACTATTAAACACATTTCCATTAAGTCTTACGTCACCTTCGATGTTTTCCTCTAGAGTAGGTATGCATACTAATGTCCCAAGGTCTGTAAAGATACTATCTACTAAAATTGACTAAGGTCTACTTATTTCTTCTTAGAGTGGCTTGTTGTTTATAGGCTAACAATTGATCTCATTACTATTAGAATCTTCTTTATTAAATAAGGCTTGATCAAATAGATGACAGTGTCAAACCTTTTGGACCACTCTCCAATCTCCCAAATGCTTCTTTAGGTCTCTTAAATAGAAAACTTGTTGACAAGCAAGTACGTACAAATCATTATCATACCATGTGTAGTGTGTATTAATAGACAATATATCCCCATCAATGCTCTTAGGTTTATTGCATTGTGTATCGCATCATTTGCATTTGAGCAAGAATATGTAACGATTCCTATAGTAGTTCACCTATACTATGGTAGACAATGGCCCATAAAATATAACAAGGTTACCATTATGACTAGCAAAGACACTTACACCATTATTCAATGTTTTAAGCCTTGTCTCTTTAGATTTAGTCATAAATCTAACTCCGATTGCCACATAACTATTACAAAGGTGAACATTAGTTTCTAGACCTCATGCTAATGGTGCTAGCTTATCAAATATTTATACAGTAGACCTCACCCTAAACTCTAAAATCTGCATAGAACATTTGACGTTTAAAATGATTTGCTTTGTTAAGACTAGTATATTAATCCATTTGCTTACCTTATTTCTAAACCACAAAGGAAACTATGGTGGCACCAACAAGCTTGCATTGTGAAAACCACGTACATGTAATCCTTTCTCATATTCCCCAACTAAGAAAGTAACTGTCAAATGTAAATATAGGTAAAGCTTTAACTTTAGGAAACCAATAATAGAAAGGTACATACCTAACATATGGTCTCACATCCTCACAATTATTCAATATGGTCCAGCGTATCTTATTTATTTCATCACCAGCAGAAACATATTTAGATGCACTAATAAGACACACTAGCATTGAAAACAACTAAAGATTGTTGCTTTAGACAATGTTAAGCCTATCCCATTGCCAATCGAGCTTATTAATCCTGGACTCTATGTTCTCAAAGTACATCAAGCAGAACAAGATGCTCTCCAGCACTATATATGCCTCCGTGATAAAACCTTCCGGTTTAGTCCCATTCCTTACTTCACCTTTGAGTATAGCTAAGTATCTTTCCACTAGATACATCCACCTATACTGAACTGGACCACATATACATGCCTCCTTGATAAGGTGTACGACAAGATGGATCATAATATTGAAGAAAGTAAGTGGAAAGATAGTTTTAAGCTTGCACAAAGTGAGTACAATTGTCTTCTCCATAGATTTCATTAAATTGACCCTCACCTCTCACTATTAATTCCCTAAAGAAGTGCAATAACTTGTATATGACTTCATAAATTTCATCACTTATGAATCCATGGAGAACCACTAAAAGAAGTCTCTATAGCACAGTATGAAAGTCATGACTTTTTAGTCCTTTAAGAGTTGCTTTAAACCAACCTAAGTGAACATAAGATGTTGTAAATTGAACTATAATTCCATGAATAAAAGACATTAGTGGATGATTATTATAATTCCTTATTAAACCTTTTTCTTAAGGAAATGTTAGGTGTATCAACACACAAGTTACACTAGACAATATGTAAGCAGTGACTATGGTATAAGGAGGAAAAAGAAAAGAACAACAAACAATAATATAGATTAATATTCAACATGTTATCGATTCTTTGTCTTGTAATCGAGGAACAAAAGGGTTAATGAATAAGAAAATTTAGTTAAATTGCCTTAATTTCATACATTTTATCTTCATAAATAATTAGCACCTTGATTTCATATATTGAACAAGAAAATTCAGTTAAATGCTTCTGAATTTGGTGAGTTGAATTTTCTGAGGAAATTCCCATTCATTTCCTTGATCTCCACATCCTCTTTTAATTACCAAACACACCCTTTTCACTCTTTTTCATTGATTTCCCTTAATCTCTACAAATCCAAATACAGTCTTAAATAGGGAATAAACCTTACAACATTAAAAATTTACATAATGCATACAGTAAATATTAGATATAAAATCATGTAAAAGCAACATTGTAATTATTTCTATTGTTTTAATATTTGGTTCCATTTCACAAATGTGATCTTGATACTGCACTAATCCATTTGGGAACAACTAATCCAAAATGTTAGGGAGGAAAAAAATAAAATAAATTTCTTTTCACTTTGGTTTACCATACGCACCTTGTCTTTACCCCCTTTGACCTACCTCATCCTAAAAACAGACAAATGTAAAATTTTTTGGAAAAAAAAAAAAAAAAAAAAAAGCCAAGAACTTTACGTAGCACTTAAAAATACAAAAGGGCATGTGATTGCATATAAATAGAAGACGACGAATCGAGTCTAGCCTTCCAGATTCGTATGTCAATACAAATTCCACCAACAACTTCCAAATGCTCAGTAAAAATGATGATTTCAAAATCATGAAGACTAGCAAATATATACATAACTAAAGGTGAGAATAAAAATGAGTAACAGAAATAAACTTGAAATGCTGACATTATCTAGCTAATGAAACAAAGCATCAGCGTCTAGGAATTGTACCCTAATTCTGCTGAGGATGCTTTTTAGTAAAAATGTCATCTTAAAGTTGAATTTTTCCAAGTGCCACCATTACTCTGCTCATTTATATAAATATCTTCTACTATATTTTGGGAGATTTGAATTCTACCCCACACTTCCGAATAATCCCAACAATAAACCATATATTTCCTAATAATCTGAGAACGTAGTTGAGTATAAGAAATCTGGACTTAATTATTCCACCAATCAACAATGTTACTGCATCATTGCACTCTTCTTTATCCAAAATAATTTAGCACTAGAATCAGCCTTTGGGTTTTAATACACCGGGGAAAACATGCTAAGGTAAACTAACAGCAAGCAATACTTGTCTAAAAGCTTATCAACTAATTTTAGGATCTTGAACTTTCAAGTATCCTCAAAGTTTTATATTCATCAAGCTAAAGTAAGTTTATGCTAATTGGTCAGAGGAGTTTCAATTACTTTATTTACAATATCCTTTATGATTACATGATACACTGAAGTCCCAAGTTTATGGAGAGAGATTCTATTGGGAATAAATTATAAGTAATACACTACAACAAATTAAGCATTTTAGGGGGGTCAAAACTGCCTTAATAGGTAATCTAATGAGACAATCAAAGCTATTAGGATAATAAGAACGTCAGCCTTACATGTGGGGTATTGTAATAGGTGTTAAGGATGGTAATAACCACCCTAAAGGATTCTCACCCTAATATGAATTTTTTGTGGTAGCTAAAACTGTCCTGAAAGTTCCTTTAGTTTTCTTTCATTACATGCTATTGGAGCATGAAAGATCCCTCTAAAAGACAATTAAAGACGAACAATTGGCCAATTTATGACCATCTAATAGGGAGGATATAGCCACCCTATAAGAATCCTTCCTTTTCTTATTTTTAATACTATTGGGGCATGTTCTGCTACCTTAAAAGGATCTACTTTTTTTTTTTTAATCTACCCTTTTTTTTTTAAGCAACGGTTATTATAATCTAATCAGTGTAACTATATTGAGTTGCAAATATCACAATAAATATTAAAATCGTAACAAAATATTTATTCGAAAAATCACTTCATAATAAACACAAACAATGAAATACAAAAGAAGATCGGATCTACCAACAAAAGAAAATGAAACAACTTCTATTGTTGCCATCAATACGACATTGAATTATTGAACACAGTACTTTGAAGTTGATAATCATGATTCAAGTCTTAAATATGTATTCTCTTCACATAAAGTACCAAAAAAAAAAAAAAAACCGTTAATCTTCTTTCCTTTGCCTGACCATCTTTCAAATACAAATGAAAAATAAATAAGAATTGTGAATAAATGTGTGTAAGGCACTATTAGGAACCAAAATGATTAACAAATGTGTTAACTTTCCTTTTCATTGGACACTAAGGGAGAAGATGACACACACACACACCAGCTTAAATGTATCACTATAGAACCAATGACTTTTACAGATGATTCTAACCTTGAAAAAAAAAAAAGAAAGAGAGAGAGAGAGATAATTTACAAAAGAGAAAGCATTACATCTCATTATTAACTAAAAAACAATATAGTGAAATAAGTGAAATATAGCCACAACGATTGTAGAGAGATAGATATAAGTCAGAATGGAAGCCAACAATAATATGGAACATACTTAGTGGGGAGAGAGAGAGAGAGAGAGAGTTTATGAAAATAGTTACCTGAGATATCAATTAGGAAGCATAGTAAGAAACTTCAACATCGTAAAAAGAGAGGGATGTAAATGCTCCTACTACCAAGCAATGTAAATCTCCTAAATGTGACTATAGCCGTGTATGCTATTCGGTATGAAACCATTTAACTACAACAAAAAAATTATAAAGGAGGGTTGGGTAGGGGGTGGAGGGTGAGTGAGGGAAGGAAGATAGCATAATTTGCTTGAGAATCTATAAAAGGTCTATTGAGCTTGTTTTAAAATTGATAACAACTTAAGATTACCTAAAAGAAAAAGAGAAAGAAAATTAAAGACTTTGTATAAATAATATGAAGAACTTAGCCAATCAATATTATGTACTAGCTTGCTCAAATCTAAATAGCCAATCAACCAAAATTAATATGGTCAAACCCTTAAAAGAACCAATTGATTAACATTGAATGTAACATTTCTATTGAAAAGTTATCCAGAGCAAATCATATCAATGGAAAAAGTATATCAATAATTCAAGAGGTATATAGTCCAAGATAAAAAGCATACATATCAGTCGTATAAAGGAAAAGTTTTCGGTCATTAAGAAATCTACTAACCAAGTTCAATGAAGTCTAAGAAACCAAAATCTATTGCCTTCTCTGATCTAAAAGAAAGCTCTGCATATGTAAGTAACATGATATAAGATGCGAAACAACATTAACCAACAACACATGATCCAAGCATACTATTATAAAATTACCTTAGGTTTCATGTCAGGATACACTAAACCATGTAGATGACATTTTTATAAACTACTAAACAACAATTGTGACATCCTTCTCACTATAACGAATATCCTTTCTGCTTAACAAGACATTAAAAAATTATCAGATCCCTACTTATTCAATAAGATAACAAATGCACAACAAACACTTCACTTGTTAGTAAAGGGAGAATTTTCTATAAATTTTGCTTTAGCTTTCTCGCATAAAAACAAAACAATTAAACCACTTAGTTCATGATAAGGGGCAAATCGAGGAGTATTATTTTCTACTATTCCCGAAGTTGTTAAGTTGATTCCGAGAAAATTCCATTTTCCGTATGTCTTAATTTTATTTTATTAGATTAAAAGCTTTCTTTTTTTTAATGAAACAATCTCCTTAGGCTAAAAGAATATATGGCACAAGACTGTGCATAGTTCTACTTAAAGGTACCAATAATATCAATGTTGACATTGATTCAACAACCATCAGGCACCGCCCAATATATTACTAGCCATCAAAAGTTGGCATCATTATCAGCAAGTATCACAGCGACAGCCCCTTTTTGGTCAATCAACAAAAAGAAAACGAAAAACATTTCCGATATTTCTTCATCTTGACGTTCTCGTTCTTCAACTTATAGGCCTTTCTTATTTATATTTTCAATTGTATCTTCAAGAACAGATTCTGTTTTACGGAAGAATCATTCACTGCCAAAATACATAACGCACTGGATAATTAAATACTTGTATATGTCAAACGCACGCATATACATATATAAAACACATAGAACTTCTGACACCACGTCACTTCAATCATATGCTGAATAATCTTTACTCTTTCCTTCAGTGTCCCGCTCATCACATATTGTATAAAATTAAAAAATAAAGAAAAAAATACAGCATCCTTCAAGAAAGAAGATACTATAAACCAAAGTGATATAGAGCCAACCAAACGTCTTTTACTGATCATTCTTTTTTTTTTTTCTTTCTAAAAAAAAAAGAAAAAGGTCTAGAAAAATTAGAAAAGAATCGATCATAGAATATGATCCAAGCAAATGGAATAAATTTTCAGCTTATTTTGATATGTATCGGATCAAAACTTTTACCTTACAACATAAAGTAGAGCATTCTCAAGCATCAACAACTTATTTGTAGACCCAATGGCATGAGTACCAACAGAGCCACCTCCCTAGTTATAACAAAGACAATTGGAACTTTTATAGCAAACATAATCCTCAAATTATGAGCAACTGCTTCACCCTCAAAAAGCATGAAGTGAAATATCATCACAACATCCATCAGATTTGATGCATCCTGCAAGCCTTAAAGTGCTACATACTTGGCCTAGTTCCAACGATTTAAGATCTGCAAAAGAGCTAGGTGTATCAATACAGGTAATGTTGGAGAAACCATGGTGATCTGCATGGTACATCATGCTTAGAGCCTTGCAATATTCACATATTGAATAAGAGTTAAATGGCTATATAAATCCATCAAGGCCTGATAAATTCTCAAGAAGAGAGAGAAACTAAATCGAAACTAGCATATTATTATACAATAATCCATTGTCTATCATGACACTTCTTTTTTCTTTCTTCTATTTCTTTTTTGAAGCCATAATATTTCTAATGCTATTATATATGCCTTCAGTTCTTAAACCTGAAGATTTCAACTTTAATTTTGCAGTCAGCTGATAGACTACTCTTCACACCTAAATTGAGTCCCTTTCTTCAACCTAGAAATCTCTTATCAGTATTATTGTCAATTCAATATCCCAACATGCTCTCTTTATAGTCACCCCATTTCTCGAATCCCATATCCAAGTATCAATTCTTATGTAGAGGAATGCTTCTCATGAAAAATTCCAAATACAGACATAATATTCAATTGAAAAAAAAAATTATATGCAACCAATGAAGGTAACATGACCAAATTTGACAATCTCACCAGTTTTTGCAAGCAAATGCATATCAAAACAGACAAGAATGCACAAAAATACAAAAAGAGCAGGACAGTAGATGATTAGAGATGTAAATCGATAAACTATAGCTTCAGAGTATCCAATTAATATAAAGAAGATTTGTAATTTTAGCCGTTCTTTGCTAAGCATGCTCAACATGTAGCAAATATACAATAGATACAATAATCAAATTAGGAACAAACCAATGACTTGAGCACCTTGACACAAGTCGTGATAAGCATAGAGAACCCAAATAGATTTAAATGAAATTAAAAAGAAATTCAAGAAAAAGTACAGCATGGAATTTAGAGATTCCATAACAAGAACGTTATACCAAGCGATTACACAAAGATTTACAAACTAACACTTGCAATAGCTGAGGGCTAAAAACAAACCTATGAAGCACAAGTTATAAAAATTAGTGAATAAGCGAATACCTTGATTGCAGCAGACTCAATTGGACTTCCAGGTGCTTCAAAGCCTGATTTCGTTCATCTTCATGTATCTTAAACCTATAGCATTTACAAATATCTGTAATCCAATAAATGTATAGTGTTCAGCCATCAATTACCATATGTGTGTGTGTGTGTGAATAATAAATAAAAAAGAAAAGTTCAGATATCAAGCCTAGGTAAATGAAACTGAATTATGTACTATCTATGAGGCCATCTTGCAATGCTTTTACTAAACATCAACTTCGTGCAACAAACTCACAAATAAACTTCTCCATTCTTCCAATCCCCATTCCCATTTTATTTGAGGTCACCCATTGTAACTTCTCATAGCCCAACTTCCTAACCAAAGAGCTTGAAAACCTTTTCAACTCTCCAAGATTTTGCGGTCCACCTTTTTAAGTATCTTTCTCAATTTTAGAAAAATAATTAGCTCTCTAAGTAAGAAAACAGATCAAAACAATTAAACCTAGTTGGGTAAAGATCAAACTAAGATATTAGAATGACGACTCTATTTAAGTTTGAATCAAAACCGAGCAAAATTAGACCCAGAACCAAAACATTTTAAATATGGACTTAACCACTATAAGCAATAACAATCAACAATAGGAGAGTCCTTACTATTCACAAAGTATGTAGTGAAGAGGGAGATGGTCACTGACAACTAGTATGGTTTGTACACCGAAGGCACGCGTGCTATGGTATGGCCAGAAGCTATAGTTTATAGCTATGACGATGACGATATTAGTTGGGTGACAACCTCTCCTATGTCTAACGTTTGAGGCCAACTAGTACGATGTTTATGAGGAGTTGGCAATGTTTGCTACAGATAGATCCATCCATAAGCATTTGGAGTGTCAAACGAGGTGTGGCCAAAACTGGAGGCATCAACGAGTGGTGTACTATTACCAATCTTGCCCTAAGTCAATGGAATAGCGAGATCCCAATGCCATTGCATCATCTCCATGTCCCCAACCACACGCCTGTCTTAGTCGACATCCTCTCATGCGAACTCTAGCACCTGTACATAGTTGAGGCATAGGTATGGGGGTCGAATCAGCTGGATGGTCGGGAAACAATATCAACCCACCATAATCCTCACTATGATGAAGGCCATCGTCGATGATATGATGAGAAGAGTCGAAATCGTCTCCTAACCTCACCCAATGTAAAGTATTTGCCTATATTTAATGAAACAGTTAATGTTATGTTCATGCACTTTGCTTTACGAAAAACTATAAGATAAGTGGAAGGAAAGCTTACCAAGTGTCGCATCACCACCTCATGATAGGTGATGTATTGGCATAAACACTTCCTATACTAGTCGCAATAAGCCGAATCAACACCCCTCTGTCCCTAACTATGAACAACCCACATATGGTGATCTACCCAAGTCAATATGTATACCTAGTGCGTGACCAACCAATCTATGTACGTCATATCCCTAAGGTCGATATGGTGTAACTCCTCACTTATGTTAATATCTATTAATATCATTTGGAAGCCTCCAAATTATTGTATAACACGGTTAGGAAACTAAAACTTGACAATTTGGAAGCAGATCAATGGTACCCTAGCCCTCCAAATAGCTCAACCAACACTACAAAACAAGAGTAACAGATTAATATGGTCATCTGGGTATGGCTCCCATATAACCTACAATACATTTGCAAGGAAAGTGCATTAATAATCGTTATATTTTTAATCCAAATCAACTATAGAATTAAAATTGAAGAAGTGCACACCTATCGACTCGTCTGCAAATCAAATGCGGTCCAATACACATCTACAAT
Source organism: Lumnitzera littorea (assembly GCA_024138015.1). Lineage (NCBI taxonomy): Eukaryota > Viridiplantae > Streptophyta > Magnoliopsida > Myrtales > Combretaceae > Lumnitzera > Lumnitzera littorea. The sequence continues at coordinate 97,576,846 of JAMXBB010000002.1, read as the reverse complement.
GTGTGTAACATGGTGTGTAGTGACTCGTGATATAGGCCACCTAACAGTTAGTGGTAGCCCCTTTCTAGATGGCAAACTCAGACTTGCTCCGTAGTTCAATGTGAGGGAACCTATCCCATGCCTATATTTGTAGCTGTATGGCAGTGCTTCTAATCTCCTATGCTCCTAATCGTGCAGCTGTGCATAGCTAACGATACAGCCATGTCAAGCAAGCTGAGCCCCAACTAAACGTCCTAACATTGGGAAATATTCTAAAATAAGCAGGAACATCATGTGAATAAGAAAGGAAGATTTATTAGCAAAAAAAAAACCACTTAATAACTATAGAATGTATATACAGATATGCCATCAAACGGTTTCCTCATCTACATCTGTAGGAAGTCTACTAAATCTCTCTTGTACCTAAGCTAAACTAACTCAGCACCCCCCACCCCTTATTAATACTATCAGTTGGGTAATCCACTAGCAAACCCCTAGTTACTTCGGGCTAAACTAACTGAATAAGCCCAGTCACTACAACCCCATCTACACAAAGACCAAATGGTACCTCTATATCTTAGAGCGTAATCGTCATCTCCCCAAGAGCCATATGGAAAGTGTGGGTCTCAGGTCTTCACCAACTAATGCCTTAATAAAGTGATAGTCAATTTAGACAAATGGCAACCATGCAACCGCAAGGAAATCTAAGTCGTCAAGGTGAGTGATCATGCGATCATCCAATGGCATCTGTGCCGTGTCCTTCCATATGCTCAACTCGACTCAACATACTATAATGTACTCAGGTCCTTAAAATATTAGATTCCTTTTCATTATAACTATAGAAAAAATATTGAATCATATAATTTCACAAATCAATTAATGTCAAGCTGTACTCGAAACTCCCATACATCCTGTGATTGATGTCTGGCCTATCCATGCAGTTCCGAAGGGTCACTCGATCCTAAATCCATCTAACCTGCAAAATAACACAAATATGTCATGTCATTGATATATGAAAACATAACATGATATGATATATAATATAATGTAAGAAACTACGCAAATAATCGTCTATCTATACTATTTCTATTAAGCTAAGGATACCTCCTCTTATTATGTCCTTCCATTCTACACACACTATACCTGCTCTTATTGGTAAGCTCTCTTGAGTCCATCTCTATATGGTATCTCTTCTTCCTTAGTTTACCCAAACCATGTTTTAGATGCTCATTGGGTATGAAGAATGGGTAATTGAGACGAGGCCAATTCAACTCATCTTCTATTGGCAAGAAGTATCTGCTATAGACATCTGATTAATGGGACCACTTATATCATCCCCCAATGTACCGACCAATAATAACTCAAATAGAATTAAGTGCCCTGATTGTATGTGAGCACAAGATTTTATAGATTTATCATTTCCTACATGAACACGTCATTATATTCATGTCCACAATGTGTGTTCGACAACCTCATTTCATCACGTCATTTGGTTTATGCCTCTAACCTGTCATCACCTCCCATATCCTACTATCACGGCTATATGCCTTGATGGTATGAGCAGGAGCTCGCCTGACCCACATGTTAAGCTTCTTCACAGCATACTTATTCACTTACCCAGTGTCCATTCCCTTCCTCGCTTACTAGACTCTTCTTTCCCAATAATCAATATAGTTGTAGAATATTTTCTTAACAAGTGAAGTCAAACGCAATCCTCTATTACCTTTCAATACGGCATTGTAACTCTCAATGATATTAGAGGTCATATATCCGAACCGATAAAAACCTTCATGAGCCAACTTCCATTTGCCCTTGTCAAATGGTAAGAACCATGACAGTGTGTCATCCTTTACTTTCAACATCTGCTCCATTAAATACTCATATTTCTTAGGTTGTGCCTACATAGCAACAACAGTAGCCAACTTAGTTCTTGTGCATTGTGTTAAAATTGCTAGCCACATACCATATGCACCATCTCTAAACCGCAAATGATTCCTTTTAGCCAACTTCATCTTTGTCAAGCACATTCTCGATATGTGAGTGCCTATCCATTATTTGGCAAATTGTCTCTTCCCAACCACTAACAACGAATTGCTTCAATCTTTTCAAAAACCTACCCTATGTCTCCATGAACTCCTTGTCGACTAGCGTAAACGCCAATGGGGCAATACAGTTATTCTCATCTATAGAACAAGCAATCAACAATACATGACCATACTTCCCATACAGAAATCTTCCATCAATACAAATTACAAGTCAACAATACTTAAATGTATGTACATACATTCCAAAAGTCTAGAAGACTTATTTCATGATCAAAACTCCAGGCTCAGGGGATCCCCTCCATCCCCAAACCACCTTCGTTCCAGGATTTGTAATCTCGATTGCGTTCAATAGAATAGGAAGCTCGTTGTATGCTATCTCCTAATTGCCATATAACATCTTCATAGCCTTTTTTTCTTTTTTTTTACATCTCAAACTCTCTTCCTTATCACATTATACCCAAACATGATTAAAGTAGTTGCCTATAAGTCTACAATCTTTATATCCAGATTCTCTCTAACATTATTGATGAAGCAATTGGTCATAAGTCTACTATCAATCTATCTGTAGTCCTGCATCACATCAAGTTTGACACATGTATGTGGACCCTCAAGAATTGTTATAACAACTAGCCTCATTAACCTTTTATATAATGCTCGTAGGCTCAACTTGCATCCATTGTCCTTCTCTATGCAATGAATGGCCTATAGGTACAGTTTTGATTTATCAATGTGGTAGTCACAATGGTGATTGATGTGATATCTTTTGATTGTGTCTATAAGCTCATCTTTTATGCTGAAGCGTTATCCAACAAATAAATCCACGTCATCAACCTTGTTACTACTCTTTACCTCCATGTCCTCTTCAAATGCTATATAACTACTGCTACTACCAATGTTCATATATGGAACTGGATCTCTAACTTGGGATGTCGCCATCCCAGTCTGATTATATTATGGAGCCATTCCAATCCCCTAGCCAACAGTAAACTGAGGTACGGATGGAACATTGCCCGATATATATTTTAACATGGCTGCATAATCTACAGTATATTCCACTTCTATAATTTCTTCCTATACCTCAAATTCAATCCCCACCTACTCCCCCCCCCCCCCCCCCCCCCCC
>JAMXBB010000002.1:97534501-97573320 GCA_024138015.1 Lumnitzera littorea | reverse complement strand
CCCCCCCCCCCCCCCCCCTAAATCTTCGTCAAGGTCATTACCTGACTCATCTTATAAGATTAACCCTATCTTTGCATTAAGTGCCTTTAATTGATTTCTTCATTCACACCACCCTCTACAAATGTGGGCTCTTCCACCAAATAAGTTTATGGTCTGTCATACATAACGTAGTCTTCGTCGGTTTGCTACACATAAGGTTGAGGGTTATTGGAAGGGACAACCTATAAAGTGTTTTCAACATTATTCCTACTTAGCTAATCGGAACCCCTAACATATATCCGGTTTTCTCTAAACACGTCAGCCATTTCTAGCAAGTTTTCTACATCGTCATCGTTCGTAATGGCCATCAAAGTGTACAAAACACCTCCCTCGTAATAAGAAGGGTGTCGGTGAATAAGCTCAACCCCATTAAGATCAACTCCGATACTCATACAGATTCATTGGATGAAATGATTGAAGTTAGAATCCTTCCTCATCTTTAACATTTTCACCGAGTCCCTATCATATTGCAGACCGTTACTTCTATTAACTATGTTCCCTCCCGCATACACAATTATCTTCACATAATTAACCATTGACAACCTATTGATCCATCAACTACAAAATCAGTAAACCCATACAATTTTGCACAGTTCTTAGCACCCACACAATCTCACTTCTTGGTAGAGCATATCATCTCATACTATAAATGGAAGTACCTACACAATTTTACATTCTTGGTAGGGTGTCTCATCGTACCCATATGATTTCACTTCTTAGTGAAGCGTTTCATCACATATTATAAAATTTTACTTTTCGCGATGGGGCATCTCATCATGTACCATAAATGTATGCACCTATACGATTTAAATTCCCTATTAGGCATCTCATCACATACTATAAATTCAAGCACCTACACGACTTTACTTATCAATGAGGCATCTCATTACATTACACAATTTCACTTTTCGGTAGCGCATTTCATCGCACTCACACAATTTTACTTTTTGATGAGGCATCTCATTACATTCTACAAATGTACACACCCACACAATTTTACTTCTCGATAGGGTATCTTATCACATACTATAAATTCAAACACCTACATGACTTCACTTCTCGGTGGGGCATCTCATCACACCCACACAAATTCACTTCTTGATAAGATGTCTCATTACATACTATGGTTGTAAGTGCAAACGTGTTTCACTAATGTACAAGTAAAATCACCTACAATTTACGGGTTACATACTTAGTTTTTTATGTAACCATTACAACTTGTATAACTATATACTACATATGAATAATGTACAAAATATAACATGCATATTAAGAAAATATAAACACTAAAAAAATTATCATCTAACTACAGTTTATATCGACAATACAAATATTACTGTATTAACAATGTAATTTGCATATTAAAAAATTATTGCGAAATAAAGGATGACCAAGAATTAATTATAGATTGGTTGACAAAAATAGGTTCACAATACCACTCGAAGAGAGGATATAAGAGGGTTTAAGAGATTTTGGAAATTGAAAGGTGTAAGAATAAGGAGAGAATGCAGAAATTGAGATATATATAGGCAAACTGAAGGCACATGCATGGAGTGCACCTTCATTGTAAATAAGAAGGTACAATTTAAGAATGTACCTTCCTTATATATTAAGGAAAGCGCATATAAGCCATGCGCCTTCTTTATTCGGGAAGGTACATGCTTGAAATGTGCCTTCCTTACAAAAATATTTTCGTATTGAAGGCACACGCAAAAAAACAACCATACAGCGCAGCGTACGCCTTCACCGCACCATATTCGTAAAATTTACTCTAAATACCCCATTTTCATGCTATTTTTCTAAACATACACTATAGATGTATAAAACTCTAGAAAGCAATGGCGATGAGGGAAAGGATTGCAAGGTGTGTTGTAAAGATACAACCAATCTTAAAGATAGAGGCTTGTCAACGGTCTTTCTCACTCTCTCAAACTAGATTTCTCTAAATGACAAAGGGTTGTTAAGGGTTTCAAATTTCCTTATTAGAACCCTAATCTCTCTATAATATCTTGTAATGTTCTTAAAGATTAGATTTTCATGTTCAAATCAAGTGGCTTTTAGGGTTTTTACAATAGAGGAGCAAAAGAGGTAGTATAGGTTTAGGTTTTGCAGAAAGTAAATGCATAAAGCGGAAGGAGAGTGTTGAGTTCTCTTATAAATGTTTTGATGATAATAAAAAGAGCAATAATATTTGACAAGTTTCTTAAGTGTGTAGGTCAATAAACATAGAGATAAGAATTTTGTCTTATTACTGATTTTAAAAATCAAAACCAAATTTAGAGATAAGTTTAGAACCCTAAGTACAGCGTCAAAATTTGCAAAGCTGAATATTTCGAGAAGTATTGTGGGCTTATAAGTGTTTAAAGGCCTAGCTCCATTTGTTGGATACATTTAGGTTATGTATCCAACACATTCTACAAAGTTGGTTAATTAAATCCGTGGAGATTAAATTGGAAATATTTTAAGGACAAGAATAACCGAATATATTATATTATGGCAATTGATTTTTATTAGAGTTACCTTATCAAATTATTCATGACATTTCTAGTATCCTTAAGATATTTGAAGAAGTTTATGGAGTTTAAAATCAAATTTTATTCAAGTTCAAATCAAGAAAGGATGGGGATACATGGGAGAAGATATATTAGATAAGAATGAATCTTATCTTGATTGATGCAAATTTTTTATCAAAACCTAAAGAGCTGTTATATAAATATTTTCAAAGGACATTATTCTAATATAGCAGATTTAGTTTATCATTCACGAGCAAGGAAGCAACAACAATAATCTAGAAGCTTCAAGATTCAAATTTGAAGGCATCAAGCATTAAGGTTTGCTCCTAATTTTTAGGAGATATTTATTTTAAAAAGGGATTCAACATTAGAAGGTTTTATTGAAGAAATATGAAGGGAAATCAGAGTATGATATACAAGAAAGTCTCGAATACATCAGATTAAACTACAAGAAGTGCAACATTTAAATTCAAGTCAAATTCAAGTGATTCAGTTTCCACAATTTATAGATTACAACGAACAATGGCTAAGTCAAGAAATTTTTAAATTATCCAAGATTTGATGAAGAGTTATCTAAGATTTAAGAAAAGAGACATTGCTTCAAAAGATATATAAGAAGACAAGCTCAAATCTTTCGAGATAGAGATTAACACAACAAAGCTGCATTTGTTCACTGAAAACTTGATATTCGAGAAAATTTAGAACTTTATTCAAAATCTAATTCTGAGACAACACCATCTAGTCTACTTTCATATTTTGATTTCATTGTGTACTTTATTTGAGAGGATATTGTATTCTTTCCTCATAGCTTCTATAAACATATTTGTTTGAGTGATAACTTTTGTGTTAGAGAGAGAATCAAATTTATGTAAATTTGTATATAGGCAAGAGTGACATAGTGAAGTAGAGCAGAAAGGCTTGTTATTGTTTCTCTCTTATTGAACATAGTGAAACGTGGATAGTAGAATAATACCAATGAGGATTACTAGGTCCCAGTAGTAAAACTGGAAGAATGTAGTAAGTATAAAGCCAAAGTACTATAAATCTCTTGCCTAATTTTCTCTACCCTACTCTCCTTTATTTTATTTTTTTTTTTGTTTTGTTTATTATTATATCATGTATTGCGCCTAATCCTACTTAAGTAATCAAAGGGATCAATTTTTAATCCTATTTTATGAAAAAGTTAAAACTTTCTAAGTAACCAATTCACCCCCCCACCCCACATGGTTAATTTTAGGACCTACAATTAGTATTAAAGCTTAACTCTTAATAATCTAAAGTTCAAAGATCCATGGTGGAAAATAATATATCTATTGCTACAAATCATGCTCCTTATTTTGATGGTACTAACTTTGTATATTGGAAAGACAAAATGGACACATATGTCAAAAAAATTGATTTCAAATCATGGGAGATCATTGAGTATAGAGGCATTCAAATTACTACTAATGGAGATTCAACTCTTACAGATGTAGAGAAGAAAAAGATTGAGAAGAACAATCAAGCTAAGTGTTTGTTATTGATGACAATATCACCTTTTAAATATTATCTTATTTCATCTTGCAGTACTACAAAAGACATTTAGGATATCTTGAGTGAGACTTATGAAGGAACAACCACAATTAAAGACATACGAATCAACTCATTGCTTCAACAATATGAATTATTTAGATTTCAATCGAGTGAAAATATCCGAGATATATTTAATCGCTTCACTGCCATTACTAATGACTTGGCCTTGCTAAGTAAAAAGATTAAGGACTTCGATCTTTTTACAAGATACTAAGAATTTTACCTAAATCATGAGATGCCAAAAAAATAGTAACTGAAGAAGCACAAGATTTGACAAAGATGACATAAGCTAACTTAAAGAAAAGTTGCTTGTGTACAAGTCACATATCAAGCACATCAATGAACCAGAGAGTAGCAAAAAGATTATTGCATTTAAGGCTCTAGAAGCTAATTCAGAATCCGAATCCAAATTAGATTCCAAACTGGAAGACGATGAGAACATCACACTTTTAGCAAGAAGATAGAATAGGATTCTCAAGAAGAAAAGTAAGAAAAAGTTCTTTAATAAACGCTCTTCCACTAATCATTCCAAATATGATGTACGAAAGAATTATAGAGAAGACAAAAAGGAAAAGAAGGAGAAGAAAGAGAAAAAAGAGAAAAAGGAATTAGTGTGCTATAAGTGCAAGAAGCTTGGGCACATCAAGTGTGAATGTCCGGTACTGTTGAAGAAACTGAAAAGTATAAGAAGAAGCTAAAATCCTTATTGGCCACTGTGTGATCTAAATGAATCAAACCCTGATTTAGAAACAAATTTAGAAATATATAATGAAGTTAACCTATGTTTAATGGCTCTCTCTAAGATAAATTCTAATTCTGATGATGATTTTATACTTGAAAGTACTAGGAAATAGATTAAGAGTCTTTTGAAGACACTTGAAAGGGCCAATTCCAAATTAAATAAACACAATGATGACATCATGGCTTGAGAAAGTGAAAAGGTTACATTGTTACAAACAAACTCATTATTGGTGGATGAAAATGATATATTGAAGAACGATACTAAAGTTTTGCAAATAGATAATGAAAACCTGAGGATGACACAAGATAGTTTGGAAAAGGAGAATTTGATGCTAAAAGAGCAAATTAAAGATTTAAAGGTTAGAATTAATGATCTATCTTACACAATTAATACAACCTTTATTAATGAAAGTGATAAGAAATTACAATTATTGTTCTCCTTATAAAGGTTAGATAATTCTAAAAGTGGACTTGATTATGAACATGGTGAAACATTTAAATCTCGTAACAAAACCACATTTATCAAAAGTAAGGAAGTAGTTGATATGAAATCTATTGACAATAACAATGTGCATATTAAAGGTAAGTCTGATATGTGAGGAAATCGGTATAACAAAAGATATATCGATCGAAATAACAAGTATTCATTTAAAGGTTACATTAGAAGCAAATTCAGATGCTATCAAAGCCAAAATTTGAAGAAACAAGTAAGTAACAAGTATAGATCACCTAATTCTTATGCTTATTTCGTTTGTAATAGACTCAGTCATAATGAAAAACATTGTTTCTATAAAATGAACAAACTTAATGCATAAGTTAGATCCTTACATATTACGAGCTTAAATTTTGGTAGACCTAAGCTAGTCTAGGTTCCAAAAAGGAATTAACTCTATTTTTAATGTTTATAGGAACATAGAGCAAGATTGAAAGTAACGTAGTACTTGAATAGTAGGTGTTCATGTCGCATGAGTAGCAATACTTCATTGTTCGCAAGTATAGAGTGGAAAGAAGGAGGATATGTGAAGTTCGAAGATGATAGCAAAGGTAAAATCATTACAATTGGTAAAATTAGTCTACCTCCTCATACTATAGAAAATGTTAGTCTTTTTAAAGGCTTGAAACATAATTTCTTGAGCATAAATCAATTGTGTGATAAGGGCTATAAAATGGTGTTCAACAAAGATAAAGTTGAGGCATTTGATAAAAATGGTACTAAGTTGTTTAAAGGCTATAGAAAAAAGAACATATATCTTATAGAACCAACTAAAGTAGAAACTAAAAGTTGTTTTTTGAGTGTGTCTGATAGTGCATTTTTATGGCATAAAAAGCTTGGTCGTGTAACTTTCATCAGTTGAATAATTTGTCTAAGAATAGTCTTATATATGGTTTGCCTAAATTTCATATTAAGGATAATTTTTGTTGTACCACATGCATTAAAAATAAAATGAGTGTTATTTCATATAAACCAAAGAATGTTATATCAACTAAGAGACCTTTAGAATTATTGTATCTTGATTTGTTTGGTCCTATACATACATTAAGCTTAGGTGGAAATAAGTATGGTTTAATAATAGGAAATGACTTTTCTAGATTTACTTGGGTTCTTGTTCTTAGGCATAAGAGTAATGCATTTAAGAGTTTTGAAGTATTTGCTAAATAAGTTCAAAATAAAAAAGGAGTTTCAATAATCAATCTTAAGACAAATCATGGGAAAGAATTTGATAATTCAAAATTCATAACATTTTGTGAAAATAATAGTATAATTCATAATTTTTCTACACCCTACACTCCACAACAAAATGGAGTAGTAAAGCATAAAAATAGAACTACTCAAGAGATGACACATACGTTGTCGAATGAAAGTGGTATAGCACAATATTTATGGGCTGAAGTAGTATCTATATCGTATTATAGCATCAATCATGTGTACATAAGACCAGTTACTAAGACAACATCATATAAACTTTATCGAGGTAGAAAACCCACCATGTCATATTTTCATATGTTTGGTTCTACATGTTACATCAAGAAAACATGTATTAACTTTGGTAAGTTTGAGGAAAGAGCTAATGAAGGCATATTCTAGGGATACTCCTTAAGTAGTTAAACATATCGTGTGTTTAACAAGGTTACTAAAACAAATAAGGAATCCATAAATGTTAAATTTACTGATGAGATTACAGTTAATGATTCTAAGGATGACTCACATGAGAAAGCCAAAGGTAAGAGTGATAACGTATAGCAAAATTAGACTAGAGAACCTAAGGTAGAAAGTTCATTAGAACCAAGATCTAAAGCAAATTCAAAATCACAATTAGAAGCAAAAGCAGAAGCAAATTCAGAAGCTAGATTCGAACTTAACTAGGTAATATTTGAGCCTTATGGAACCATTAGGTTTAAAACTTATTATCCACCTAAACAAGTGATAGGTAATATCAATACTGGAGTTAAAACAATAGCTAGCTTGAGAACCATTGAAAACTATTTTGCTTTATTATCTAAGTTTAAGCCTAACTCTACTAATGAAGCTTTACTTAACAATAATTGGATAAATACCATGCAAGAAGAGCTTAGTCAATTTCAAAGAAATCAAGTATGGACACCTATTCCTAGGCCTAGAGATAGGTCTATCATAAGAACAAAGTGGTAATTTAAGAATAAACTAGATAAACATGGTAAAATTATTAGGAATAGGACAAGATTAGTTGCAAAAAGGTATTCTCAAGAAAAAGGAATTGACTTTGATGAAACATATGCTCTAGTTGCTAGGTTAGAGGCAATAAGACTTCTACTTGCTTTTGCTAGTTATAAAGGCTTTAAATTGTTTTAAATGGATGTTAAAAGTGCATTTTTAAATGAATATATGAAAGAGAAAGTTTATGTTTAACAACCTCCAGGGTTTGAAGATTCATTTAAAGAAGATTGTATATAGACTTAGAAAAGCCTTATATGGATTAAAACAAGCTCCTAAAGCTTGGTACGAAAGACTAAGTGACTTCCTAATTAAGAATGAATTCTAAAGGGATAAAGTAAATACGATCTTATTTCTTAAACACTATGATCATGATATTTTAGTAGTCTAAATATATATTGATGACATTATTTTTAGATCTACTAATAAGATGCTTTGCAAGGAGTTTTCCAAGCTTATGCAAGATGAGTTTGAAATGTCATTAATGGATGAGCTAAACTTCTTCCTTAGACTTCAAATCAAACAAACCAATGATAAGATCTTTGTCTATCAAGAGAAATACACTAAGCAGATCCTCAAGAAGTTTGGTATGGAAAATATCATAGGTACATTTACACCCATGCCATCCAGGTTAGATCCTGATGATGTAAGTAAGAAAGTTTATGAAAAACTTTATAAAAGTTTGATCGATTTACTATTGTATTTAACTGCATTTAGGCCAAACATATTGTTTAGTGTGTATATCTGTACTAGGTTTTAATCTAAACCAACTAAAACACACTTATCAATTGTAAAAAAAAAAAAATATTTTTAAATATATATCTTACACCACAAAGTTAAGGATCTAATACCCAAAGAATCAAAACTTTGATTTTGTTGGTTACTCAAATGCTAACTATGATGGATGTAAGATAAATAAGAAAAATACCTCAAGTACCTACCAGTTTTTAGGGGATTAATTGGTTTCTTAGTCTTCCAATAAGCAAAATTCTATTGCCTTATCTACAGTTGAAGCTGAGTATCTTTTAATTAGCAATTATTGTGGTCATAAAATATTCAAATAAAATGTGATAATAAAAGTGCAATTAACTTGACCAAAAATCCAATGCATTGTTCTAAATCTAAGCACATTGAGGTAAGAAATCATTTCCTACGAGATCATGTTAAAAATGGAGATATAAATATCAAATTTGTGTCAACTGAGAATTAGTTAGCTAATATTTTCACCAAGCCTCTAAATAAGACCAAATTTGAGTTTATAAGAAATGAAATTAGTGTTTACTATCCATTTGCATGAATATTTGAAAAATTAATCATGTTGTTCAAATTATGTATATTGTTTGCATGTTTATTTTATTTTTGAAATTCATGTGCGTATGTATATTTAAACGATTTTTTTCTTTTGCTAATTAATTTATGTTATATTATCGGACTTTTAGTTGATAAAATAATTGTCACCAAACATAGAGCTTTAGGATAATAGTTTTTGTAAAATTTTAGGAGAATTTATTAAGTTTTAATTTTACCATTGGAGAATTAAATGAGTATTTTTTTTAAGCTCCCCGACATTAGATTGTAAACAGTAACTTCCCTTGCTTTTTCATTTTCGCGCATGCACCTCTCCTACATCTACTGATCTACTAGATTTTGTAACAACCACATCTTTCTATCTCTCATTTTAATTCTATTTTAGATTCTATTTTCTCTCTTCCATTTCTTCACTTCATCACATTCTACTCTACACATTCTGTCTTCAATTTCTTTAAATTCCCACTCATCCTCAACTGCATCTTACTTCCCCTACAATTTTTTTCACTTTCTCTATAATCCATCTCCTCATTCTCTCACATTCTCTATTTTTTTCTTAAGCTCATTCTCTCTTGTTACTCTTATGGCTCTACAAAAATCTTTACATCCTAGTTTTTAAACCAAGAAGGATCCCAAAAACACAAAGGAAAACCCATACTCTTTAGTGGATGAACCCTCAAATTCTAAACAAACCCTTGTTCAAGAATCTCAGTACCTTAGTTCGAATAATCCAAACCCTAACCCTAACCTTAATCAAACAGAAACTACCACCAAAGAGAAGGAAACTAATGACAAGATTGAGAGTTCTGACGATGTTACTAAAACTATAGAGGAAACATCAAAGGATGATGATGAAACTAAAGAAGAAGGTAAAACTTCAAGTGAGAAAAAACAAAAGAAGTCAGAATCAAAATTAGAACCACAAGCAAAATCGGATCCAGAATTTGAACCAAAGTTAGAGACCATTACTGAAAGTTTTGATAAAATTAAGGCAGACAAGAACAAGGTAAAACCTAGAACTTTATTTGTTTCATCTTCGAAACAAAAGCAGTTCATATAGCCTAGTATAGTAGAATTTGAGTTTTTTGAAAAGAATGGATTCTATTGGGATGAGTTTTTAGATGTTCTAGGATGCAAGAATATTTGTAATGTTGAGACTATTGTGTATGGAGAATTATTGGTTGAGTTTTATGACAACCTTGATATGGATAAAAAGGAAGTGTGGCTGTCCAAAGTGAATAGAGAAAGATTAGAAATTTCGAAGGAAGATATCCAAAATTGTTTTGGAATTCCTAGAATGAATAACGTTAAGGAGTTGACGAAATGGTATAGGAAACAAATCTTTAAGGAGTTAAATAAGGGTGAAAGAATTTGGCCTAAAAAGGAGGTCAGTATTTTTAACTTTTGGCTTATTGTGTGAATGCTCCACAAGTTGGTTATTAGTTATAGACTTCCTAAGAAGGGAAATACAACTAATATCTCAAAAGAAGATGCCATGGTTATTTTAGCCAAGCTTAGAAAGAAAAAGTTAGACATTCTTGCACAAATGATTAGACATGCCTTCATGACGAGGAGATAGAGGCCATATAGTAATTTACTGATGAAGTTATTTGAGTTTAAGAGGATAAAAATTCTAAAGGTAACAAGTAAGGAAATACCCATTCGTATGATTAGAGGAGATCATTACCATCACATGAGTATTAATGTAAAGAGCAAAATCTAGTATACTAATGACTACGCATTCTATGTCCATGATAAGCACAAGAAAAATAAGTTACTTAGAGCATTGTTTAAGGGACAGTTATCAAAAGCTATAGAAGAATCTAATTCAAAACTTGACTCAGAACCAGTAAAGAAAACCACCAAGAAAAGGAAGGGCAAGGCAATTTCAAGAGGGAAGAAAAAGAAAGTTAAGAAAAATTATGAAGTCAAGATAAGAGGAAAATTTGAAATCAAAGAAAAAGTGAAAGTCCTTAAATCAGAAGATGTTTAGATTTAGATTCAGAACCTCTAATGAAAGAAGGAACTAGAGAAACTTCTAAGACATAAGCAATTTCAAGGAAAAAGATAGAGTTCATGATTGAATCAAAAATGAACTGGTTGCTAAGTTAACTTCAAGCTTCTCTTAATGAAGAATATGAAAAACAATCCAAACCACCTCCTACTCCTCTTCCTTCACTAAAGAAATCCTCTCCTCAACCATCTACAGAACTTGAAAATCCACTTTCTGATCCTCCAACTTATGATTAAATTTATCATCCACCATCTTCACAATCTCCAGCTACAACAGAATAACAACAATCTCTTGTTTCAATTGAACCACAATCTTCACCTCCATCTACAAAAGTTCCATCTCCTTAAGCTAAACTTAGCTTGCTTACAAAACAAATTCCTTAAGTTGATGAGTCTAATCAAGCATCAAAGGAACTACCAATCCAAGTTCCCTCAACAACTCTTTTAATGCTACTAGAGAAGGAATCTACTCCACCTCCACTATCCCAACAACCAAGTTCTTCCGACACTTCTCGAGTTAAGAAGAGCTGCCCTAAGAAGAAAAAAGAAGTCTACATAATTTAAACTTTCTATTATTTGTCAAAATTCTGTCTAATGTCTTGTTTTAAGTCAAATATTCATGTTTTGTTTTAGTTATGCTCATAATTTTGTTCAAAGTCTCATTCAAAATCAAACTGATGTACTCAGTTTAATTAATGAAATATCAATCTTTTTCTTTCTCCAAATTTGTTATCTATCTGTCTTATCCATATCATATTCAAAGGAAGTAAATAGTACGTGACTATAACAAAAAGGAGGAGAAATATAGAAAACTATTTGATTAATAGTTAAATCTTAGGAAATAATTGATGAATTTTTGAGATTCTTAGACTTAAAATTCTCTAATAATTTGTGTTTACGTTTATTATGACCTGACATGATTTTATTAACAAAACCTTTCACAACTTGATCGATAATTTTTTGAGAAAGGTTTTGTAATCATCAAAAAGGAGGAGAATATTGAGTTCTCTTATAAGTGTTTTGATGATAACAAAAAAGAATAATAATATTTGATAAGTTTCTTAAGTGTGTAGGTCAATAAACATAAAGACAAGAATTTTGTCTTAGTATTGACTTTGAAAATCAAATCTAAATTTAAAGATAAGTTCAAAACCTTGAGTACAATGTCAAAATTTTTAAGGTTGAATTTCGAGAAGTATTTTAGACTTAGAAGCATTTGAAGGCCTAACTCCATTTGTTGGATATATTTAGGTAATGTATCCAACACGTTCCATAAAGTTGGTTAATTAAATCCTTAGGGATTAAGTTGGAAATATTTTAAGGATAAGTTTAACCGAAAATATTATATTATGGCAATTGATTTTTATTAAAGTTACCTTATCAAATTATTCACAATATTTCTGGTATCCTTAAGATATTTGAAGAAGTTTATAGAGTTTAAAATCAAATTTTATTCAAGTTCAAATCAAGAAAGGATGAGGATACATGCGAGAAGATATATTGGA
The DNA here is from genome assembly GCA_024138015.1 of Lumnitzera littorea. Taxonomy (NCBI): domain Eukaryota; kingdom Viridiplantae; phylum Streptophyta; class Magnoliopsida; order Myrtales; family Combretaceae; genus Lumnitzera; species Lumnitzera littorea. Next base: position 97,560,937 of record JAMXBB010000002.1, on the reverse strand, counting down.
TAAGAATGAATCTTATCTTAATTTATGTAGATTTTTATGAAAATCTAAGGAGCTGTTATACAAATATTTTCAAAGGACATTATTCTAATATACTAGATTTGGTTGATCATTTACGAGCAAGGAAGCAACAAAAATATTCTAAAAGCTCCAAGATTCAAATTCAAAGGCATCAAGGTTTGCTCCTAATTTTTAGGAGAAATTTATTTCAAAAAGGGATTCAACTTTCGAAGGTTTTATTGAAGAAATATGAAGACAAATCAGAGTATGATATACAAGAAAGTCTCTAGAATAATTAGATGAAACTACAAGAAGTGCAACGTTTAAATTTAAGTGATTCAATTTCCATAATTTATGAATTACAACAAACAATGGCTAAGTCCAGATATTTTTAAATTGTCCAAGATTTGATCAAGAGTTATCTAAGATTTAGGAAAAGAAACGTTGCTTGGAGAATGGTGTCTTGCAAGAGTAGTGAAAGGGATATTCTTTTGTCATTAAGTAAGTTGATTATGGCTACAAGGATCAGAGTCTATTTATAGTAGGTCTCTTAAGGTAACAATACAATAATAAAAATTACATAAGAGGGTAATTCAAACATAAAAATTCCTAGTATAATCCAAAAAAGATAATGTAACAAAGATTAAAAAGGAATGTAGTACAATTGTCAGAAAAAGTGAAGGATAGGTGGCACGCTGCTATTATATACGTATTCTAAAATCTTGAGGTGCTACGGACAGGCTAGTGTAATGCAAAAACTGGTCTGCAGAATGGGATAAAAAAAAAGGTCGACAATTTGTAGCTTGGGATGAGAGTCAAGGACCTCAACCTTAATACTTTGCAAGTCAGCCACATTGGAATGTACTAGGAGCTCGGCATCTAGATAAGAGACAAAGTATATCAATGTTTATCTTAGTAGAGCACTCAAGGAGTTCAACAGTTAGCCCTCTTGATATTGAATCTCGTCTTAGCCGAGTTAAGCAGTCAAGACTCTCTTTGCAAGACGTCATAAACCCCTAAGTCGTACATGGGTGAAGAGAATGGAGGTTGGCATTCCATTAACCCGCCAAGGTTGTTGAAGATTTGCACTCAAATCTTAGTCGGCTTCTTCTTCAAAGATATAAGGCGTTAGACAAGAAACACTGAAGGTTGGTGATACTCCGTACCCTTTAAGTAATTCTCACTCATAAATGTTGTCATTGATCCAACAAAGAACTTTGAAAGGGTCATCTATTCTAGGCAAGATTCATCCTTTTCCCTAGGAATCTTTCCTTGTTAAGGTGAATTCAAACTAGGACTCTTGGATTGTAGATAATACTTTTCTGACCACGGTTGCCCTACTCTTGTTGTAGGGCTATGGCTCTAGCCAGCTATTTAGCAACCTTCTTGTGCAGATTCTGAAATTCCTTAATACATTACAGACTTGTCTAACTTTCTCCTCCAGAGGCTGGGTTGGCAATCATGTCTAGGGGCAAGCTTAAGTTGATGTCATAAACAATCTTGAAAGGTAATTTTCCTGTTGAACTGTAGGTTGAGCGATTATAAGCAAACTTAAGGATAGGTAAACACAAATCCCAATCTTATGAATTCTTCCCAACAATGGCTCGTAGTAAGCTTCCAACCTTTTTGTTCACCACCTCGATCGGGCCATCTATTTGCAGGCGGTGAGAAGTACTGAACATAAGCTTCGTGCCAAGTTTCTTCTACAAAATCCACCAAAAGAAGTTAATAAACTCTGTATCCTGATCTGAAACAATACTCCTAGAGACTCTATGAAGGTATGCAATCTCCTACAAAAAAAGATTAGCAATAAATAAAGCATCATCGATCTTATGGCAACAAGTGAAATGGCTCATTTCGCTAAATCGATCGACTAACATCATGATGGAGTCATGCTTCAAGCTGTCTAGGGAAGTTTAAGCATGAAGTATGTACTTAGATTAGTCTAAGGCTGATTAGGCATGGGTAGAGGTGTATACTCCCATGTAGCTTTTTCTTTCCCTTGGCTCGTTTACATACCTCACAACATTCTAAGACCTTATGCACATCCTTCATCATCCCTAGCCAATAAAAATGCACTTTCAACAACTCCAGTGTCCTCTTTTCTCCAAAATGACCAATTAAGCCCACAGCATGGGCTCCTTGCACTAGCAATTCTCTAACCAAGCTATTTAAGACACATAAGCATCTTCCTTTCATTAAATACCCTTAGTTCCAATAAAACTATCCATAATACCTCCATATCGACATTTGACCACAAGGAACCCAAAGTACGAATTTTGCTTGTATTGATCTAGTAAGGTACCAAACCCAAGTACTCTAGCTTGTAGAGTTATTATAAGCACATGCTGACGTGATAAGAAGTCAACTATGATGTTAAAGCTTCCCCTCTTATGCCTAGTCACATAACAAAAAGTTTCCAAGAACCTTTACCCACTTAACATAACCTTAGGAAAGTTTTTGCTGACCTCGAAGGTGCTTGAGGGACTCATGGTGCATATAGATAATGAATTCTCAAGGAAGCAAAAAATGTTGCCAGTTTTGAAAAGCTTCAATAAGGGTATAGAATTCCTTGTCATATACCGAGTAATTCAGAGCAGTACCTCCGAGCTTCTCATTAAACTATGCAACAAGTTGGCACTCCTACATAAGTACAACGTCAATGCCTACTCTTGATGCGTCATACTCCAACTTGAAGACTTTATCAAAATCAGGTAAGACAAGCATTAGGGAAGAAGTTAGCTTAGACTTAATTTCATTGAAACTTTTCTAAGCTTTCCCCAACCATTTGAAATCAGAGCCCTTTCTAGTTAGCTCAGTCAATGATGCAACTATGGAACCGAAGTTTCAAATGAATCTTTGATAAAATGAAGCTAGACCATGAAAACTTCTTATGTTACTATATAAGTCGGCGTCGACCAATCAAGTATAGCTTAGACTTTTTCTTCGTCAACTCTAATACCTCCTTCAAACACAACATATCTAAGGAATATTACCTCACTCTAACAGAAGGTACATTTCTTTAAGTTAACGAACAAATGCTTAGCTTAGAGGATATTAAATATAATCTCAAGTGCTTGATACAAGATGAGAGGCTAGCACTATACACCGAAATGTCATCAAAATAAGCTACGATACACTTACCAATCAACAATCTTAAAACATGGTTCGTAAGTCACATGAAGGTGCTCAACACATTCGTAAGTCCGAATGGCATTACCAACCACTCAAAGAGGTCACCCTTCGTCTTTAATGCTATCTTCCACTCATCTCCAAGCCTCATTCTAATTTGGTAGTAGCTACTTTTCAAATCCACCCTCAAGAAGAGACGCACTCTATGTAACTCATCTAACATGTCATCCAAGCAAGGTATTGGTGTAAATGCCGCAAATCTAGCTTCCTGAGTGTAAAGTTGAACTCGAGTATTATAAATAATTTCTTTAAGTCAATAGAGCCGATAAATTTAAAACCGATTAAAATTTTAAACTCGAAACCTAAAACGAATATGAAAAACCTTAACTTATTAATCAAAACTCTAATCACGTATAAAAATCCTTAAATTCTATATTCGTATACATACGAAAGATCAAACCCGAACTTAATCAAAACCTAAATCCAATATGTATGTAAATACTAAAAAAATTGAACCTAACTAAGATATTAAAAAAAAAAAAAAAAACCTTAAGACAAAAACCTTAAGCCTATAAACTTACAAATTTACTTTTACGATAATAAAACCCTAATCAAGTACAATTATCGATCAATAAACTTAATAAAGTAAAATCACTAATGAAAGATTATAGATAACTTTTAAATATTAATAAATATAAGGAGTACCAAAGTAATTTATGAAATTGATAAATATTATTATTTAATTATTAGTGACTATATATTTATATATCTAAATGAGTATATATATATATATAACTATTTGAACTTCATTTAATCACTTAATTGATGCTTATGCATTATATAGCAATGTTGATTTTATATTTTATAATTTTCTTCATAACTATATTATTTATTATTCTAAATATTATTTATAGGATAAGAAAGGAAATTCAAAAATTAATTTTATTTATTTATTCTCTTTTTTCCTTATTTTCCATATTTCTTTATCTTTTTCTTTTATTTTCTTTCCCTTCTTAATTTATACGTGTTATATATNTAATTAATATAACATGATAAAACGCATATATATATATATATGTAATTATGTATAGTGGACTAAAACTCGTAAAATAAGACAAAGCCCACATACATAATAAATAATTAATAATAATATATAATCATAAATAATAATAATATAAAATTAAGTAATAAAGAAATAAATTACCACGTAGACCAATAGAATTATGACACATCAGCAATTAATCTAAAATAATCAATTAAATCAAAAATTTCAAAATAATTACAAAAATATTAATAATTAATTAATTAATTACAATATTACATAAATAGATATAATAATAATATAAAATTTGAGAAATGTAAGAAAAAAAATCAAGAAAATTCAATAATTACCATGTGAACAATTAGAAAGACGTCATGTTAGCGATTCCTTTAAAAATAAACAATTAAATAGAAAATTACAACATAATTAGAAAGTAATAATAATTAATTAATTAGAAAAAAATTATAATAATAACGAAATTAATATAAGTGATATATTAAGCTTAAATATGAAGAAATAATAAAATATACATAAAATTTTGCTTAAAAATAGGCTTATAAAAATATGAAATTTTGAAATTAATTAAATCATCAATAAATAAAGAAAAACTTAAATTTAACAAATAAAAATATTCGAGTCAAAATAACTAAATTTATAATAATTTAAGCCTATGTCGAAAAATGCGAAATTTAATGTTGAAAAATGCGGATTTTAACATCCAAAACAAATCTCCCTACATGAGAATACACCCGAAAACAATAAACATCAACTGTAAGATCATAAAATAAAATAAAATAAAAAATAATTGAAGTTAAAATGAAAAACACGCAATTAAAGATTTAAAATAAATCGGGAGGAATACGTAGGATAACTAAGTTAATTGACCTTATAAACTAATAATAAGGAGTGATAAGTAACTAAATACATAAAATACTATAATCTACAAAAATTACAAATATATTTCATATTTACTCCAATAAATAAGTTAAATCCCATTCAAGCCATACTTAGTTTATAATGAGAAGTTAGGCTAAATACAATAGATATTTAGTTGATTGAGGAATTTAGTTTTTTCGAATATTGATAAGTCTTATTATCCTTTTAAGTTATCAATTGTCGAGTTCTAGAAACCCCAAAGGTTTAGAAAATAAGCATTAATCCAAGTAAGAGAGTTCTGATGATCTGTTATTTACTTGTTGTTTGATGTTTATATGCTGCTTGTTGATTGATATTGATTGTCTGTTGAATGACTATTTTATTTATATGCTATCACCCATGTGACCACCTTTTTGAACCGATAAATATAAATATTTGATCAAAATAACCGATTATATTTATCGCATGTCTATAACTCAATTGGTATATTAATGGAGAGTGCTAGCTTTATAAATTTTTAAGAAAAGTATTTTTGGAAAGCGTTTTTCCAATCCTAAACATATTTTGGTATGATTTTTGTGAGCGATCATAGCACACTTGAATAATATTTTATTGTTAAGGCAAAACTAGGATGGTATCTCTAATTAATTGTGAGATGACTCACATATTTGTGCTCGTAGAGCCTTGGATACTTTTTGATAGCAAGAGGACTCACTTAGTTATGCCTAAGGGGGCTTCGATGGTAGATGGCCCTAGCTAGGATCCACCTATTTGAATTGGTATTTCTTACTCGACTAGGGTAATAGTCGAGTATCGTTTAGAGAAACAGTGCCCCCAAGCAATCTCGTGTAGATAAGGTGAGGCGCCTTATATGGATAAATACAAATGATAATCAACGTATAGATGACATAAATCTATACCTTCTATGGTTCTAGACTCTCATGAATATGTTGCCTGCATTCATTTCGTGTATAGATAGCTTATATGTATACTAATAATGTTTGATAATTTACTTGAACGGTAATAGTGAGGAATAAACTCACTAAGCTATAATATGCTCATTCCCTTATAGTTTCTTTTGCAGGTTTATTTAAGCTGGGATTAGGATAAATTTTGAGTATTGAGTGCAAATTGGAGATAAGTTTGATAATGTTAAAATCAATAGATAAGTGTGTAATTGGTACAAAAGTATCTTTTGTGGAAAATATTTATATATTAAGTATTTATATAATTTAGTATTTCTTGTAAATTACAAAGTTGATTTCCCATGTCCTATTGTTTGGTAGGAAATACTAATTCTCTATGGTTCTGAGAAACTGTAGAATATCAGATATCCATAACTATTTATATTTTATAGTAGGTTAATTAGTTAAAATCAAAAACCTTAGTAATTAATTATTTAAAGTCTTACAATCTCTGACTTGTAAGGCAATTTTCATATCACGATACACACATGATATGAAAATTTTATGCAATTCTACTAGACCCCCTATAAGGTCCTGACAATTAAATACCCATACTTGATAGTTATTTTATTGATAGCTATTTTATTAATAACTCAGCTATCATTGCACGATCGCCAAGAGCCATCCTTATTCAGTACTAAAACAACCGGTATGGCATAAAGGTTCATGCTTTCTCTAACATATCCACAACCAATTAGCTCATCAACTTGTTTCTTCAACTTAGCTACTTACTCGGGATTAAGTTTATAAGCAAGTCAATTCAGTAGAGTCGTACTTGACTAGGTTAATACAGTGTTTGATGCCCTTAGTAAGGGATAATCTTTCGGCAACTTGGCAAGGAATAAGTCGACATACTCTAGGAGCAAGGCTTACACCTCAACTAGTAATACATCGACCTCTTTTAGTTCAAGTAGTCTTCCAACCAATAGAAATACAAATTCCTCGAACTTGACTGTCTTAGAAAATCCCACTCACAAAACCACTAGAGACTTCTTCTATAAAAATCTAGAGATCTTTTCCTATGATTCCTAGACTTCTTTAGGACTCATAGGGGTCAGCACAACTTTGTTGCCGTCCTCCTTCTAGAACATGTAAAGTGTTCCTATATCAATCATAGAACACCTTGATATCAAATAACCAGGATCTGCCTAACAATATGTACGAAGCACATATTGGCAGATCGTCACATGGTGTCTCATCCTTATACCCTTTCCCAATGGAGATCAGTACCTTCGCATGCTCTATGACCTAAAGTCTACCTTTCTCATTCAACCAATGGATTTCACCAAGTCGGTGGTGAGGACAGGTCAATAACTTTAAGGTCTTCACCACTCCTTATACTACCACATTAGTACAGCTTCCCTAAAAAATGATCATGGATCATAAACTTCTACTCACTCGGCAATTGATGTGAAAGAGATTCTCTATGTGTTTACTTTCTTTCACAACATTGGTACTTCGAACTCTTCGAATGACCATATTAAGGTATTGCTCACCCTGTTCAGGTTGAGTGAGGACTTCAAGTTTCTTTAGGAATTCGTCAAGTGTTGGGCATCCACCTCCTCTTCGCCTTCATTAGAACTTTCCACTTTAAATTAGGGCTTCTCTCCTTTAATGGTCATAAGACATTAGTTCAAACATTAACCAACCACATGTCCAAAACCAAAGCACTTGATTTCTCAGGTCTTCAATCCTAAGCTTTAACCTTAATCCTTCTAAACCTCAAGCTCATCAGCTTTAGCCTTACCTTAGCCATCATTAAGTCTACTCAAAACTTAACTATGTTGGTCTACCTTGAAATTATGAGTAACTCAACTAAATCCAAGTCAACTCGACATGCTTCATTGGCCGTTGGGAACTCGACTAAGCTAACTTCGCCTTTGTCATTTTACATGCTAGGAATTCATATAGTCTCATCTACAATCTCAATCCTTTGCACTTCTACTATGCATTCAATCTCATATTACAACCCAGATATGAACCTTGTGATAGTTTGCGCTTCGGGCTTACCAACATCACATCGAATCATCAACAATTGGAATTTTCGTACATACTCATCTACAGGTTGTCTACCTTGCTTGAGTTACTATAGACATCAAAAAGTGTCATATTCAAAATGCTCAAAAACAAACCTATTCCTCAAAACTCACTTCATCTCATTCCAAGTTTTGATTTCACGTCAGGCTCATTGACGTGTGGTCTATACCTTCTTCCACAACATCGCAATATACCTAATAAACTCTAAGGCAACTATACGAATATGTACTACATCTTCGTAGTTACAGAAGTCAAATATTTTCTCCACCTTTTCTTCCCAATCCATATATTCATCAGCACTACTAGATCTAGAGAAACTCAGAACTTGCACGTTAATCTATTCTCTCCCTTAGAGAGCTCAAAGTTCACACTCATCATACTTAGGAAACTGCTCATCTTCATCTTCGACATCTTCCATGTCCTTAACTTCTCCTAACTCAAGTCTTCATTGTACACGTCCTTCAACTTAAATAGGTCACATTTGTGGCACATCCATAGCACTAAGAGCTTGGATTTCCACACCTTATCCTCTTGGTCTATATTACACACCTCATTCTTGTTTAGCATTTCTTTCTTGAGGTTGAGCTTCTACTAATCTTTTCACGACTACAGCTAAGTTAGTTACAAGGGTGGTGAGGTTCTATATCTATTCGTCTATGGTTTGTAGGGTCTGTTGTTCAACACAACCACAACTAAGAGCATCACTTTCTACATCCACAATCTCTTCTTGTATACTGAGATTCAACATTCTTCCAATAGAACTTCAATACATTCCACCCAACAAAGATTCAACATAATACAATTAAACACTACACCAAATCAACAACTTCAACACTTTCCCTATTTCATAGTAGGAAAACAAAGTACAACAAAATGTACAAACTACTCACAAGAATCGAGCACTACAAGCACTTAGCTATCAATCGTAACCTCAAGCTCTAATACCAGAATATATGATGTGTCTAAGAGCTATGTTATCACTAAGACTTACCATAGGATGGAACAGTAGGTCCATCGAGATATCAAAGAAAATAGAAATGGCTGGTTAGGTAGTTCTTAGTAGTTTTGTAAAGTTGCTCACCAAATGTGACTCACTAACGAACAAAACACGACTTAACTCTCACTTAATGTAACTCACAAGCAAAAGTTAAGGTCCACTCACCACTAACCTCAAGCTATTAGCAAAATTAGATAACAGTGTAGAAAACATACTTAGAGAATGGTGTCTTGCAAGAAGTAAGAATAGTGAAAGGCATATTCTTTTGTCATTCAGTAAGTTGATTATGGCTACAAGGATTATGGACTATTTATAGTAAGTCTCTTAGGATAACAAGACAATGATAAAAATTACAAAAAAAGGTAATTCAAACATAAAGATTCCTAGTATAATCCAGAAGGGGTAAATATGACAAAGGATAAAAAGGAATGTAGTATAATTGTCAAAAAAAGTAAAGGACAAGTGGCATGCTGCTATTGTATCCGTATTCTAAAATCTTGAGGTATTACAACCGAATTAGTCTGATGCAAAAACTAGTTGGCAGAATAGGATTCAAACAAGTTTATGGACTGTAGCTTGGGATGAGAGTTAAGGACCTTGGCTTCAGTACTTGACAAGTCGACCACATTGGAATGTACCAAGACCTTGACATTTGAGTAGGAGACAAAGTAGATTAGTGTGAGTCTAAGCAAAGCACTTAAGAAGTTCAATAATTAGCCCTCTTAATATTGAAGCTCATCTTGGTTGAGCTGAGCAGTCAAGACTCTCTTTACAAGACCTTATAAACACTTAAGTCATGCCTGGGCGAAGGGTCTGAAGGTCGACATTCCATTAGCAACCTAACTACCTTATACTCTTAGTTTCTGGAAACCTCATTCTAGCTTCTCTATCATAACTCCAACTAACAAAGTTTTTTCAAATAAAACTAGAACTAACCCTACCTATCTTGGTTAGCACTTGCTAGTCCACATCAGTAAATCCACTTTGCTGGTATTTCTCTAGCTATGGCATCCATCTTTGTCTACAACCTTCCTTTACACCTTGTCAGCATTCCATATGTTGCCACCGATGCATTTACCTATACCTAGATCACCTAGATCTAATACTTTCAATGACGTTGTGTCACAAACATATATGTAAACACAACTTTGAAACTTTACAGAAAAAATTATATAAGTACCATGAACTTCATATGCAAAAAATTAGGTGGGCTTACAAACAAAATAAAAAAAAAAAAGAAGAATAAAGGCAAACAGGAAAACTTAAATACTAGATTTCTCTAGATTGTGTATGAACCTAATATCTCTGTTAACTAGATTTAAAAGAATGGCATTCTAGTGACTATTGCTATCTATCCACACATATATATATTACTAACTCATAGCCTCAAGTACTTCCCTTTACAATGAATTATAAAAGGTTTAGCCATGGCAAACACTACAATAGTACTCATTTATAAGCTTTGGATATGCATATTTAGGGTAAATGAGGGATGTTGCTAACCCATGGACTCAAGAAACTCCCTTGAAGGGACTTATAGGAGGTTTAGCCGTGACAAGCACAAGAGAGTTGCTTAGATATGCTATATATGAATGTATGTTTTTATGTCTTTAAGTCATGTGTTTGTTATTTCTTTATTTTGGCATCATTGGAAGCAAATGTCTTGGTCCCCCATTTGTGCTTACTAGCTTAAAATACTTCAAATCATAGCAAAGACTATATTCAAATGAGCATCATAAGCCTTGTGATCATTCTAAGGTATTACCATCTCTGATTCCAGAATCAAAATGAAGAAGCCTAATGATGGAATGCAGACCTCCAAATCCCTTACCCAAGCATGGCTCAAAGGTTTACAAAGTCTTGCAAAAAGAGTTTTGACTGCTCAAGTCAACCAAGACAAGTTTCAATACCAAGAAGGCTAACTATTGAACTCCTTGAGTGGTTTACTCAAACCCACACTAATCTACTCTATCTCCTACCCAAAAATGCTAAGCTCCCAATACATTCCAATGTGGCCAACCTGCAAAGTACCAAGGCTGATGTCCTTAACTCTCATCTCGAGCTACAAACCACCAACCAATTTCTGCATTAGACCAACCTAACTGCAACACCTCAAGATTCTAGAATAGATACAACAGCAGTATGCCACCTATCCTTTACTTTTTCTGACAATTGTACTACATTCCTTTTTATCCTTTGTCATAATTACCTCTTTTGGATTATATTAGGAATCTTTATATCAAAATTACTCTTTTTTGTAATTTTTACCATTGTCATGTTACTTACCTTAAGAGACTTACTATAAATAATCCCTCATCCTTGTAACCATAATCAACTTATTGAATGACGAAAGAATATCCCTTTTACTATTCTTGCAAGACACTATTCTCTAAGCACATTTTCTACACTCTTATCTAATCTTACTAGTAACTCGAGATTAGTGGCTAGTAAACCTTAACTTTTACTTGTGAGTCACATCAAATAAAAGTTAAGTGGTGTTGTGTTCGTTAGTGAATCACATCTGGCGAACAACTTTACGAAACTACTGAGAACTATCCAACCAACCATTTTTATTTTCTTTGATATCTTGAAGAACCCACTATTCTATCTAATGATAAGCCCCAATGATAACTTGAGTCCTAAGTGCATCACCTATTATACGTTTTGCATATAAGACACACCAAGCTTCTTCCCAAGCGCATCTTAAAGATGAATTATCCTTCCTATTAGAGCAAAAGCACATTCAACAAAGCTTTCCTAGCTAGGAATACTTACTAGAACTACGTATCACTTTATAATGTTAAAAAACAAAGATAATATTAGAAAGCAATCACTTTTGCATGTATCCAAACATCACTTTCTAATGCTGAAAATAACAGCTGAACATAAAGCATGAAATTTTCCTCATTTTGTTCGAATGCGTACAAAATCATCCCATGGAAGGTGTGCACGTAAAAAAATTTTGATAGAATCGAAAATAAAGTTGAATTCAATGGAAATGTACATCCAAAGGAAAGTATCTACGGGATTCACTAGCCTCATGGTTCGATCTCTTAAGAGCACTAGGCATAGAGGCCCTTTAATTTCTTTAGTAAATTAAAGTTGCATGTCTAAAAAAAGGAAAGTAGCAATTTACTCGACACTGAAGTATCATCAGGCACCTTAAACTTTTTTATTATCATACTTTGAGAATCTTCCCTTTGCAATCTGCCTTTTCGGTTTCTAGTTTCCGATTACCGTACTTTGTAGATTTTAACATGGAATTGATCCTAGGCTTCCGTATAACACCTTTAGAAATCTAAATAGCAGCAAATATCTGAAAAGAAACAGAGCATGTTCCCTTATTTTGTTAAACCAAGAACCATATCACAAAAAAGTTCTTTCAATTTCCACACTAAATTTGCATTAACTTAATTCTAGCCTCACTTCGGATTTAAAGATAACAATTATTCTTCAAAATAATCTCCGTACTATTTGTAGAAGTATCATACCAGACCAGCAGATTCGGATTTTTAACAATAAAATACCTAATATTTCATGTTGATTCAAATGCTTCATAAGAAAACATAATCTTGCTTGTTGTTTCAATATGTTTGAAATAAACCATTGGAAAGTATCTAGTTGTCAAGTTTATAACTAGTACTCATACCTCAAAATTAAACTAAACTATCTCATCAACAACTTCCTAGCATTTCGAAGATTGATACTTTTTCCTTTGAGTTTCAAAGTCTTTCCCCCAAACCAAGAATTCATGTAATTTATCGATTGACCACAAATTAACCATTTTATCAAGTTTATATGTAAATCCATATATGAGTAGTAATTTAATCCACATGAGGGGGTAAGGAAGAAAAAAAAAATCACCTCAACGATTTCAATTCAAATTGAAGAGGTGATTTCCATAGCAATACAATACTTCAAAAAAAAATCTGTGTTAAAACTAAAAAGACGATTTTATTATCCAACTTGAAATCATCTCTTAAAAAAGCGATTTTAGTTCAACTGTATTTTTATGAATATTTTCCCAAAAATTGCTTCTCTATAATTTTTTTTTCTTTTTCCCCACATGAGACCACAAATAATTCGATAATATACTGATGATAATAAAATTATTATTAAAATCTCGTCTCGAACATGCAACTTCCATGAAAATGCTTAAATGTATCCTTGACTTTAGATGGAAAGGAAAGTGAACGGTTGAACTCACCTTGATTCAATCCTAGTAATTATCGCCAATGCCTAAATAACCTTAGAACCTCATTTTCTTTAGGGACCAAATTTGCGCTAAATGGAACATCAGATCTACAGCAAGCAACTGGGAGGATGGCACACTGTAAAATCAAATGTCCTAGCCTGCCATCCAACTTAGAATTGCCACCATTTCGACAACTTCAAAAAATATCAGTAACTTAGCGTTGTACTCTAAACAAGGCTCTGCTGATTATACCCGTGGCTTCTATATAGCGCTCTATACAGTTTGGAAATATAATTATTTTTACTCCTACACAAGTTCGACCTAGACTTTGTGATGCACTTCTCGAAACACTTCCCCCTTACAGTCAGAGCAAAGAAAAAATAACCATCAGTAAGCAAGCATGTCATTTATAAGGACAAAGAGGAACCGCAAGACTAAATAAAACGGACCAATCAGCTTGTAAAACTCATTGTTTGCAGTCTCTTAAAATTTAAAAAAGAGGTTCACGATGGAGGAAAAAGTAAGGAACGGAGAAGAAAGTAAGACGACCAAAGCCTATGTTATTGAATTTCTCTCAAGTACATGCAAACATGATAAAAGTTTCACCAAAATTGATCACATTGGACCGTAATTAAATCATCTCAGGAAACTTTCAGTCGTGGATGTGTGTGCATGTGAGAGAGAGGGAGAGATACATACCTGGAGATCGAGTCAAGAAGTAACTATCGAATAGAGAAAATGGAGAAGAACACTTGATCAAGACCCGATGCAGATGCAACAAAAAGTTTCCATTAGTTTTCATTTTTAGGCAGCGGCAAACATTGTTCGCTAGGGTGTTCGCCACGTGGGCATATTTGAGCGGGTTAATTGACACACATTTGCAGCGACAAACACTTTTACTTTCTGATAATCAAAGTTCGCTGTAATAATATTTTTATAAAAAAATTGGAAAATGCCACCCACATAATAAAAAAAAAAAAAAAAACTCCAGCAAAGAAAGTTTGCTAGAGCAATCGCAACCAAAACCTAAATTTGTAGTAGTGGTTATAATAGAGGATATCTGTTTTGAGTAACACAAATTAAGACTAATTGTTATAATATAGTGTATGTAGAGGACCAAATTTATTATTAAGCTTCAAGCCCATTGATTAAATAGATTTGACTCATTGGCCTAAGGTTACAAAACTCGAGGAGCCAAGCCCATAAATTACTAGAATAATCAAGGGAGATTTAGTATGATAGGTTTGGAATAAGACCCGTTAAACCGGTTCGTCCGATCCAACCTTTCTTGATTTAACTCATGCTGATGAAATATAAAGCCCTTTATTTGGGTCTAAACCAATGGAAAAAGCCCATTTAATACTCATATATAAAAAGCTTCAATCATAGCCATTGATCAACGTCACGATTCAACGTATCAAATTCACCTATCATATCTTATAGATACTCCATTTATTTCCTCATTTAGATAGGAGAAAAACCACCATAAACATTGTTACTTTATTAAAACTTTGCTCAAAGATTAAACACTTAAATACTTCAAGAACACCACCTTGTTCTTCATTCATCTTGGAGTTTGATGCCATCGCGCTCCTCTACCTATCTCCATACATGTTAAAGCTTTACTAAGATCGCCTACTCCTCTTCTCTACACTCTTCTCTTAATCATCTTGCGTAAGTTACTCAAGTTATTTCTCTAGTCACGTATAGCACGATTTCTTACGAGGTATGCATGTAACACTCGCACCTGTACCCATACCCCCACATTTTCTAGCAACTCCACTGGCGAGAGAAGACTTAATACTCATATCATAGTACCTCCAAGGCGAAGATAACCTAACCTTACTAATGGAATCAATCAAGAGTAAGATACTACTATTATGACTAATGACCAAAATCCATCTCCAACTGGAGGCACTAATCAAGGTGATGGCACACAAGAAGGTGTCCTTGATAACGCGCAATTAAAGCATGAGTTATGAGAGACTAATCAAAACCTAGGTAAACTCATGGCAATATTCACTTAATGTATGCTTGCTTTGGCTGCCTTTACTGTTGCATAACAAAGAATAACTTTCTCGAATCCTTCTAATGTGGTGCAACAACACACCCTACCCAATGCTCCTGTAGTCAATGAGCATGTTGCTCCTAGGGTTGGAGAACAACTTCCTATTGTAGAACCTACAGCCATGCAAGATTCATGACCTGAAGTAAGGAGTCAAGGAGTTTAGACTAGAGGTTCATCGTCCTTACATGTTATACCACGTGTCACAATTATTAACTTTGTGCAACTAACACCAATGAATCCTATGTCTACAAAATCTACACCTATGAATCTAACGCCAATGTATCCTGCTCCTGCGATGTCACTAAGGGCAGAAGCATATGCTCAGAGAGGTTCATTTATAACTAAAGAAGATTTGAACATATATTTGAAGGAGATATAAGCGAAATCTACAGTTGGGATACTAAAACTGAAGCTTTCATATCACCAATGCATTGCCGTGAAGTCATATCCTAAGGATTATGTCAGTTCAAAGTTCATGTTATTTAATCGCAAGAAGGGAAGTGCTAAGGAACATTTGCTGAAATTCATCGAGACACTTGAAGTATATGGCCTAGATGACAATTTGAAATTGAAAGAATTTTCTAAGTCACTCATTGAGATGGCATACACTTGGTATGTTAATCTCTCTCCAAGGTTAGTAGATTCACGGGGTAATATGTGTAAGACGTTTTTGGAGAAGTTCTTCTCTATAGAAGAGAAAGTTATCCTTATTGACATGGGAAGGATCTAACAAAAGTCTAAAGAAGATCTAATGGACTATATCAAGCGCTTCAGGGAACACTCGCTAGATATACAAGACGTTTATGATGAGAGAGAATTGGTTAAGATTCGTATCCAAGAGATGTTTTCTGAGTACGCAGTCTATCTTAAGAATCTTTCATTGGCTTCATTTACTACACTAGTTGAGAAAGTAGTGAAATTAGGAGATTCAACAAGCGCACTTCGACTGTAAGTACAACTTAGGGCAAATCACCAAGGGAAGCAAAGAAACAAAGAGATGAAAAGCCTACTAACTTTAGGCCATCTTTGACATATCCTTATCCTATGACTAATGTACACCAAATGCTTGACTAGTGGCTCCATGATGGAAATATCAAGCTCCCAAGGGTCAAATGCCTCCCCACAAATGAAGAAAAAAAAGATCCCAAGTATTGTAGATTTCACCAAATTGTTGGTCATCTAACTAAAGATTGTTTCACTTTAAAGAAAATATTCAATAATTAAGTTGCACATAGTGAGTTGATCATCGATAACAATAATGTTAGAAACGATCCACTTCCCTCCTACAATAACTAAAGGAGCGCTATCAATGCCATTAGCCATGATCCCATCACAACTAAAGTGATTGATGCCTAAGTTGTTGGAAGTGATGAAGATAAAGGAAAGTCAATTGAAGCTCAAGATGATGAATACTTGCCTGCTATTGCGACATTGTTGAAGGCATCCAACTTTAGGAATTTCTTCGATCTCTTAGGATTCAATGAGAAAGTTTGGCTTACGGCAACAACTGCACTCATACAGATCTTTAAGAGTCAATACATAGATCTCTGAGAGTCAATACGCAAAGTGTAGGGCAGCGCAGCGCACCACAACCTGCGAAGAGGATAGCCACAGCACATGAAAATACAATTCTATTTACCGATGCAGTCGTATGTATGAAGAATTCCAATTATAACCACCCCTTATACGTGGAAGGCATGCTTAACAAGTCCCCGATCAAAAGAATATTCATTGATAATGGTTCTTTATTAAATATCATGCCAATGAATACTTTTAAGGTTGCTGGAATTGACATCAGACAACTAGTTAAACAGCCTATCTCAATAAATGGATTTAGTCATATCCCTGCGGATTCTATTAGGTATATTAATGTTGATCTCAAGGTTGGCTTTATCCGTGGTACTACTACCTTTCGTATGATCGATGCGTCGATTCAATACCATTTGCTCGTTGGTAAGAAGTGGCTACACAATCATAACTTGGTCTCATTGACATTGCATCAATGTATCAAGGGTCATTGGAAAGGGAAGGATGTGTTCTCTCTCTCAGCTTCCCTCTTCACCTTCCTCAAAACTTAATCCTAACTGAATTAACCTTACGGGCAAAAAATATTGATTAGGTATTATACACCAAGTATAGAGTTATATAACGTGGTATGTAAATATTAATAAAATATTTATACAAATAATAATGAAATAAATAGTTTCCCAATTAATTATCGCTTTTATTTTCTGTTTTATCTATCATCCCGATTAAGGATTTTTCGCTACTAAAAGTCCTAGTTTTGATTTTGCAATTGTGCAAGAATTTTTTTGGGGCCTATGTCATCCATCTTTATTTAAAGAATATGTCCATTTTTCGATTGGATCTTTAAATCCTCGTTTCTTCTCATGTATTATCTCAATATTGTATGTACTTGTATTTTCATGTGCTTAAATAAATGAAATTCACTTTTCTGGAAAATAAAAAAAGTGTTACCAATAATGCTTGTGTGCTTTTTCTATTAAATTTACCAACGAAAAAAAATTGATAAATGAATCATGGGAAAAAAAAAATTAGAAGCGAGCTTATTATTGATGACGGTTTTATATTACCTATGAAATTATTTTCGACCCTTTGTATCATATTAAATGTCAATAGTCACATCATTAGTTTATCTTACAGAATAGAAAAATTATACTTAGTTCATGCCTTACTAGTGGGATGGTACGGTGCATTTCAATTAAAATCATGGTCCAGAGCAAGTCATGAATCGACTTTAAATCAACCAAATTATTAATTGGTTCGGTTCAATTTATTTTTTATTCACTCTTAGTATAAAAATTTCAGTTTTGTATATGATTTGATTCATAGTTAAACTCGATAATACATACCTAATCATGAACCTGTCCTTGAATAGAAATTATTAATCGGAAGAAGAATTTTTTATATTATTAGTGTGATTCGCAGTTTACTTCGATTTTATACCTATGCATAGAGGTGAGCGTCGGGTAAGCATAGAACCGTTGGTTCATGGGCTTAACCACGACTAAACCATGATTAGCCCATAGAGGTTTAAGGGCTAATTTAGACTTTGAACAGTTTTTTTTTATATTTAGTTTTAATTAATTTTTTTAAAATACATTAAAAATTTCTAATAATGTAATTTCCTTTTTCTTTTTTTTAGTATACTAATTCATTAATAATTTCTAATTTTTTTATTAATTTCCAACTTAATGTGATTCCAACTTTTTTATTTTTTTTCCCTCAAATTTTATTTTTTCCTCATATTCAAGTCCTTAACATTTAACAAGTTTTTCAAAAATGATTTACATTAACTAAAATTAAATTTTCCATCTATCCTTAACACATAATTAACGATTTATCATTAGTTTGATTATATTATTTTTAAAAAATTATCTTCACCATCGTAAATAAAATAACTTTAACATGCAATAACTTACTAGATATTATTTAATTATTTTTTCCGATTTAATAGCATCTTTTTTTTCTTTTTTTTTTCTCTTTTTTTTTCTTCTTTCATTAAAAAGGTAAACCGATCAG
Source organism: Lumnitzera littorea (assembly GCA_024138015.1). Taxonomy (NCBI): domain Eukaryota; kingdom Viridiplantae; phylum Streptophyta; class Magnoliopsida; order Myrtales; family Combretaceae; genus Lumnitzera; species Lumnitzera littorea. The sequence continues at coordinate 97,542,085 of JAMXBB010000002.1, read as the reverse complement.
ACTAACCTACCAATTTAATGGCGAACCAACTCAGCAGTTCACGACATATCTGCTAGAGCGGTTTGGCCCTCTTAAACCACTTAGGTTCTTAGGACCCGGTGGTTTAGGGGGGTCTATTTAGCCCAGCTTCCCATGAGTCAAGCCGATTTCGAGCCAATTTACAGTTTCAAACCGTCCTTGCCTAGGTCTATCTATGTGTACTTACTATCAATACCGATGACTGTTATCCTCCGCGAAAAATTGCAGCCAGAGTAAGGGCAAAAATTGATTGTCCAACTAGTTCTCTCTACACACTTGCAATTATTAAAACCTCTTTACCCAATAATATAGATATGCAATTTGAAAACTAATTAGTGCTAATCAAATCCCATATTGCCGTCTACCAAGAACTACATAACAACAACCGTTGCTATAAGAAAGCTGACAATATTTCCTAGTCAACCGGCATTTCATGTAAATTTGTACCAAAACAAGTCCCTATTCCAATGAAGCTAAACTAATTTATACGGTGTTGTTACTTGTCAGCCTCTATGACCTTGTGTGTCATGACTATATATATATAAAACAAGCCTAGGGTGTAATGGAAACCACATCAACATGGCAAAAATTTCCTTGAGTTCATTGCTTCTTGTGGCCGGCTTGATCATCATCTCCTCGCCTATATTTGCCGATGCGGGTGGCGATCCCGAGTTCGCTTGGCTTCCCACCATTGGGAAGCACTGCCGTGGTTCCATCGGGGAGTGCATGGGGGAAGGCGAATTCGAAATGGATTCGGAGATAAACCGGCGTATATTGGCAACGGAAGCTGGTACAATAAGTTATGGTGCTCTACAGGCGGACTCTGTTCCATGCTCTCAAAGGGGACAATCCTACTACAGCAATTGTCAACCGGGAGCTAGTGTTAATTCTTATAGTAGGGATTGTACTCAAATCACTCGCTGTGATAGAGCAGCTTGATTTCCTTGTTTCTAAAAGGTGTGTATGAATGGGGTAAACCATACTTTGCAATAAGCTCCCATTGTATTTAGCTTACTTTACCATGTTTTGTATGCTTGTATTCAATCTTAATTTCTTTGCGGTTTCCATTTTCCCTTTTTATCGGTGAAAATAAAGTGTTAATGGTTTTTTTTTTTTTCCTTTTTAATTTTTCAATCGAATCAACTTGTGGGAAAATTGGAGAGGATGGGTTAAGTGAAAATAATAATTATTGCAAATAGATGATGGTCAAGGGACAAATCCATATATATGGAAAATGTTTGGTGTGTCGACAAAATTGAACCGAAAAGAGGAACGAATTCTTTATTTTTGTGCATAGCCAAAGGAAAAAAAGAATGAAAACATGCTATCATAATTCTACTAGGCCATGTCAATCGGAATGTGCTCTCTACGAATAGTGATTAAACTCTACACATAATAAATCTGCAAAATAAAACGCTGTAAAGAGATGTCAGTATATTGTCTAACGTGATCACTCTAATAATTAAGTCAATAGAAACTAGTTAGAAAGTAAAAAATACTTTAGAGTAATGAGTAAGCTTAATACGCAAAATGTAAAGAAAGCTTTACCACTAAGTGGTAACGAGATATTTATAGAAAAGTGATATCGATAGTTAATTGGAAGAGATCTTCTTTCGTAAATATGAGACAGTAAAGTCGTGGTGTCCGATGTGTCCCATTTATCCCGAATACGATTATTGACTTGTTATCTTATTTTTATTTTGTACATTTTAACTGTTCTTGAGCTTTTTAGGCTCAGAGCTTGAGTCCACGATGGCGAGCTCCAAGTAACAAGACATGTCAGATCCGAACAAGCCTAAAAGACCCATCCGATTATATGCTGTTGCTTAAAAGATTTTATCAATAACTTCCAATTATTTCATAAAACATATAACAAAGGATTATCAAATGAACCATTATATAAAATACATGATACTTGATTCTAAAATAATATAAAGTCCTTCCATAATGAAAACAGAACAAAGATGATAAAAATTCAACGTATTCATTAACGCTGTATTCTAAAATAATATAAAGTCCTTCCATTAACGCTGTATTCATTTAATTGCGCATGAAAATGAAAAGGAGAGGAAAAGGAAAGGGTTAGGTATGAAACTTATGGTCAACGTACACCGTGTTGAAGAAAGGCATTACAGTTATTTACTTTTCGATATTTAACTCCTGTCATGATTGACCCATTCTTCACGGTACATCGCCTCGTGTTGCTCGTCAGCCTGGAGCTTTTCAGGTATCAATGGTTCATGGCAGGCCCACTTGGGGAATACTTCAATAATATTGATAAATTACTAAATTGATAAATAATATATAAATATTAATAAATTTTTAATATTTAAAATATAAATAATATTTTTTTAAAAATACATTTATTCATTATCATATATTAAATTTTTATTTTTATTTATACGTTATTCATTAATTTATGTAACATATAAATACCATTTAATCACTTTTCCTACTACCTGAGATTTTCAATTTTTGATTGCATAGAAGGTACATAATTGGATAGGTATCATGAGAGGTAGTAGAAGTTAAGGATAGGTTCTCAACTAAATCATCAATACCTAACTCCTAAAGGGTTAAAGTGTATGGTTGACAATGTGACATTGTACTTGCACTAAGCCTATCTTGAACTTCTTATCTTATGTATGAGAGGTTATATTTATTAAAATCTATAAGATATACTATCTATATATTTCCTAAAATATCTCTAATAAGTATAACTAACTTGGTTAGTATAATTAATATTTTATGTAACCTAATTGAATCAAATTGTACGGTTAATGGCCAAAGAACTAAATCAACTTAGCAACTAATTTGCTCAGACAGTCAAAAAGTAAAATCTTGTGATGACAATATATATTGGTACCCATAGTAGATTGGTATTGCATCCAATGTGCAATAGAATCAACGACTTTGTTGGGTTCACAAGGAACTGCTTTAATCACCCATAGCTCCATCCTGAATAGCTTCGCCTTATAAGCAGTTAAAACATTGAGATATGCCAACTTGTGATTAGTATTTTGCTGCAAGTAAGACACTGCAATAGCAAAATCAAAGCAAATTTTAACTTTCCTTCTCCCTACATCAATGCAGAAAGAAATACCCTAAAATCCCATTCTAATGAGTCAAAGGCCTTTTCTAAGTCCAATTTCAGTAACATCTAACCTTTAAAGCCCCTCTTCCTATTATAGCTACGAAGCATTTCATTTAAGAAGTTAACATCATCAACTGCTTTTTGCCCTAGTATAAAACTAGCTTGGGAAAGACAAATTAAGGAATCAAGCATGGGCTTAAGTCTAACCACTAAGATTTTTGTGACCAACTTATATAAACTACTGCATAGGCCAATGGGCTTACAATTTTTTATTTGATTTGCATGACCATTTTTAGGGTTTAAGTAGATAAGAGACTAATTTAATCCCAAAGGCATTTTAGTTGATGAGAAAATGCTTTTGATTAGAGACACCAGAGAAGGTCTTATAAAGCTCTAATAATTTTTGAACAAGAGGCCATGGATACCATCCTTTCTAGGAGCCTTAAGAGAACCAATATGATTTAGAGCTTTAGTGATCTCTTGCTTAGGCAGAGGGGACTACAATTGATTAATTTAGTTGAGGGCAAGTCCAACTCTAAGAGACTCTGGGATAAGGTTAGACAAACTAGCTTTGATCTTGTATGAAGAAAAAAGGTTAATGAAGTAGTTCCTTATAAGGATATTTATCTAATTTTGCTCAAACACCCAATTCACTTGATCATCTAGGAGACTTAATATGCAATTTTTTGCTCTTCTCGTGAGGACAACATTATGATAAAATTTAGTATTCCTCTCACCATTCAATATCTAAGTTTTCCAAGATTTCACACTTCATAAGCACTCTTCCCTATCTAGTACACAACTCAAATCATTCTTGAGCTTGTTTTGTAATTGTACTAGCTAGGGTGTTAGATGAAGTGCAAGTTTATAATCAACCTCATCTAATTTTTTATTGAGTTTCTTTCTTTTGTTTGTGAATTATCCCAAAAACCTTTGCATTTCATTTCCTAAATTTAGGAGGAATGTTTCTAATAGCACTCAAACAATATGCTATAAAAGAGGAATATAGCTTGAATTGGAAGACCACATTAGCTGGAACCTAAAAAGGGAATTCTAAAAACTAATTCACGCAAAGGATGTGTTTTTGATAGAATTGCATCATGATCTAAATACCATTTTCTTAAATGAAACAATTTGCATTATGGATATAACTTCTTCCATTCATAATTACACCAAGCTCTATCAAGTCTTTTTTAGATGAGGGTGGTGATAATTTGATTATTAGACCATGTATACTTCTAACTACATACTACATGTCTAATAAGCTACAATCATTCATACATTGGAGGTAATGATCCTCCCCACAACACCACCAAACCAACCCAAAGAAGTTATATCCATAATGCAAATTGTTTCGTTTAAGAAAATGGTATTTAGATCATGATGCAATTCTATCAAAAACACATCCTTTGCGTGAATTAGTTTTTAGAATTCCCTTTTTAGGTTCCAGCTAATGTGGTCTTCCAATTCAAGCTATATTCCTCTTTTATAGCATATTGTTTGAGTGCTATTAGAAACATTCCTCCTAAATTTAGGAAATGAAATGCAAAGGTTTTTGGGATAATTCACAAACAAAAGAAAGAAACTCAATAAAAAATTAGATGAGGTTGATTATAAACTTGCACTTCATCTAACACCCTAGCTAGTACAATTACAAAACAAGCTCAAGAATGATTTGAGTTGTGTACTAGATAGGGAAGAGTGCTTATGAAGTGTGAAATCTTGGAAAACTTAGATATTGAATGGTGAGAGGAATACTAAATTTTATCATAATGTTGTCCTCACGAGAAGAGCAAAAAATTGCATATTAAGTCTCCTAGATGATCAAGTGAATTGGGTGTTTGAGCAAAATTAGATAAATATCCTTATAAGGAACTACTTCATTAACCTTTTTTCTTCATACAAGATCAAAGCTAGTTTGTCTAACCTTATCCCAGAGTCTCTTAGAGTTGGACTTGCCCTCAACTAAATTAATCAATTGTAGTCCCCTCTGCCTAAGCAAGAGATCACTAAAGCTCTAAATCATATTGGTTCTCTTAAGGCTCCTAGAAAGGATGGTATCCATGGCCTCTTGTTCAAAAATTATTAGAGCTTTATAAGACCTTCTCTGGTGTCTCTAATCAAAAGCATTTTCTCATCAACTAAAATGCCTTTGGGATTAAATTAGTCTCTTATCTACTTAAACCCTAAAAATGGTCATGCAAATCAAATAAAAAATTGTAAGCCCATTGGCCTATGCAGTAGTTTATATAAGTTGGTCACAAAAATCTTAGTGGTTAGACTTAAGCCCATGCTTGATTCCTTAATTTGTCTTTCCCAAGCTAGTTTTATACTAGGGCAAAAAGCAGTTGATGATGTTAACTTCTTAAATGAAATGCTTCGTAGCTATAATAGGAAGAGGGGCTTTAAAGGTTAGATGTTACTGAAATTGGACTTAGAAAAGGCCTTTGACTCATTAGAATGGGATTTTAGGGTATTTCTTTCTGCATTGATGTAGGGAGAAGGAAAGTTAAAATTTGCTTTGATTTTGCTATTGCAGTGTCTTACTTGCAGCAAAATACTAATCACAAGTTGGCATATCTCAATGTTTTAACTGCTTATAAGGCGAAGCTATTCAGGATGGAGCTATGGGTGATTAAAGCAGTTCCTTGTGAACCCAACAAAGTCGTTGATTCTATTGCACATTGGATGCAATACCAATCTACTATGGGTACCAATATATATTGTCATCACAAGATTTTACTTTTTGACTGTCTGAGCAAATTAGTTGCTAAGTTGATTTAGTTCTTTGGCCATTAACCGTACAATTTGATTCAATTAGGTTACATAAAATATTAATTATACTAACCAAGTTAGTTATACTTATTAGAGATATTTTAGGAAATATATAGATAGTATATCTTATAGATTTTAATAAATATAACCTCTCATACATAAGATAAGAAGTTCAAGATAGGCTTAGTGCAAGTACAATGTCACATTGTCAACCATACACTTTAACCCTTTAGGAGTTAGGTATTGATGATTTAGTTGAGAACCTATCCTTAACTTCTACTACCTCTCATGATACCTATCCAATTATGTACCTTCTATGCAATCAAAAATTGAAAATCTCAGGTAGTAGGAAAAGTGATTAAATGGTATTTATATGTTACATAAATTAATGAATAACGTATAAATAAAAATAAAAATTTAATATATGATAATGAATAAATGTATTTTTAAAAAAATATTATTTATATTTTAAATATTAAAAATTTATTAATATTTATATATTATTTATCAATTTAGTAATTTATCAATATTATTGAAGTATTCCCCAAGTGGGCCTGCCATGAACCATTGATACCTGAAAAGCTCCAGGCTGACGAGCAACACGAGGCGATGTACCGTGAAGAATGGGTCAATCATGACAGGAGTTAAATATCGAAAAGTAAATAACTGTAATGCCTTTCTTCAACACGGTGTACGTTGACCATAAGTTTCATACCTAACCCTTTCCTTTTCCTCTCCTTTTCATTTTCATGCGCAATTAAATGAATACAGCGTTAATGGAAGGACTTTATATTATTTTAGAATACAGCGTTAATGAATACGTTGAATTTTTATCATCTTTGTTCTGTTTTCATTATGGAAGGACTTTATATTATTTTAGAATCAAGTATCATGTATTTTATATAATGGTTCATTTGATAATCCTTTGTTATATGTTTTATGAAATAATTGGAAGTTATTGATAAAATCTTTTAAGCAACAGCATATAATCGGATGGGTCTTTTAGGCTTGTTCGGATCTGACATGTCTTGTTACTTGGAGCTCGCCATCGTGGACTCAAGCTCTGAGCCTAAAAAGCTCAAGAACAGTTAAAATGTACAAAATAAAAATAAGATAACAAGTCAATAATCGTATTCGGGATAAATGGGACACATCGGACACCACGACTTTACTGTCTCATATTTACGAAAGAAGATCTCTTCCAATTAACTATCGATATCACTTTTCTATAAATATCTCGTTACCACTTAGTGGTAAAGCTTTCTTTACATTTTGCGTATTAAGCTTACTCATTACTCTAAAGTATTTTTTACTTTCTAACTAGTTTCTATTGACTTAATTATTAGAGTGATCACGTTAGACAATATACTGACATCTCTTTACAGCGTTTTATTTTGCAGATTTATTATGTGTAGAGTTTAATCACTATTCGTAGAGAGCACATTCCGATTGACATGGCCTAGTAGAATTATGATAGCATGTTTTCATTCTTTTTTTCCTTTGGCTATGCACAAAAATAAAGAATTCGTTCCTCTTTTCGGTTCAATTTTGTCGACACACCAAACATTTTCCATATATATGGATTTGTCCCTTGACCATCATCTATTTGCAATAATTATTATTTTCACTTAACCCATCCTCTCCAATTTTCCCACAAGTTGATTCGATTGAAAAATTAAAAAGGAAAAAAAAAAAAA